>CACSLK010033172.1:821-13541 GCA_902706635.1 Striga hermonthica | reverse complement strand
AACAAGTCAGGACACTAGAAGGTCGACTGCCCTCTCCTCAAGAAAGGTAACTCTCTCGTTAATGTCGTAGAAACATGTTTAGCGGTTGTATCTACCAGAACCTGGTGTGTACATACTAGAGCCACTGATTATGTCTGCAATTTGTTGCAGGGGTTCCAGGAAACCAGGGGGCTTAGGGAAGGAGAGATCACCGTCTACATGGGCGACGTCTACGAAAGTGGCAGTTGTTGCAGTGGGAGACGTTACTTTATCTTTTGATAGTAGTATTTTGGTTTTGAGACATTGCCTTTATGTTCCTAGTTTTAAAAAGAATCTTGTTTCAATTTTTAAACTTGTTTCAGATGGATTTTCATTTACGTTTGATGACATGGTTGTTGTTCGTTATGGAAAGCGGTTTCATTTGTTCTGGTTCATTAGTTGCCAATTTATATGTTCTCAAACCAAATTCTTCCACACTGCAACAAACTGAATTGAATAATGTCACGACTAAATCTAATAAGAGGAAGGATTCTTCGAGTATGAATGAAGCATATCTTTGGCACCTTAGACTTGGGCACATCAACCTAAGGAGGATTCAAAAGCTAGTGGCCAATGGACTTCTCGGTCCATTGAAAGAGAACTATCCAACTTACGAATCATACCTAGAAGGTAAGATGGCCAAGAGGCCGTTTACGGCAAAGGGGTAGAAGAGTCAAGAAGTGCTAGGATTGATTCATTCTAATTTATGTGGTCCTATGTCGATCCAGGCTAGAGGAGGTTTCGAGTACTTTGTCTCTTTTATAGATGATTACTCGAGATTTGGGTACATTTATCTGTTGCACCGCAAGTCCGAATGCTTTGAAAAATTCAAGGAGTACCAGACAGTTGTGGAGAAGCTACATGGTAAAAGTATCAAGTCGCTTCGATCTGATCGAGGTAGCGAATACCTCTTTGGAGAGTTCAGGACATAATTATCAGAAGCTGGGATTGAATCCTAATTGACTGCACCCGGCATGCCCCAGCAGAACGGGGTTGTAGAACGAAGAAATAGGACTCTTATGGAAATGGTTAGGTCGATGATGAGTTATTCAAAGTTACCAGATTCGTTCTGGGGATTGGCTTTAGAAACAGCTGTGTATATTCTGAACATGGTTCCTTCAAAGTCGGTAGAAACTACTCCTTATGAGATGTGGAAAGGGCGCAAGCCCAATTTCTCACAGTTTCGAGTATGGGGTAGTCCTGCACACATGTTAGTGCAGGAAGCTGGCAAGTTGGAGAAACTTTCGGAAGCACGAGTGTTTGTAGGCTATCCCAAGGGAACGAAAGGTGGATTATTTTAAAGTCCTGAGGATCAGAAGATGATCGTTAGCACGAACGCTAGATTCTTGGACGAAGACTATAGAATGAATCACAAGCCCGCGAGTAGGCTAGTCTTAGAGGAGTTGAGGGGTGAAGTCGATAGTTCCCGACCGAGTGCACAAGTAGATACATCACATAATACTGCAACACGGCACACTCAGAGTGTACCAGTGCAGACATTACCTCGTCGTAGTGGGAGGGTTTCTCAATTACCCGACCGATGGATAGATCTTGGAGAGTCTAAAGGCTCAGTTCGAGGAAACCTAGAATCGGACCCAATAACCTACAACGAGGCACTCCAAGATAAAGATGCAGAATCATGGAATGTTGCAATGAATGCTGAAATAGGGTCAATGGACTCTAATCAGGTCTGGGATCTTGTAGAACCACCCAATGGGGTACGACCCATTGGATGTAGTGGATCTACAAGAGAAAGAGAGGACGGGATGGAGAGGTGAAAACCTTCAAAGCTAGGCTTGTTGCGAAAGGTTATACCCAGATTGAGGGTATAGACTATGATGATACCTTTTCGCCAGTAGCTATGCTTAAGTCCATTCGGATTCTCTTGGCTGTAGCCGCTCATATGGATTATGAGGTATGGCAGATGGATGTCAAGACGACTTTCCTTAATGGAAACCATCAGGAGGACATCTATATGTAACAACCAGAGGGATTCATTGCAAAAGGACGTGAGTAAGCTTAATCGGTCCATTTATGGATTGCAGCAAGTTTTAAGATCTTGGAATATTCGGTTTGATGAGGTGATCCAGTCGTACGGGTTCACTCAATGTCCGGATGAGCACTGTGTGTACAAGAAAATCAGTGGGAGCGTGGTGGTATTTCTTGTGCTGTACGTGGATGACATACTTCTTATTAGAAACAGTAAGAAGGAGTTGTCAGACGTAAAGGTGTGGTTGTCTAAGAAGTTTGATATGAAGGACTTAGGAGAAGCAAGACACATTCTTGGTATTAGGGTCGTACGAGACCGTAAGAAGAGAATGTTGTGCTTATCCCAGTCATCATACATAGATACTATCTTAGCTTGGTTCAGCATGCAGGATTCCAAGAAAGGTACCTTGCCTTTCAAAAAATTAATCCCTCTCTCTAAGGAGATGTCTCCTAAGACGCCTCAAGAGATTGAGGACATGAAGACAGTTCCTTATGCATCGGCAGTAGGAAGTCTTATGCATGCTATGCTTTGTACCAGGCCAGATATCAGCTACGTCGTTGGCTTAGTAGCCAGATATAAAAGTAATCCGGGTAGGGAACATTGGTCTGCGGTGAAGCATATACTCAAGTACTTGAGAAAGACTAAAGAGTACATGTTAGTTTACCATGCTGACAACTTGTTACCTCTGGGTTATAGTGATTCTTATTTCCAGTCAGATAGAGATGAGAGTGAGTCAACCTCTGGTTATGTGTTTACTTTGGGAGGTGGAGCCATTTCATGGAGGAGTGCTAACCAGAAATGCGTGGCAGACTCCACCATGGAAGCCGAGTACATAGCAGCCTCAGAGGCAGCGAAAGAGGCAGTTTGGCTCGGAAACTTCTTGATGGACTTAGAGGTGATTCCGAGTTTGCCACGTGGTATCACCGTGTACTGTGATAAGCAGTAACAAACTCAAGGGAACCAGGAGCCCACAGAGCAAGTAAACACATAGAGCGCAAGTACCATCTGATCCGAGAGATAGTTGGTAGAGAAGACGTTAATGTTTCCCAGATTGCATCTGAGGACATCCTAGCTGATCCTTTCACGAAGAGTTTGCCGGAGAAGGTCTTCGTCAAACACGTGACAAGAATGGGAGTCAAGTGCATGGCGATAGGATCGACATAGGTCTTTTAGAATAACGGATTGATAGGACTATACTTGTAAAAGTGAAAGCTTTAAGTATAAGTGGGAGATTGTTAGTGTTATATACTGAAAAAGCTTGGCTTTGGATGATATAACATTTTTACCCTTTATGAATGAGAAACATGTTAGATTAAACAAATTCTATGTTCTGTTGTTTTGCATTAGATAGTGTGGGTCGTCATCGGGCGAATCGAAGATCATGCTATCAGTTACTCGTGAAACAAGAATAAGTGGTTCACAACCTAGGTGGACATGAACACCCCATCGCGAACAGTTGTAGTGTCATCTATACAGTTTGTCTTGACTGATTAGTTGCACTAGTACATTTATGTATTAAACAGGATCCCAGAGAGGAGCAGTTCCTTTTATACTGATCGTCGTAAACGAACTAGGCCTCGATTAATTACTGTGTACTCTTAACCCGTAAGATATTAAGCAGACATATATGTGTAGTATTTATTACTTTGATTCACATGGGTGAGGCTTAGTGAACTGGGCCAATAGACCCTCTGTCTTGGGTAATATTGCTACATGTAGGATGTGCTGTTAGGATATTTACGGTCACCATGTGCGTTAGTTTGATGATGTCCCCGAAGTGAGTTCATGAAGGAATATTATGCTAAACCCTGCAGGTGGATTTATTCTGGCATAATATGAATGCTATGAGCGAGCGCTAGCTTCGGTAATATAATATATTAATTAATTCTTGATTATTAGTGATCGAATTAATTAATGGACATTATATCTTAAACACGGAGAGGTAAATCGGATAATTATAATAAGGAGTCTCAAATGTAATTTGGGATAGGTGAGGGGAGTGCAATAATATTATTGTGGTGGACTTTAATATTATTAATATATTAATTGTGGGGTTGCTCCACAGTATTAATATATTAGAAGCCCTTATCCTATTCTCCTTAGGGTCCCTACTGTAGCTCTATATATACAGCATTAGGCTCATGGAAGAGAAGAACAGAATCCCAACCCTTGGGAAACGTCCAGCCCTCTCTCTCTCTCTTCCAAGGAGTAGTTCTATTTCTTGTGCTCCACTGATACAAGATCTAGATAGCTGTTTGAAAATACAGTAGAAGATCTTAAGGTATATACGGGATTCCAATCAGATCTATCATACATCCAAACCGGAGACCAAAACCAGCAAGTGACCATACCACAACGACCAGGACGACGAGACGAAGAGATCGCCGTCGAGATCGCCGTCAGCCGCCGCCGCACGCGCCGCCGGAAGGGTGCAGCTGCCGAGCTTACACGAGTGCGTGAGACCTCCGTTTTCTGATCGGTCAACGCCGTTGACTTTGCCGTGACGTCAGCTTTCTGGATTGGTCAAGTTTTCGATTCCCAGAAGATTTGATTCGCGGTCAACTGTTCGAGCCAGCCAGATCTACATAAATTTTAAGAAGTAAGTTTTCTTCATCAAACCTTTAGATCCACTGCGCATAGGTTTATGTTGAATGTTTGTCCGTGATTTGTGCATATCGAGATCCTCATATGTCCCAATAGGTGACCCATTTAATATTATTTAATTGATTAAAATAATGGCTTGGTCCACAAGTATTTTAATTAATTAAGGAGCCCTAATCCTAATCTTCTAAGGATCCCTACTATAGCTCTTTATGTACATCATTAAGCTCATGGGAAGAGAAGAGATTCCACATCTTAAAAATCACGCCCTACGCCTCTCTTCTCTCTCTCAGTTCCCATTCGAGCTTTATCTTCTTCTTGTTGTTCCACTGGTACAAGATTAAGAGGTGTTTGAGATATACAGTAGAAGATCTTTGGGTAAAGTGAGACGAAATATATTTGGTCGTACAGAACTAACCGAAGGTCCGATAAAGACGTGCAACATACACAAACGACCGTCTCGACTAGAGCTTTCCAACACCGCTGAGATCGCAGCCGTCCGACCACCCACGCACCCGCACGCGCCGCCGCAAGGTCCCAGGACTGCAACTTGTCCTCGTTTGATCCGGTTTTTGATCTGATCTTGTTCGTGCAATCCTAGGACGCGATTTGCAGTCAACAATTCATTGGTATGCTGTGTACGGCCATCCAGAAGATCAGCCAGATTGCCATAAATTTTAAGCCGTAAGTTCTCTACGCAAACCTTTAGATCCGTTGCACATAGGTTTACGTTTTGCTATTGAATTTGTGATTTGTGCATATCGAGATCTTCATTGATCCCATCAAGTTTGATATATTCTAAGGGTGACACTTCGATCTTGTGATTGGAAACAATTGAATATTGATCTTTCGAGTAAAGTGTTGTTGATTCTAAATGATTAGTTGATTAAATCCCTTCTAATTTAATTAGCGACTTTTAGAATTGAAAGGGGAGAAGTCGTAGACCTAGGCTCGCATGAAATAGATGATTTTGTCATTAAATAGTCTATGGGTTTTGGATTGAAATACATTCTTGTCGATGACCCTTACCTTGTTACAAAAAGTTAATGGGATTGGGATAATAGATCTGTGTGTATGCTCGAGCTTGCTCGTCTATATTCAATCTCTTGTTATGAAGTGTTACTGGGAGCGAGCCGCTAGATGTTTGAGCGAGAGCGCCAATCTGAAATAGAACGATTAATTTCCCAGTTTTGCGAATAGAACTTGAATTGATTATCCCCGACTCCCTAGCTTCTTCATATTTGTTTCGTTTATATTTGTAGGTAGATTCATGCTTTTTTTTTATTATTTCTTAGTTGATATTATTCAAAAACCTTATCTGATTAGAGTGTTTAGGATTTGTTTTACTTTTTATGTGTTGTCAATAGCAAACCTAAATTCCGAATCACCTTCCTCGTGAGATCGACCCGAGGTCGGGAGTCATCCCGTACTCGGTAAAAATAATTTGCTACAACACCACCTGTGCATCCGTCCAGCGAGCAGCAGTGGCCATCACCGTTTGGCAGCTTCTTGACAGGTTCTTTTCCAGCAGTCGTTTCCCGACGGGTTCGTTTCCGAGTAGCAATACCACCGTGTCGTTGATTTCTTTTCAGCGAATCTTAGCCGTTCACCGGGCCCGTGCGGGAGGAATAACGATCATTTTGCCGGGTGAGTTCATCGAGGAGCCGAGGCCGATCATTTGCGTTCGAAGCACCGTTTTCGAACCATCCTTGTTTAGTTCCCGAGGGATATCTAGACGTGTTCACTCACCGTTAGTTGTCGGGTTTCACGAGCGTTCGACGTCGAGCCCGGACACGCGCGCGCCCTCAACCGTTCAACCCCTTTTCTCGGTGTGTTCTTGTGTTATTCCCAAGAGCGGTACATGACGGCTTAAACTTCTTCTTTTAATGCGATATTATTGTGAATTATTGGAGCCTTTATTAGTATGCATGATACAGTGTGTTGAATTATGTGTTCTTAAATGACCTTATGTGGTAGTGATGATTAAGCATGCTGAATATGAATCTTCCCCTTTGATTATGTGTGTACTAATGAGGTTATAAGGTGCTTCAGTTGTTGTTTTGGCTTTATATTATGTGTGAGATATCACATGAGATGAATTTATGTCGTTATATCATTCGTCTCCTCGGTTTATTGTCAAAACTGAATGGCGTGTATATTTTTCATGGAAACCCAGGAGTTTTGAGTGCTCTAATGTGTCCTTCACATGTTAGAAAAAGCCTCAGGTCGTTTCGATGCATATTTCTCGAGTTATGAATTTTTAAAAATGGTCGTGCTGCTGGATTTTGTAAAAATGATGATAAAATGAATACTCTGCCAAATTACTTGAAATTTAATACGTAGTTCTCCCTATTGATGATTTATGTTGTGTAAAATTTTCAAATTAAAACTCCTCCTGTAGCTATGTGAAATGTCGAATTTGAGTTTTGGTCAGAATCTTGTAAATTCAATATAAAATCGAGTTTGTTGAATTTTGATGTGGAATTTTGTGGAATCTGTTATTCTTTTATCATGCTAGTTGTGTCAAAATTTCAGTTGATAACTCGGAGATTTGACTGGGGAACTAGAAATTTCACTCCACGGTTGTATTTTCGAAAAAATTATTTGGCTGGGTTAAAAGGAGGTTTAAAGGCTGATATCTGGTATATATGTGTATTTCTGGGTGTACTATATTTTGGTAAAGTCTTGTTGAAAATGGCCAAGTACTTTTTGAAAAGATCGGGTAGTTATTAATTCTAGTCTATTTTCCCGACAGCACCCAAATGAGCCTTATTTTGGCTTTTTATCCAACTTGGTTGACTTTCTACTTGCTCATCACTATGTTTTGCATACGTTATGTGTTCTATGTAATGTCTATATGGTTTATCGAGTCTAGACGGTCAAGCCGAGATACCAAACTCCATTAGGAATTTCCACAAATCACTTAGTCGATACGGTTTCGGCTAAGTGAATATTATTATATGTTTTCTAATTGTTGGGATAGTCATTGATATGACTATCATGTTTATGTAGGTGTTTGAGGAGTCGAACCCTCGACCTACGTACCTGCTTTGTGTGTGGTTCTCCACTTCGGTATCCAGGTGGGTTATTTAAATTGTTATGCCGTAAGTGTTTATGTTTTGTTGGGTTGGTATGATCAATGTATTCATGTGAACCACGTAACCTTCGTTGTGAGTTGTATGTCCTTGGAACGGTTGTCCCCGTCGATGTGAGTTGTATGTCCTTCGACGGTGCCCTTTTGAGGCAATCTCCCTAAGTCCTGATATGGCCGTACCTTTGTGAGGTACATAAGTCCCTATGTAAGGCCATGCTGTTGAGAGCTGTATGTCCTTCGGTATGCACTCCCATTGTTGAGAGTTGTATGTCCTTCAGTGGCTAATGATAGATGTGCACGTGAGTGAGTTAATTGGTGTGTTGTGAATTGAGATGTGACATGTTGATTGAGTTATGTTCATACTGCGACCATACCTTCTTTACAGTATATATTGTTGTGTATGTGCATAGTGGTGAGCACCACGAGTTCCAATTGTGCTCACCCCCACTTTTCTTGACCTGGTTGAGCAGGTTGACGAGCATGACAGGATAAAGACGAGTGGGTCGGTCATATGAATTTACTTGCTTTAAGCTTCCGCTTTCTGTTCTATGAACTTGTGTATTGGTCTTATTGAACCTGTGTTGGATTTGGACATGTTATGTTGCTTTCAAACTCATGCCTTGGAAATGTTGGGATTTGGAATGTTTTGAAAACCCTTTGTTAGTTAGTTTCGTATGAAACAGGTTTGATTGGATATCCATGAGTACGTGTTTAATTGGATATCATGTTATTTTCGATTATTCACGCTGTTGAGTTAAGCTGAATATTCATGTGAGATGTTGTGAATTGAGTTAATGAAAACCATGTGAAAATCCTTTGTTGGTTAGTTTCGTATGAAACAGGTTTGATTGGATATCCATGAGTATGTGTTTAATTGGATATCATGTTGTTTTCGATTATTCATGCTATTGCGTTAAGCTGAATATTCATGTGAGATGTTGTGAATTGGGTTAATGAAAACCATGTGAAAATCGGGTAATGAATCCCCGTGAGTCCAGATATGACTTGAACTATGATAATGCCCATGTAAATGTATTATTTCAGAAAATGAATTTCGAAAATGTTGTCTTGATTTTTGGAAAGTCCGAAAATTCTGTAAAAATCATATGGGTCGTTACATACATGATCATGAAAGTCCTATCAATGACTATCCCAACCCTTAGAAAACATACGATAGCATTCACTTAGCCGAAACTGTATAGTCTAAGTGATTCGTGGAAATTCCTAAAGGAGTTTGGAACCCATGGCTTAACCCCCTATACTTGATACCAATTAAGCATCACTTAGAACACATATATCAAGACAAACATGGTGATGAATCACTAGGTAATCAAACAAGTCAGATAAATAATCAAAACAAAGCTCGGTTGGGTGCTGCCAGGAAAATAGGCTAGAATTGATAATTACTAGATATTTTTAAGTAGTACTTGGCCATTTTCAACAAAACTAAACCACACCAAGAAATACACATATACACCAGATATCAGCCCTTAAAACTCCTTTTAACCCAATCAAATAATTTTTCCGAAAATACAGTTGTAGAGTAAAATTTCTAGTTCCCCAGTCAAACCTCCGAGTATTTAATTGAAATTTTGAAAAAAACCAACATGATAATAGAACAATACACTCCACAAAGTTTCACATCAAAATCCATCAAACTCTATTTTATATTGAATTTACAAGATTCTGACCAGAATTCAAAATCAACAGTTCACTTAGCTAAAGGAGGAGATTTAATCTGAAAATTTTACAAAACATAACTCATCATCAGAGAGGACCACATATAGAATTTCAAGTAATTTGGACGAGAATTCATTTTATCATGCTTTTTACAAAATCCAGCAGCATGACCATTTTTAAAAAATCATAACTCAATGAATATGCATTGAAACGACTGAGGATTTTTCTAACATGTCAAGGACACATTAAAGCACTCAAATCTCCTGAGTTTCCACAAAAACAGCTCTTGTCCTTCAGTTTCGACAATAAACCGAAGAGACGAATGCATAGACGGCATGAGTTCATATTATATGATATCTCAACTCCATAATAAAGCCAAAACAGCAGCCAAAGCACCTAATAACCTCATTACTACACACATAAACAAAGGAAAATTTACATATAGCATGCTTAATCATGATATCAACATTAATTCACCTAGAACTCCATATAATACAATTATAACCATCCCAACATGCCATTTAAAACGAGAACTACCACATGACTCATGTAAACACATAAAATAAAGAGGGTTTCGAGCCGGAATCCTCTCGGTGTACTTAACAATTAAAATGATGCTCGACTCGACATATTAATTTCACGAAGCTCGGTTCGATCGCGATGTTCGGGAATTAAAATAATCAACCGACTATATATACAAATTACACATAGTAATATATAATAATAATTCAAGCAATAAAACAATTAGACAATTGATCTAAATAAATATAATAATAACAATAATTATTAATCTGAAAAAAACAATCCATAAACAAACGGGCATCACATTCTGCCCTCCTTAAAGAAAATTCTATCCTCGGAATTTAGAAAAACGACTACGACATGATACAATCGAGAACAAAGGGAAAACATCAAAACATGAAATTCGGGTACTCCCTCCAAATCTCGGTCTCCCTCTCCCAAGTCGTCTCGCCCTCGACTTGACTACCTCCACTTGACTTTGACAAGCACCCCTCCCGGCCTTTCACTAATGGACCCTAAGTTCCAACAGGTCACTGGTACCTTCATACAGGTAGGGTTCTACCTATCACGAAGCTTGTCACAATTCACACGTACCTCGAGATCATGCATACATTCCCTCCATCATTATCATTAGGCATAAAACATGTCATGCATCCTCGCAAGCTCCGGTGGTGGAGTCAACCATCAGGCTAAGTCATCGACTTGGTCGAGAAATCAGAATAGGACTGACAATCATCAACATCACTTATCCTCAATACTGGTACCTTCAAAACACACGGTTCTGTTTGATACCATTGACAAATCCTCACTCCTTGCCAACACGAGTAACATCTCGTATGCAGTTTAGGAAGTAATAACTAGACATACTGAAATGATCTCCTATCGCAGAGTCGATCTCACAAATAGGGATACTCGACATACCCCTACTAACCATCTACGCCAATACTCTCTCATTCTTCGTAGGTCTCGATCTCTACGAAGTACCCATAGTCTCCAATCGAGACTCAAGACTCCGCTCAACATCAATGCGGGACTACTATCTCGCCATCTCGAGAAAATCTCGCGTGTGGCAAAGGAAACTAATTGACAAGTCTCACACATAGAGCGTTGTTAATTAGGGGATTCATAAACGATTTGAAAGATCAACATACCATTTGACCAAGAATACTTATTCAATGGCCCAAATAGGACTAAGTCGATCCGGGTTCAATGCACTGTCACCCGAGAAGTGGCACACTCGTTGGTGCTGCATATGTTGGGCGCTGGGACGCGTGTGTGTACCTACCCAGAGACCATTTACAAGGTCGAGGTTTGGTCGTACCCACTAGCCTGGAGAGTTCCTATGTTCAGTGATGGCGGCTGCAACACTCGTACGAGTCAACGGCCGGCTACGCGCTAGCCTCGTGTCTCTCAGCTCGGGCGTGCGTGCTCGGCCACCACTTCGCGTGGCTACACCCAGGCAAGGTCAGCGCTCGGTTTGAGGTATATACCAAAAATTTGAATTTCTGGGTTCATAATTTCCTAGGTACTTATTAGGAAAAAGTTTTCTCCAGAGGACTCAAAGCTACAAAGTTTGGGTTTAACAACGGTTTCCCAATGAGATCGAACATTGACAACACTGCCAGGAATAATCTTAACTCGGCGGTCATCACCAAACAATGGAATTTTAGCTCATTTGACTCTTCCGACTAACAGTGTCGGCCGTCATGACAACTTTTACTTAGGTAGCTAGTCGTGCCGACAGTCCTAAACGAGTTCAATCCACATACACTACCTATAGCTTCTACACTTCGAGGTCTTAGCGTAAAGCTTCTCTCGCAAGTGTTTCCAGTTCACAATACAACACCAATCAAATTAAATCCAACATAAGTCATGTAGGTCACATAGGCATGCATATTGAAGGCAAAACTTTTATTCAAAGTTCACAACTCGTTTTGCAAATATAACATGCAGCGATTTTATAATGGATGAAGCTCTCAGCACACAAGTTATATGATCATGATTCAAGTTGGAAAATGATCCTAAGTCATGCTTCTACAACTTTCATGAAGACAGTTACAACAAACTATGCCATCTAATCACATATTTTTCAGCAAATAGTCAAATCATGGCCGTAGTCCAAAACAGAATATCTAACTTATAGGGACTCAGTAATTCAAGGATATTATAAGCTACGGGCATCAAATAACATGATTCAAAAACCACTGAAAAACTAATCATAATCTACAACTTTTCTGAAGGCTACTTTGGCAAATATTGACATTAGCACTGAGTTTAAACATCAAGCATTCAAAACATATAACCTGCCAGAAAATAAGTTGTTCACTTACAGCACTTCAGTGTTTCACATATAACTTTAGCTACAGACCTCATAATCATGCGATTCTAAAACTTACAATAAGTTAGCAATCAAGACTACAACTTTCATGTTGAACATTTCCATGTTCGAGCACGCTTGATACCCTTAAACAGACCATACATTAACCATATGCGCACAGTCACGATTTCATAAAACTGGGTGCACAACAATTTTGTAAAAATCATAAAAAATTCATTTTAAATCCTTTTTTTAAGATTTTAAAAGACACATAAAGATAACATAATATATTTATTTCTTTAGAAGAACTTATATCCAAGAAACGAGTTCTTGAAGATCAAAACGAGCTCACAACAGAGGCACTGATCACAGAAATTTTCATACAAATCATGCTCAAACTTCATCCATTAAATCCCTATTTGTAAAACACTTAATTAAAACCCTAAAACATGACCTCTAGCATATCATACTGTGGTAGCAATTTTTTTTTTTTTTTTT
>CACSLK010033171.1:195913-223349 GCA_902706635.1 Striga hermonthica | reverse complement strand
AGCTACCTTTTCTGATGCAATAGAATTTTGTGAGGATTGAGCACAATAGCCCATATATATTAAATTTTCACTCATGTGGGGGATTGTAATAATTGAGTGAATATTTTTTTTAAGTGGGACCCACTCATGTGAACAAATTTCACAAATTGTCATCCACCCATGTGAACAAATCTCACAAATTTTCATCCGAAATTTCGAAGCCATGTGACCCAATTTCTCAAATTTTGTCACTTTCCACTGCATCCAAAGACTGCCACATGATAGCCGCCCCAATTCACAATTAGTAATATTTTTTTATTTTCAATTGGAGAGGCAATCCTCCCCTATAAAAAGGCCTCAGCCAGATTGAAGGAAATACACCAATTAGAAAGAAAGGGAGAAGAAAGAAAGAGAAAGGAAAGGATATAAATATTTATGTCCAAATATCGGATATAAAAAAATATCAAAAGAGAAGAAACAAGTGATATTTTTATTTGTTTCAGTATATTTCTTTTATTACTAAGTGCTCAATTCTCGATTCCGTTCCCGGTCGCCGGAGCTCGTAAATCTGGTGTGCTACAGATTTAGAGACGATTGCCGTTGTATCTTTGGGGAAGTTACGCCTGAACCGTTAGCAGACACACGGGGCGTATTCTTCTTGCGGAAAGAGTTTTACTCGCCTCGGCTAAAAATCTTTCCGTTTTTCAGTTGTAATTTATTATTCAATTCAATTGTAATTTTCTATTTTTAGATTATTTGTAAGAACTGAAAATACATATCAGTCCGTAGGATTCCCGTGTAATTTGACACCAAATATCCAACAATGACTTGATGGTAATGTGTTTTTATTAAATAATATTTGGATATGATAGATGAAAAATAAGTGAGAATAAATGGATCACTATGACAAATGGAAAATTTTACACCACATATTTTTAAGCAATCACAAGCATGATTATTTTGTGACATCTGGCTCTCATTTTACTCTTTTTGTGACATCTACCAATTCTTTTTATAACTAAGTGTTGTTGGACTTTTAGTTCTTTGCCAAAATTTGACATCTACCAATTCTTTTTAAGTAGCTAATTTTTTATGCTACAACTTGTGTTATTTTTTATTTTTCCTCGGTTTTTAAAGCCATGAGTAATTTTTTTTTTTATTTTTGGATAATTCATGAGGTGAAGTAAAATGAGTGCAATCTTTTCAAGGAATTCCTATACCACATTCTATTTCTCTCCAAAACAACAAACTAAAACCAACCCATTCTGCAGCCACTGTTCGATTTATTACCTGCTAGGGTTGCGGCCGTGGCCCGTGGCGGATAGGCGGCGTCTGGCGAGGATGACTGGAGTTTGGAGGAGTGAACACGTGACCGTGGCAGTGGGATTGGCGGCGAAGAGGCGTGAAGCCGGGGCCGTGGCGGAGGGATTCGCAGCCAAGAGGAGAAAAGCCAGGAGATCTAGTCATGCTCGAAAAGAAGATTAATAAGCAGAGTTCTAGATTTCTAATTTACATTATAAACCAAAGAAAAAAAAAATCAACACTTTTATGTTGACAATACAACGCCAAAATATGAGTTTTATTTTGCTAATTTGTTGGGCTTCTTTTGTTGGGCTAGTTCAAATGAATAGGGTGGGCTATGTATAAAATTATATGGGGCTGTAACAAAAATAGTCTAAGTTATAAACTAATTTTTTTTTTTATATGGGGCTGGAGCCCACCCTAGCCCATGGGTGGCTCCGCCCCTATCCTGACAGATTAAATTTTGCTATAATTGTTGAGTAACTGTAACAATGTTAGGAAAATTATTTTTGTTACCAAATGAAATCGAATGAGATCTTCCACTCGTATCTTGTGATTTATCTATTGTTCCAATTGTCGGATTGTTGCAACATGTCACATTGTTGTTTAACCTCATGTTCGGTCGAGAACTGAAGACGAGGAATGTAATTAAAGCTTAAAAAAACAGTGTATAGCGAGTAAGTAGTGTCAATGCACTCACCGCGTTGCATTGAACTTGTATTACATATTTTCCTATTAATCTGCAGATAAGTAAGAGAGTGACGACTCAAAGTCGCCTTATTCACGAGTTGTTAGTTTTAGTATAGGAAATCCAAAGACATACGGGCATTACTATATAATAATCAAAATGTATATGCGTAGCAAATCAAGGGCATCCAGGGACGGGAAAATTCGATCCTACCTATGTGGGCACTGCCCACATGAGGTTTTTTACCATTGATTTCACACACACCCAAGTGTGCTGGGTTCTGAGTTCATGGCGGAAGACATTTCTCAAAAACTTGGAGCTTTCCAATTATCGGAGAATGAAGCCAATATCATCAATATTGCAGATGGGACATCCACCAGAGTGCTGACGACTGCGAAAAAAGTCTGATTGGGAAAATTATTGGCCAGAAATTAGCGGGAATTATAGGACTTAGAAGAGCTGTCAATCAAATGTGGCTAATCAGAGCCTCTGTCACAGTCCGAGAAATTAGCAAAAAAAAATTTCAATTCCTCTTCTCCAATAAGGAAGAAAGAGATAAAGTGAGTAAGGGTGTTTGCTGGACATTTAAAGGACAATTTGTAATCCTCAGAGATTGGAGAGAAGACTCTTCTCCAGATCACCCAGAGTTCAAAGAGCTTGATATTTGGGTGCAAGCTTGGAATATCCCTCTGAATTGGATGTCGCCTGAAGTTGGTATGAAGATTGGTAAAGCATTCAGAAAAATCAAGGACGTCCAAGTTCCTCAGGGGGGGACCTTAGCGGGGAAATGCATAACGATTCTGATCTCCATGGACATCAATCAACCGAGCCTCAGGTGTGCTACTATTCAACATGGAAGCAAGAAAATCATTGTCCAGTTCAAGTATGACAAGTTAGTGAGCCTCTGTTATTATTGGGGCTTGTTGGGACACATAGACAAGAATTGCACTGCTAGATCAGTGGACATCGCTCAGAACATTCTCCAAGCAAGGAAGTATGGAGAGTGGCTCAAAGCCTCAGAACACTTCTTCTCTAACCATCTGAGCCAGTTCAGCAATAATGTAGATCCCCTCTTAGGAAGCAACACTTTTACTAAATCTCCAACTGAATCAGAGCATGAGAATATCCATTCCAATAATAACCAACCTGTAACACCCTGCTTATCAGAGTAAGTTTTTCGCAATCTTTTTAACTCGGGATGCTACTAAAACTTATTTTCTTTAAAATTTGTTTCCTTAAGCTTGATCTAACAATTGAGTTAGACATAAGTAAAATAAATTCAATATCGAACAAGTATGTAAAACTAAACTTGTTTATAATGACAATTCGAAATTCATTTATATATAAAACTTAAATCTGAAATCACACATGTTCAAATCTTAAAAGAAAAACGTAGCGGAATATCTTACAAGCATGACATAAAAACCGAAACCTTTATTTAAAAATCCATAATAGCAAATGAATCACAATCACAACCGATACCACCACAACTTGTCTCACACCTGCGCACCGACCCTGTTTCCTGAAAATGATAATAGTGGGACGTGAGTACTAATCCACTGTACTCCGTAAAAACTCATACTAAAGTAAACAGTAAGAATAATATCAATATCATAATTCTCGGTATATAACTTGAACTTGAACTTTGCTTTGCAACTACCGTACTGCCGGTTCTCACGTGATCACATTTTGGGGGTCGCCTCCCCAAAACTCAGTCTTGACTGAGCGAGCTTAGGATGTCTAATAAAGGACTAGGTCCTCTACCCCAAGTACTTAGGATGTCTATTAAAGGACTAAGTCCTCCACCCCAAGTAATAACTTAAATACATACCTTGAATATGATAATAGCTATTATACTCAATGTAATACCCAGGCTGGGTTCCCACCTTTCTTCTCGAAAAGTATTGAAAAATTGTAAGTGTTGCTCTTGGTAGCCGAACTTCTCACGCTACATAAAAATATAAACAAATATACTAAGTACTATGCTCGAATACTCAATAAGATATTGAGATTCTCAAATTTAACTGATAACTTTTAACTTATCCGAATCTAGCCAAAATGCTATAGCTCAAATAATCATAATACTTTTAATAACTCAAACTCTTAATAAATCATCATTTGATGCCCAAACTTTATATAAATCATGCTTTCTAAATAACAGTTTATAAACTTCAAGTGAAAATATCTAACACATGCTCTTCAAAATTTCACATTAATTATTATAATAAGAAATTTCATACTAAATTCATATTAACATGCTTTATCTATAATTTTAGTAATTACTCCATTCAACTCATTTTAAGTTTAACTTTAACATATGTATTCTCAACATATATATAAAGTTACCATAAAAATTTCACTTTAAAATAATACTCATATATTTAGATATATTATTTCAAAGTTGAAAATATAACAAAATATTCAATTTGCTATCATACTTGTCTTTGAAAAAAAAATCTATTTCTCATGCTTCAATTATCTAAAAAATTCTAAAACTTTAAATCATAAGTCTCAACTAAATCAAGAAATATTCTGTAAATTTTCTCATAAAAATAATAACCATAAAGTAAGATATGAATTTCCAAATAATGCTTCTCTTGTCGAAATTCGAGATTTACTCACTTATGTCCATTATTTTCTATAGCATACTAAACAACTCCAATAAATATAAAATTTACACTGGAAGATCTTAACTAATATATGAATTGACCATAAAATTCTCAACTCAAAATAATATCAATAGATAGGGTAATTTCATATCACAAGTCATCATTACTACACAGATTTTTCACTAGACAACACCTTAATCAATGATTTTTATAAAATTTATTTTAACTTCAATTAATCTAAAAATTTCCAGTAATACCCTTAACATAATGATAATCTCATATAAAAATTTTCATACTTTTTAGAATTTAATAGCTTGGTCAAAACGAACAAACATAGGCAGCTGCAACATAAACTTTAAATAATCTTACTTTATAATCTTATTATATATATTTATATATATAAAATTTATAATTTCTAACATGATAACATATAAAAAACACATATAAATACTTATAATTCTTAGCTATTCTTGATGATATTAAAGTTTGAAGACATACCTCTTCTACTCTTAAGAAAAGAAACTTGCTTCAAACACTTCTCGAAATTGCTCGGTTTCTCTCTTAAATACTCGATTCTCACTATTTCTCTCTTATAACATAAATTCTGAATTTTTGAGGTGTAATACTAACATTGAAGAATGCTCCTATTTATAGGAAAATTTTAGGGGACAAGCATCTCCAAATTTCAATTTAATATCATTTAAATACTAGTTTCTACAACAAATATGCTAAAAAAATGCCCCTCTTAATTTTTAATTTAGTTGACTAATATTATTAAATTTTTCAGCTCAACAATTGCATAAAATAACATAAAAATGAGTCATCATTAATATAAAAATTAAGATGCTTCAAATGATGAAGATTCTATAAAATAAAATAATTTCCACAATTTATTTTTATTTTTATTTTTAATTTCAAATTTTCTAATAAATCAGAAAATATTTTTCAAAAATTATTTTTAACTTATATTAATATCTCTCATAATATATAAATCATTTACAGATGATTTGATGAGGAAAAACATGCTTAAAAAATAACATAAACACTTTTATTTTTCTAATAATAGCATAAATTGTAAAAATTCACAATTAGTTAAAATTATGTTATTCTTAATCTTTAAAAAAATCCATAATAAATAAACTTTTATGTTTAATAAAATTTAGATATCAATAATAAAATTTTTGGAATCAAATCGGACTTAAATTCCATTTACGATTGAAAACCGAAGATTTTATTATAATCTCTACTGTTTTCGATTATGAATTTTAACTTAATCTTGAAATACTTTACTTATTATCTATACTCAATTAATTACTCTTACTGATTTACCTTATAACTTTTTACTGTAGTAAATAACTTTTACTACGGTAAATAAATTTTACTGCGGTAAATAAATTTTTACTGCGGTAAAAAATTTTTACTGACTTACTAAAATATGGGGTATTACAATCTACCCTCCTAAAAACTATTTCCGTCCTCGGAAATACTGAAACTGAAATACATACTTACTGAGTATATATATATCAGAACTCAAAATCCGGAAAACGTGCTCTAATATCAGCTTCTTGCTCCCAAGTGGCATTTGATTCTCCGTGGCGATTCCATCTGATACGAACGAGGGGAATATCTCGCTTCCTGATTCTCTGAACCTTTCGGTCCAAAACTGCTATTGGCTGCTCCTCGTAGGTCAAATCTGGCTGAATCTCAATCTCATTGTGCTGAAGCACATGATCTGGATCGCACATGTAAGGACGTAACATAGATACATGAAATACGTTATGCACACTAGCCAACTCTGGAGGTAAAGCTAAACGATAAGGTACCTCTCTAATCTGTTCTAGAACTTCGAACGGACCTATATAACGAGGATGCAACTTACCTTTCTTCCCGAAACGAACGACACCTCGCATTGGTCGAACTTTCAGAAAGACATTATCTCCAACTTCGAAATTCATCTCTCGCCGATGATTATCTGCTGAAGACTTCTGCCGACTTTGAGCAGTCTTGAGCCTTTCCCAAATCCAGGCTACTTGCTCAACAGTTTCCTCGATCATCTTTGGACCAAGTACTAGCTTCTCTCCAACATCTTCCCAATAAAGGGGCGAACGTCACTTGTGGCCGTAAAGTGCTTCATAGGGAGCCATCTGGATTGATGAATGGTAGCTGTTGTTGTAGGCAAACTCCACTAACGGCAACCATTTCTCCCATTTGGCACCTCTATCCAGAATGCAAGCTCTGAGCATATCTTCAAGTGTCTGGATCGTCCTTTCGGACTGGCCATCTGTCTCCAGATGATACGCTGAACTGAAACTTAACTTGGTGCCCATCACTTCATGCAAACTGCTCCAGAACCTGCTGGTGAACCTGGGATCACGATCAGATATTATTGTAACAGGCAACCCGTGGAGTCGAATAATTCCACGGGTATAAATTTCAGCTAACTTATCCATTGACATGGTCATTGCTACAGGCATAAACTGGGCAAATTTTGTCAACCTGTCTACTACTACCCAAATCGCATCATGCTGTTCTGACGACTTAGGTAGCCCTGTAACAAAGTCCATAGTCATTTCTTCCCACTTCCACTTAGGAATCTCCAATGGCTTCAACAAGCCTAATGGACTTCGGTGCTCGACCTTAACTTGCTGATAGACCAAACACTTCCTCACAAAGTCTGCCACACTTCTCTTCATTCCTTTCCACCAAAACAACTTTTTCAAGTCATGATACATTTTGGTGCTTCCAAGATGAGCTAAATATGGCGCACTATGTGCTTCGGTCAAGATCTCCTTTTGCAAGGCCTTGACTTTTGGCACAACGATTCTTCCTCTGAACTCTAAAGCTCGATCCGCGCCTTGGCAAAATCCCTCTACTCCTTCAGCTCGAACTTTCTCTTCTATCTTTCGAACAAAATCGATCAGAAGATTTCTCCCGCCTGATCCTGTCTCTCAGCGTAGGCTGAACCTGCATCGAGTTAATGCTTCCCAAGATCTCATTAGGAAGCGTTTTGACAACTTCAATCTTCATCCGAGAAAACTCTTGAATGAGTTGGTTCTGTCGAGTGATACAACAGGCCAACTCACCCTTCACCTTACGGCTTAGGGCATCTGCTACGACATTGGATTTACCCGGATGATACTGGATAGTGCAATCATAATCCTTTACAAGGTCCAACCATCTTCGCTGGCGCATGTTGAGTTCCTTCTGCGTAAATATATATTGCAAACTCTTGTGATCAGTGAATATTTCGCAGTGACCACCATAGAGATAGTGCCTCCAAATCTTGAGCACATGCACTACTGCCGCCAACTCCAAATCATGTGTTGTATAGTTCTGCTCATGTGGTTTTAATTGCCTTGAAGCATAGGCAACCACTTGACCATCTTGCATGAGTACACATCCAAGACCCCTTTTCGAAGCATCACTATAAATGGTGAAACTTTTAGTAAGATCGGGAATAATCAGCACTGGAGTTGATGTAAGCTTCTTCTTAAGCTCTTGGAAACTCTTCTCGCAACGATTGGTCCATTCGAACTTTACAGATTTTCTCGTTAAATTTGTCAAAGGGAGAGCAATCTTTGAAAACCCTTCGATAAATCTAGGATAATAACCTGCTAGTCCGAGAAAACTTCGAACTTCTGAGAGATTCTTCGGCACTGACCAGTTCTGAATCGCAAAAATCTTCTCTGGATCCACCTCTACGCCTTTCTCAGTGATAATATGGCCTAAGAATGCCACTTTCTTCAGCCAAAACTCGCACTTTGAGAATTTGGCATACAACTTCTCCTTTCTAAGAGTACTGAGAACAACCCTCAGATGTTGTTCATGCTCGGCTCGACTCTTGGAATAGACCAAAATATCATCGATAAAGACAATGACAAATTGGTCTAAATATTGATGAAAAACACGGTTCATCAAGTCCATGAACACTGCTGGTGCATTACTTACCCCAAACGGCATTACCACGAACTCATAGTGATCGTATCTTGTTCGAAATGCAGTTTTAGCTACGTCAGATTCTTTAATCTTTAGTTGATGATAGACTGAGTGTAAATCTATCTTTGAAAATACGCAAGCTCCTCTCAACTGATCGAACAAATCATCTATCCTTGGGAGCGGATATTTATTTTTTATCGTTAACCGGTTTAACTCCCGGTAATCGATACACATCCTCATGGATCCTGGTGAGATTCTCTTTCTCCCTAGGACGCATGCCCCAGAAAGAGTTCCACCATAATCTCGCGTCTCCGGTCATCTGAAGTTGAGCATAGAGAATACGGTGCCTCTCGCTTCATTCAATGATCTCAAATATAGATTCGAGACCCTGAATCCACTCCTCGACTAAACGAGGATCTCCTTGTCCTGAGAATTTCTCAGAATTGTATAAATGGAATTGAGCAACGACTTCTGCTGTCGTTAACTCCCTCCGAGCTTGAGGTGCCATCTAAAATTTTATCGCAAAAGATAAACTTTTAGCACACTCAGAAAATACATGCAAGATATTACAATTATTGAGTATCTAGTCTGATTTCTAAGATTCGGATATCTGATTCTTATTGAGCATAGACTTAGTAATTTGCATATACTTAAACTTCACAAAAAAAAACTTGTAGCAACACTTACCTGGTAGCCGGCGAGGTGTGAGCGTGGTATGGTCGATTTTCTTGAAACTTTCTTTTCAAAACATAAACTTTTAGTATACAGAACCCTTAAACTTTGGCTCTGATACCAACTGTAACACCCCGCTTATCAGAGTAAATTTTTCGCAATCTTTTTAACTCGGGATGCTACTGAAACTTATTTTCTTTAAAATTTGTTTCCTTAAGCTTGATCTAACAATTGAGTTAGACATAAGTAAAACAAATTCAATATCGAACAAGTATGTAAAACTAAACTTGTTTATAATGACAATTCGCAATTCATTTAAATATAAAACTTAAATCTTAAATCACACATGTTCAAATCTTAAAAGAAAAACGTAGCGGAATACCTTACAAGCATGGCATAAAAACCGATACCTTTATTTAAAAATCCATAATAGCAAATGAATCAAAATCACAACCGATACCACCACACCTTGTCTCACACCTGCGCACCGACCCTGTTTCCTGAAAATGATAATAGTGGGACATGAGTACTAATCCACTGTACTCCGTAAAAACTCATACTAAAGTAAACAGTAAGAATAATATCAATATCATAATTCTCGGTATGTAACTTGAACTTGAACTTTGCTTTGCAACTACCGTACTGCCGGTTCTCACGTAATCACATTTTGGGGGTCGCCTCCCCAAAACTCAGTCTTGACTAAGCGAGTCTAATCTGAACTTAGGATGTCTAATAAAGGACTAGGTCCTCCACCCCAAGTACTTAGGATGTCTATTAAAGGACTAAGTCCTCCACCCCAAGTAATAACTTAAATACATACCTTGAATATGATAATAGCTATTATACTCAATGTAATACCCAGGCTGGGTTCCCACCTTTCTTCTCAAAAAGTATTGAAAAATTGTAAGTGTTGCTCTTGGTAGCCGAACTTCTCACGCTACATAAAAATATAAACAAATATACTAAGTACTATGCTCGAATACTCAACAAGATATTGAGATTCTCAACTTTAACTGATAACTTTTAACTTATCCGAATCTAGCCAAAATGCTATAGCTCAAATAATCATAATACTTTTAATAACTCAAACTCTTAATAAATCATCATTTGATGCCCAAACTTTATATAAATCATGCTTTCTAAATAACAGTTTATAAACTTGCAAGTGAAAATATCTAACACATGCTCTTCAAAATTTCACATTAATTATTATAATGAGAAATTTCATACTAAATTCATATTAACATGCTTTATCTATAATTTTAGTAATTACTCCATTCAACTCATTTTAAGTTTAACTTTAACATATGTATTCTCAACATATATATAAAGTTACCATAAAAATTTCACTTTAAAATAATACTCATATATTTAGATATATAATTTCAAAGTTGAAAATATAACAAAATATTCAATTTGCTATCATACTTGTCTTTGAAAAAAAATCTATTTCTCATGCTTCAATTATCTAAAAAATTCTAAAACTTTAAATCATAAGTCTCAACTAAATCAAGAAATATTCTATTAAATTTTCTCATAAAAATAATAACCATAAAGTAAGATATGAATTTCCAAATAATGCTTATCTTGTTGAAATTCGAGATTTACTCACTTATGTTCATTATTTTCTATAGCATACTAAACAACTCCAATAAATATAAAATTTAAACTGGAAGATCGTAACTAATATATGAATTGACCATAAAATTCTCAACTCAAAATAATATCAATAGATAGGGTAATTTCATATCACAAGTCATCATTACTACACAAATTTTTCACTGGACAACACCTTAATCAATGATTTTTATAAAATTCATTTTAATTTCAATTAATCTAAAAATTTTCAGTAAAACCCTTAACATAATGATAATCTCATATAAAAAGTTTCATAATTTTTAGAATTTAATAGCTTGGTCAAAAACGAACAAGCATAGGCAGTTGCAACATAAACTTTAAATAATCTTACTTTATAATCTTATTATATATATTTATATATATAAAATTTATAATTTCTAACATGATAACATATCAAAAATACATATAAATACTTATAATTCTTAGCTATTCTTGATGATATTAAAGTTTGAAGACATACCTCTTCTACTCTTAAGAAAAGAAACTTGCTTCAAACACTTCTCGAAATTGCTCGGTTTCTCTCTTAAATACTCGATTCTCACTATTTCTCTCTTATAACATAAATTCTGAATTTTTGAGGTGTAATACTAACATTGAAGAATGCTCCTATTTATAGGAAAATTTTAGGGGACAAGCATCTCCAAGTTTCAATTTAATATCATTTAAATACTAATTTCTACAACAAATATGCTAAAAAAATGCCCCACTCTTAATTTTTAATTTAATTGACTAATATTATTAAATTTTTCAGCTCAACAATTGCATAAAATAACATAAAAATGAGTCATCATTAATAAAAAAATTAAGATGCTTCAAATGATGAAGATTCTACAAAATAAAATAATTTCCACAATTTATTTTTATTTTTATTTTTAATTTCGAATTTTCTAATAAAATCAGAAAATAATTTTCAAAAATAATTTTTAACTTATATTAATATATCTCATAATATATAAATCATTTACAAATGATTTAATGAGGAAAAACATGCTTCAAAAATAACATAAACACTTTTATTTTTCTAATAATAACATAAATTGTGAAAATTCACAATTAATTAAAATTATGCTATTCTTAATCTTTAAAAAAAATCCATAATAACTAAAATTTTATGTTTAATAAAATTCAGATATCAATAATAAAATTTTCGGAATCAAATCGGACTTAAATTCCATTTACGATTGAAAACCGATGATTTTATCATAATCTCTACTGTTCTCGATTATGAATTTTTAACTTAATCTTGAAATACTTTACTTATTATCTATACTCAATTAATTACTCTTACTGATTTACCTTATAACTTTTTACTCTGGTAAATAACTTTTACTATGGTAAATAAATTTTACTGCAGTAAATAATTTTTACTGACTTACTAAAATATCGAGTATTACACAACCCATCATCCAGCCAGATATACAACCTGAAACCAATTTGCACCCACCACCCCCCTCACCTCCTCTTAATCCTCTACCCTTAACCCTAGCCCTCCTATCTTCTAAGCCCCAACCTTCAAACTAACCAATGGATACTGAAGCACCTCTGTTTGATGTAGTTATCCAGCAATCTTCTCCCCTTGTATCTGAACCTATTCAACATACTCCTCCCCTTATCTCTAATCAATTAGCCAATCTTCCCCATCAGAAACTCAGAGGCTGGAGAAGGAAACAAATCCCGGCCACACATGCTCCTCCCAAACCAAAATCTGTTAGAGGGAAAAGAGCAATCCTGGATATCTCGAAAGATGACAACCTAGTTAATCAACAAGATCAGAAACCAAGTACCCAGAACAAGAAGCATAAATCATTCCAAACTCAGGTGAATGTGGCTAGCCTTCTAGGGCCACAGAGTGACCAATGAAGGTTGCGGTGTAGAACTGTAGAGATGCGGGTGGCCCCTCTACAGTTTCCCAAATCAAGGAGACTTGGAGGCTCCATCACCCAAATTTTCTCTTTCGTTCAGAAACTACCAAAAACAACAAATTTCTTCAGTCTGTCTGTAATAATCTAGCTATTGGTAATTGTTGGTCCTCAGTTGAGCCATTGGGGAAGAGTGGGGGTCTTTTTGTTTGTTGGGATAGTGACATTCAGGTGTTCAATATCATTAAGCACCAATTTTGTATGGAGCTAGAGTTCTGGGATGAGAAACATGCTTGCATTTGTTGGGGTATATTCATATATGCTAGTACAGATGTGCAGAGCTGACTGGGTCAATGGGCCTATCTTGAGAAAGCTAAGCAGAAATGGGGCAGCCACTGGTTCTTAGGAGGAGACATGAATGATCTTTTAATGCCTGAAGAAAAGAAAGGGGGAAGAACAAGACCCAGCAGTTCCTATTCTAATTTTAGAGACTTCATCAGCAGAATGGGGATGCTAGAAATAAATATGGTGGGGCATCCCTATACCTGGGGCAATAATAGAGTGGGAGAGGGTTTTGTTAAGGAAAAACTGGACAGGCTGTTTGGATCACTCTCGTGGTCTACGGCCTACCCTAATGCAACAGTTCACAACATCTTCAAGAGTGCCTCAGACCACAGTATGTTGATGCTTGACTGCTCTCAAAAATTCTTGCACAAGAAAAGAAGATTCATCTTCGACAGAAGATGGCTGCAACGGCCTGGTTTAGCTGAGACTGTGGAGAAAGGTTGGGCTAAATTCCAAGATGGTACTCCCATGTACCAATTCCAGCAGAAAATCAAAGAAACGAGAGTGGAGATATTGAAATGGAGCAGTACTTTTCGAACTGAAGATGCTAGGAAAATCTCCAGAATGAATCATGAACTTTCTGAGATGAGGAAAGCAGGCCAACTCATTGATTGGGTGAAATAGGATGAGGTGAAAAAAGAACTGGATGATGCCTATAAGAAAGAGGAGCAGCATTGGGAGCAAAAAGCCAGACTCTCTTGGCTTAAGCATGGGGATAAAAACTCAAAGTATTTTCATGCTAAGACTATGCAGAGAAGGAAGAGAAACAAAATTTCTAAGCTCACTGGAGAAGATGGAGAAATTTGTGAGAATAAAGAACAACTGGAGGGTTGTATTGAGCAATTTTATGCTAAATTATTCAGTTCAGAAGGCTCACAGGATGGGGATAGACTTCTGAGGGACATGGAACCAGTTATCACTCAAGACATGAACTTAGAGCTCACTGCACCTGTTGAGGATAATGAAATAAAGGTTGCCGTTTTCAGCATCAACCCTAGAAAATCTCCAGGTATAGATGGTATGACTTCTCTGTTTTTCCAAAAATTCTGGTATCTTATTGGCTCTGAGCTTTGTATTGTTGTTAAAAGTTGCTTTGCTTCTGGTAAAATTCTTAAAAGCATAAATCATACTCTCATCACCTTATTCCCTAAAATTCTTAACCCTGAGCAAATCTCCCACTACAGACCTATCAGTTTGTGTAATGTGGTCGATAAAGTCATTTCCAAATTAATTGCTCAAAGGCTCAAACCTTGTCTCCCCCTTTGCATTAGTGTCAACCAAGCTGCTTTTATGGCTAACAGGCAGATTTTAGATAATGTGATTCTTGGCCATGAGATTATTCATTTTCTTAATAGACATAGAAATGGTCCTAATTCTTATATGGCTCGGAAATTGGACATGGAGAAGGCATTTGATAGAATTGAGTGGAATAGTGTTAGCCTTATCATGTTGAAATTGGGTTTTTGCTCTATGTCTGTCAACTGGGTTATATCTTGTATTTCCTCTGCTTCTTTTTCCTTCAATGTCAATGAGGAAGTTTGTGGGTATGTCACTCCCTCGAGGGGTATAAGACAAGGTGACCCACTGTCCCCTTATGTCTTCATCCTGGTCTCTGAAATCTTTTCTCACCTGATCAAAATGGAAACCCTTAAAGGAAACCTCTCTGGTATTCAACTCTCCAGAAATGGGCCCAAGATATCCCACTTATTCTTTGCTGATGACACCTTGTTGCTTGCCAAAGCTGATCTTTCTCAAGCCAACTCTATCATTGATATTTTGGCTGATTATAAACAAAGAATTGGGCAAAAAGTGAACCTTTCTAAATCCTCTATTTTCTTCAGCAAAAATGCTTCTGCACCCCTGAAAGACTCTCTGTAACTTGCTTTTTTGAATCTCTCCCCAAAATTCCTCGAGATATTTAGGGCTGCATCTTGGCATAGGAGGAAGCAAAATTGACACTTTCTCTTTCATATCAGATGCTGTGGATAAGAGAATTAGGAATTGGAAGAACAAATTTCTCTCTGCTGCTGGTAGAGAAGTTCTCCTAAAGGCAGTTCTTAATGCTCTGTCAGTGTACTCTATGTCTTGCTTTCTCATCCCTAAAGTTGTTTGTACAAATATTGCTAGATAATTTGCTGCTTTTTGGTGGAACTCAGGTCACTCTGAAGGCAAGAAAATTCATTGGAAGGCATGGAATCTTATGACCCTGCCTAAAGACAAAGGAGGAATTGGGTTCCATGATATCCATTTAATGAACAAAGCTCTAATAACCAAGCAATTATGGAGGATCCTCACACAGCCTAACCTCCTTGTCATCAAATGTTTGAAGGCCAAATACTTTCTCAGTGACAATTTCTTTACAGTGAAACACAAGCAAACAGGGTCATGGTTGTGGCATAGTTGGCTCAAAGTGAGAGACACCTTCCAGCTGGGACTGAGATATGAAGTTAAAAAAGGGAGTAGAATCAGAATATATGATCATCCATGGATTCCTGGCCTACCTGGTTTTAAACCAAGGAGCAGACCTCCTGCTAACTCCAACATCAACTTGGTTAGTGAATTGATTGATGTGACAGGGAGGAATTG
Organism: Striga hermonthica; assembly: GCA_902706635.1. NCBI lineage: Eukaryota > Viridiplantae > Streptophyta > Magnoliopsida > Lamiales > Orobanchaceae > Striga > Striga hermonthica. The sequence goes on along the minus strand of CACSLK010033171.1, from coordinate 207,735 downwards.
GAAGAGACATGTTCTGCAAGATCTCTTTTCAGAAAAAGAACAAGCTGCAATCTCAAAAGTGAAAAGTTTAAACCCAGGTAAGGATGAATAATTGGTCTGGCACTGTGGTAAAAATGGTACTCAGTCAGTGGTTGCTTCTTATGACTGTCTGGTGAAGGAAAAATGGAAGAACTTGGATGTTGTTGAACCACGTAGGGGGCATTCTGAGATCAGGGGTATGAGGTAAAGGCTTTGGAGCTTGAAAATTAAAGGGAAAATTAAGCACCTCATCTGGAAGTGCTTAAACAATATCTTGCCTGTGAGTGTCAATCTGGCAAAGAAGGGTATTCATGTTGGAAAGATGCAAGGTCTGTGGGGAAGAAGCTGAAACAATTACCCACCTCTTTTTTACCTGTCTTAGAGCTGCCAAAGTATGGATTCTTGCACCAATCGGCTGGGAAGGTTTGAAGCAACACTCTGAAAATTTTAGTTACTGGTGGTCATCAATGTGTGCTATCCCCTGCTCTGCTATTAATGAGGATAGGATCCAGCTAACCACATACCTTCTCTGGTGGTTGTGGAAAGCTAGGAACCTGTGGGTGTTCCAAAGCCTTTGGAGACCGGAGAGATCAGTGGTCAGTATTGCAATGGAGGAGTGGATGGAATTTAGCAAGGTGATATAATAGTTCTAGCTCTTGCTGGCTGCTGCTTTCTTTGCGTTGGGAGTCTTCTAGTTTGCTTTTGCTGTCTTAGTTTCTTAGCTTGTTGTTTTTCTCTTTGGCTTTTGCTGTTTTTATTTCAATCTGGGTTTGTTGTAGTTGTCTTAGATTAGGGCTAAGCCAGTGATCTAAGTCTTTTGTGTTTTGAGCGAGATAGGAACATAACCCCGGGTTCTAAGCCTTGTATTCGCTGGGGATTATGGACTTATCTGCTTAGTAGTTTTGCTTTCTAGGCCTTGCAGTGCCTCTGTCGTTCTTGTGGATGTGTATTGGGCTATTTAGTACCCCCTTTGTACAAATTCTTGAGCTATAAAACCTATCGTTTTGAAAAAAAACAATATTGGAATTTCACCATTGAGAGTGTTAAAATATTTAATGCTTAGTTGGTTGATTAATGATTGATTAGTTGTTATAATAATTAATGATTTAATTAGCTAGAAATTGATTGTCATTAGTTGCCAATTTAATGATTGACCTCTAGAGATTTCCATATATGCTATATAAATGAGTGTTCTCGGATTGAAAGAGCAAGCAAGTGAATAAGAATAAAATCAAGCTTCTTCCCTTCATTTGTTCTTCTACAAATTATATTCATTTGTCCTGCATTTGTTCTTCTACAAATTATATTTATTTATTTTCAAATTCAACATATAATAGCATATTTATCTTTTCTCATATCTACAATTTTATATAAATATTTAAGATACCAACAGTGGTATCAGAGCCCGGTTGGATCAATAGCTGGGCGAAATTATTTTTCGATATCCTCCTATTTTTACATATCTTGTCCAAATACCCTACTTACACATATCCTTCTACTTTCATATTGCCTACTAAATTTCTACAATGGCCACTTCTCAAAACACCCACCAAATACCAGTTCCTGTTTTCTCCGGCGAAAATTATAACTATTGGGCCATTAAAATGAGAACATATTTTATGTCTCAAGGCCTATGGAATATTGTCGAGAACGGGTATATTATACCCGATGACATTTCCACTTTGTCTACGGCGGACGAAGAAAAATTCGACCGGGAAAAAGAAAAGGAAAGTTTGGCTCTTTTCACACTACAAATGGCCATGTCGGAGTGTCCCTGTTTCTGAGAATTAGCGGAGCACATACATCAAAGGAGGCGTGGGATACTCTCAAGGAAGAATATCAGGGTAGTGACAAGGTACGTCATCTGAAATTACAAACTTTAAGAAGAGATTTGGAAAATATAAAGATGAAAGAATCTGAGACCGTAGCAGATTACTACACTCGATTAAGAGAAGTAGTAAATCAATTAAAAGCATATGGAGAAAATATTACTGCCAAAAGGGTGGTAGAAAAAATTCTAATTACTCTACCAGCCAAATATGATCCTATCGTCACGACGACAGAAGAAACTAAAGATTCGGATCATTTGTCAGTAAAAGAATTAATAGGTTCACTAGAAGCCTATGAAAAAAGACTGAGTATGCGTGAGAATGACACAGTCGAAAATGCATTTCAGTCAAAATTAAATTTACGGTCTCAGAATTCTAAAATTGGGGGGAGAAGATTTGGAGAAAATAATAAAAATAAAAATCAAGGTGGAAATAATAATAATCAACAAAAAGGAAAATATCAACCTTGTGGAGTTTGTAAGAAAACCAACCATCTTGAGAAGGATTGTTGGTACCGAGATAAACCATAATGTAAAAATTGTGGAAAATTCGGTCATGTGGAGAAAAATTGTCGCACTAAAAGATATCAAGCAAATTTTTCTGAAGAAAATGCAAAAGGAGAAAATTTGTTATTCTATGCAAATCATGCAACCTCAGAAGAGAAAAATGATATTTGGTTCCTAGATAGCGGTTGCAGCAACCATATGACCGGAGATGAAAAGAAATTTAAAAATATTGATAGATCAGTAAAATAACAAGTTCGGTTAGGCAATGGAGATCTAGTAGAAGTTGAAGGCAAAGGTTCAATTGAGGTCGAGACTCAAAAAGGTACTCGTATCGTCGAAGATGTGCTATTAGTACCAAAACTTGATACTAATTTACTCAGCGTCGGACAAATGGTGGAAAGAGGATATACACTACTCTTCAAAGATAACTCTTGCACCATTTATGACAACAAAAATAATCTCATAGCTGTAGTAAAAATGCAACAACGGAGAAACTTTCCACTCCGTTGGAAATTCATAGAAGCAGCACTAAAAGCCCAAGAAGACCAATCCTGGCTATGGCACCGAAGGTTCGGGCACTTTAATTTCAACGGGTTAAAGTTACTTCATCAGAAAAATATGATGAAAAATCTACCAGCCATTCAAATTAACGACAATCTCTGCGAAAAATGCATGGAGGGAAAACAACATAGAAAACCATTTCCTTCATGTCAAGCAGAAAGAGCCAAACAAATACTAGAGCTGGTGCATACAGACGTGTGTGGACCAATGAGGACGCCAACCTTCGAGAAGAACAGTTACTTCATTCTCTTTGTTGATGATTATACAAGAATGACTTGGGTATACTTCATGAAAGAAAGGTCCGAAGTCTTCTCTATCTTCAAGAAATTCAAAAGCCACGTCGAAAATCAAAGAGGAAGAAGAATTAAAGTACTTCGGAGTGATCGAGGAACAGAATACACATCCAAGGAGTTTAACAAATTCTGCGAGGATGAAGGAGTCAACCACCAGCTAACTGTCGGTTATGCTCCAGAGAAAAATGGCGTGTCAGAAAGGAAAAAACAGAACTGTACAAGAGATGGCCAGGACAATGCTCGCAGAGAAGAACATGCCCAAAGAGTTTTGGGCAGAAGCTGTATACACTGCAGTCTATTTACTCAACAGGTGTCCTACTAACGCTGTCCAAAATAAAACTCCAATAGAAGCTTGGAGTGGACAAAAGCCATCTGCCTAACATTTACATGTCTTTGGGAATATCTGCTATGTGCACATCCCAAAGGAAAAGAGACACAAATTAGAGGAGAAATCCAAGAAAGGCATATTTCTCGGCTATGCATCTCAATCTAAAGGATACAGAATTTACAGACTCAAGACTGGTAAACTAATTATCAGTCGAGATGTAGAGTTCGATGAAAATGCTGCATGGAACTGGGAGAAAGAAAAAGTTGAATACCAAAATATCATGGTACCTACACGGAGGAGGCAAAATACCATACAAGAAGAACATGAAGCAGAAGGTTCACAATCACCTCCAGCTCCACAACCTTCAAGTCCGAGGACAACAACACCATCAACTGAAGAACAGTCATCCCAAGAATCACCACCGAGAAAAGTACGAACACTCAGGGAGATCTACGAGACAAGCATTTTTGCCACGATGGAACCTGAAAGCTTTGAAGCAGCAGTAAAGGAAAAAAAATGGGTAAAAGCCATGGAAGAAGAAATCAGGATGATCGAGAAGAATAAAACTTGGGAGTTGGTCAATCCACCAAACAATAAGGAAGTCATTGGAGTTAAGTGGGTCTACAAGATGAAGCTTAACCCAGATGGTTCGATCCAAAAACATAAAGCACAGCTGGCCGTAAAGAGTACTCACAATTGCCTGGGATCAACTACAACGAGACCTTCGCTTCAGTTGCTCGGCTAGATACTATAAGAGCTCTAATTGCTCTAGCAGCTCAGAAGAAATGGAGAATTGACCAACTTGATGTCAAGTCAGCATTTCTCAACGGCTACCTGGAAGAGGAGATCTATGTCGAACAACCTCAAGGGTTCGTGGCAGAAGGACATGAAAAAAAAGTCCTAAAGCTAAAGAAGGCACTTTATGGATTGAAATAAGCCCCACGAGCCTGGTACAGTCGAATTGATAACTATTTTACCAGTCATGGATTCAAAAGAAGCAAAATTGAGCCAACACTCTACATCAAGACCCAAGGTAACGACAACAAACTCATTGCTTCTCTTTGTGTAGATGATCTTATTTATACAGGGAACAACGAGGAGATGATTAAGTAGTTCAAAGAAGATATGATGAAGACCTTTGAGATGACAGACCTTGGGCAAATGAGCTATTTTCTTGGCATTGAGGTAAACCAAGAAGAAAATGGGATATTTATCTCACAGAAGAAATACACAGATAATCTACTAAAAAGGTTCAAGATGGACGGCTGTAAACCTGTGGCTACTCCCATGGTTGCGAACGAGAAATTCACCAAAGAAGATGGTACACCAAATGCAGACGCACCCACATACCGAAGCCTTATTGGAAGATTGTTATATCTCACGGCTACAAGACCAGACATCATGTAAGCAACAAGTCTACTGTCAAGGTTCATGCAAAGTCCGAGTCAAGTTCACTATGGAGCTGCGAAGAGAATACTTTGATATTTGCAGGGTACTAAAGACTATGGAATCCAATATGAATACAACGATGAGTCAAGACTGGTCGGCTACACAGATAGTGATTGGGCTTGATCAACTGATGATATGAAAAGCACCTCAGGCTACACATTTTCACTTGGATCAGGAATATTGTCATGGTCATCTAAAAAGCAAGATTGTGTGGCGCAATCATCCGCAGAGGCCGAGTACGTCGCAACAGCACTAACAACAAGTCAGGCTATTTGGCATAGGCGTATTCTTGGATACATGTGAGAACACCAAGAAAGTCCAACGGAGATATATTGTGACAACAAGTCAGCAATAGCAATGGCAAAAAATCCAGTACATCACAGCAGGACCAAATACATTGCTATCAAATATCATTTTTACGTGAAGCAACTAATGACAAGAAGATAAAGCTCACATATGTCGCCACTGAAGATCAGCTTGCAGATATTTTCACAAAAGCTCTACCACGACCAAGATTCGAGACTCTACGTGAAAAACTTGGAATTAACCAAATAAGCATTAAGGGGGAGTGTTAAAATTTTTTAATGCTTAGTTGATTGATTAATGATTGATTGGTTGTTAAAATAATTAATGATTTAATTAGCTGGAAATTGATTGTCATTAGTTGGCAATTTAATGATTGAGCTCTAGAGATTTCCATATATGCTATATAAATGAGTGTTCTCAGATTGAAAGAGCAAGCAAGTGAATAAGAATAAAATCAAGCTTCTTCCCTTTGTTCTTCCACAAATTATATTCATTTGTCCTTCATTTGTTCTTCTACAAATTATATTTATTTATTTTTCAAATTCAACATATAATAGCATATTTATCTTTTCTCATATCTACAATTTTATATAAATAATTAAGATACCAACAGGGAGTGTTGTCATAAAGGTCTAAGCTGAGCAACTCATTTAGTTTTCCAAGCTCCTTGGGTATTGGCCCACTTATATTATTCTGATATACCTCCCTATTAATTAATAATATTCGATACCAAATCAAATTAAGCAATTAATATGTGTTTTTTCTGAATTATTTTCAATTAAATCCAATCACATATTAAATAAATAACATGCAAATACTGCAGCTGCGTCAAGTTTCCAAGCTTCGGGACCAATTGCCGTGATAACTTTGAATTACCGAGATCACTGACAACAATTAAAAATGGAAGACTAAAATTGATTAGATAAACAATATTGATTTCATTTATTTACTATAAATTAGAACTGAGGGAAGAGGGTGTGGTCCAATCAGATGAAATGCACTATAAGAACCTTAGTGAATTTCTATCCCAAAATCAATTGGTGATGGGACGACTAGCCCACTAGGCTTATATACTAAACTCATTTTCCGTATAGAATCGATGTGGGACAATTTACAAATAATATTCTAACATTTATTTACCAATTTATTGTAGATGGGTAGAGAAACGTTGTTATTTTCATTGATTCTTACATTCTTATAACCTTTCCATCGGTGTTGCAGGTGACATGGTACCAGTCGCAATGGTCGACGTTTGTGTCCCAGGATTGAAGAACGTTTGTAGGATCCACGAGGTTTGTCTTAAACGCACCTAGAGCATCAACTATCCACGGAAAGCAAACAAATTATATTATACCGAAATACAATCATTAAGGGTATTCTGGTAATTTGCACATATAAATAGTGGACCCATAAACACACGACTCTCCCACACCCACGTGGGTCAAACCCATCACCAATCTCTCTCTCTCTCATAATCTCTCTCTCACAGAAAGTCACATACACACACACATACACTCACTGTACATGAATCGATGCACCTTCAGTCCGCCATATCCGCCGCCGTCTTCCTCCAGATCCGTCATTCCCACCGCCATCGTTGTCGCCATCTTCGTCCTCACTGTTCCAGACGATGGCCGCTGACATGGATGTCGGGAAACCGTAGCCGTTGCCGTCTTCATCCTCTTAGTAGCCACCATTTTTCGTTCTCTCAGTAGCCGCAGTCTTCATCTCAGTAGCCGTCATCTTCGATTTTATGCAGCGCAACGGCGGAGAGCGGAGAGCTCAACAGGACAGAAGAAAAAGCGCTTCACGAGGTTGTGTAGCAGGACAGGATCTCCGTCGGGCAAGTTCGTCCGCCGTGCGCAGTCAGTCGTCCGCCGAACCAGCATCAACCACCGTCATCCTCAGCCGCCCTCGCCCTCCCCAGCCACATCAGTGGGGCTACTGTGAAGTGCTCCGATGGAAAGCGACGTACTCCGGCGAGAAGCAGGGCTGCTGTGGGGTGTACCGGCGGCTACAAAATGTGCTCCGACGGCTACAGAATGTGCTCCAGCGCCCAAATCAGATTTAATGTAATTGGGCATGCATTTGGGAATTTGATATATTCAAGGGACTTAATTGCAAATTTTTTAAATTTCATTAAATTGTAATTGAGTTCTATGGGCTAAATCTACAATTTATATAAACTCAATTAACAATATTATATGTCATTTATTTTTTATACACACATATTAAATTTAATAAATAACAATAAAAATAATCAAAAAAAATATATAAAATTATTTTATAATAATTAGTTTCTTGTAATATTATTAATAAATGATTTATATAAATTCGGTTACATAGGTTCATTGTTAGTTTGTATTTGCACACGAAAAAAATTCATAATAAGCGAAATGCACATTAGTGATTATCGAAATGCACAGTCGTATTAGATCGAATGCACAATAATTCATTTGAAAATGCACATCAGCATAAGTATGTAATTTAACAATATGGAAGTATTGGTTATTTCGGTTCCATTACTAATTTATTTAAAAAATAAATAAATAATAAAAACAACCGTAATATATAAAAAATATTATTTATATTTGATCTATATATATATATACACACACATATATGATCTACTTTCAACAAACAATAATATAAAATACAACATAAAAAATTTATATACTAAATATATTTGTATTATATAAATAATTTGACAAATGTATAAGAAAGTTAATTAAAATAAACATTATTGAATTATCATAAAAATTGAAATTCACGTTAAAAAATTCCGCTCAATAGACTGCACAATAATGTTATAAGATATGCACATTTGTGTTTGTGTGTTTGCACATTATCGTTTTCAATATTTCGTATATTATATTTTTCGATTGAAAATAATATAAAAATAATAAATAAAACTATTATCATACTAAATATTATTTTAATATAAATATAAATATATATAAATAACAAATTATTTCAATATTATTTTAATATATTATTTAAATAAATAAATTATAAATTGCCTATTCATATTAATTGATAGGCATTGTTATTTATTTATAAAATTGTAACCCAGTAAAAAAAATGCACGCATAATATGATGCTATATGATGCACAATAATGTTTGGCTAAATGCACATTATTTTAAGTATGAAAGCACTACATCATATTCAGGATTTCATATATCATGTTTTCTAACCAAAAAATAATATAAATTTATTAAATAAATTATTAAAGTACTAAATATAATATTAACCGGTAAAATACACCTCATAATAAATATTAGTTTTAATTCATGTTGCGCAAAAATAACACAGAAAGTACAAAATTGTGTTAGCCAAGTTGCACATTAATATATATCAGACTGCACACTAGTTGCCGAGAACCATCGAATTAATATTAGTTTTCTAATGTTGAGATACATATAAAAATTATATAAAAATTTATGTAAGTGCACAATAGTGTTAGACGAATGACACGTAATGATTATCAGATTGCACAATATGGATAAAAATCGATAAACCAAATTTTGTTGTTTGATATTTTATATTTCGATTCGATTACATGTTTTAAATTTTAAAACGCATATATACATAAAATATTGTGCAATTCGCTTTAACAAAAAAATAAATAAATTGGGTGTTTAATAAGTTCTTAATAATTGCGTGTAAATGTGACATTATATATAATATTGTTTAAAGTGCGCATTAATTGGGTGTTTTAAATTTTATTGTCCATAAAATAATCTTTACTTAAATTATACATTGCCATCAAGTATTAAAATATACATATATCAAATATTCTAAAATTGCAAGTAAGTCCCCTAAATCTATCTGATTCTCCAAAATAGGGCCCCAACTCCAATACACCATCTCCACAGCCCATTTTCAAGCTCAACCCCAATACACCAACTCCACAACCCATTTTCAAACCAGATTTGCCGCCAACAAACACCCGACCGCCGGAGTCACCATCAGGCCACCCTCAACGCCACCATCTCGCCGCCGCGAGGTGGACCCAAATCAGCCCCAATTTGCATAAACCCTAAAAACAACTCCAATCCCCAACGGCGGCGCCAACGAGCATTCCGGTGAACTAGGCTCGTCTCTAAGCTTCCTTGGCAGCATGGCATGAGCCATTCGGCCGCCTCCTCACTGGCACCTCCTGCGGAAGAAGAAGATGCGGGAGCAGCACCTCCGCAGGTGAGCTCGATGAGGCGACCGACGACCGATGTTGAGGATGACTGGTGGAGGACGCCGACGAAACTGTTTCTCTATGCACGACGGAGTCACGGCAGGCATCTCCTGCATCGCTGTTGGTGCCATGCGGCGGAGACATGGCAGAGGACGATCGACGTCTCCTTCATCGGAGTTCTCGACGGGCGGCGGAGGCATGGAGGAGGCATGTAGGAGGCACGACGGATGCCGGCGGCGGGCTGATCTCCTGTGCGTGCTTGTGTGTGTGCAGAGTGTGTCATCGGGTGAGTATGTGTAAAATTAGGTGAGATGTGTGTGTATTTGTGTAAGAGAGAGTGGAGGGTAGGGGAAGGGTTAGGGGTGGGCCCTGGGTAATTAATTGATGGGTGAGAAATGACCAATTTGCCATTATTAATTGGTCAAAAATGTATATTTAACCAGAAAGTTTATATTTATTTACCATGTTGCCATTAACAATTGACCATTCTTATTAAATGTTGACTTTATTTTAACCATTGATATGATGCATCTCATGGTCTAAATTTATTCTCATTTCTTTCATTGTGCTTCATTCTCATTTGAGCGCATTTCTATATATATATATAGGTAAGGGATCATATGAAAATGAAGGATAGTGAAAGAAATGAGAATAAATCTGGACCATAAGATCAAGCATATTAATGGTTATGATGAAGTCAAATTGTGGTCAATCATTAATGCCAATCTAGTAATTATTTGATCATATTGTGGTCAAATATGTCTATTTAACTAATAATAAGGGTAAGTTGGTAAATAAATATAAGTGGGACCCACTAAATAAATCAATTCACTACACTTTTCTCTCTCCTCAACCTCACCACACACTTTTCTCTCTCCTCAACCTCTCTTCTCCTTTTCTCTTCCCGCACAGAACACACATTGCACACACTCACACTCATACACACACACACACACACATACACACATACACACACACAGTTCTGGCAGGCCGACCGCCACATCGCCGCCACCTTCCGCCAACAGCCATCAGTTTCGCGCCTACCTTCCGGCCACCGGAATATCGTCGCGCAGCCACCTCCGTTGTACCTGTACAACTGCCGCCGCATTTCATCTCGCCGCCGCCGGCTTTCTGCCTGTCGCCGCGTTTCAGCCCGACGTCGTCCACTTTTTGAGCTCGTCGTCGAAAATTGAAGCCCACCATCAACATCCCGCCACCGCCACCGTATAAAACCAGTCAGCCGTGTCGAGCACCTCCGCCGCCACCCGACACCGGCAACGTTGCTGCCGACGCTTCCAGACCTACCCCGCTTCCAGCCCTTGTCGTCCGTCGTCCGCTGATTCCGCCTCAGTCAACAGCCGCTTCAATGTCATAATATTCCAGCCATCTTGGCCGCTCGTCGGAAAATCGCCGGTGAAATGTCGGCGGCTACAAACAGTCCAACGTCAGCCGCCGATAACCCATATGATTATGGCCGGATATAGCAGATTGTTATACCATGAATGTTGTTTGAGTTTCGAGGTCATTTGTGTGAGAATTTGATTTATTCTAGGGGCCTAATTGCAAATTTTGAAATTTTATTTTATTTCAATTGAGTTCAATTGACAAATTGATAGTATAATAAAATTTTAATATGTATACATCTATACATAAAATGCACTATATTAATTCTTTATACTTTCAATAAAAATTATTGCTTAATTTAAAAAAAAATAAATAAAGAAAGAAAAAAAATATATTTGACATAGTTTAGTTTTTATTGTAGTTATTTAAATAAAAAAATGTCATCGTATCGAAAATTGATATATAAAAATAATAATAATAATCGGAACAAAATATAATATTTCGTGCTGAATTTATATTCGTCGGATCTCGTTCGATTTTTTGCAATCTTGTAGGCATTTATGTGCAATTAGTATAACCATTATGTGCATTCGCAATACATATAAAAATTATATTAAAAAACTAGTATAATTTTTTTATTAAAATATATAAATAATAAAAAAAAATTGGTAATATTTTAATATAGTTCGTCATGTGTAGTTATTTTATTTATCTAAAAAGACTAAATTCAACACTTAACCAAATAATTTATTCGATCGATTAGCAGAATTACCACCTTTTTAAGAATATGTTGTTTTATAAGTTGTAACATGTCGTGTTATAAAGTGCAGCATATTTCTGTATATAGTGCAATGTATTGATATATAAAGTGCAATTATGTAGACCTGTTTTTTAGATCTATACCACGAAATATTTTTTTTTTTGCAGGAGCGATGTTACTTATGTTAATAAAGTGCAACGGGTCGTCTTATAAAGTGCAACTTATTGTTTTATAAAA
>CACSLK010033171.1:174298-191133 GCA_902706635.1 Striga hermonthica | reverse complement strand
GTTATTTTATGCAATTGTTGAGCTGAAAAATTTAATAATATTAGTCAACTAAATTAGAAATTAAGAGTGGGGCATTTTTTTAGCATATTTGTTGTAGAAATTAGTATTTAAATGATATTAAATTGAAACTTGGAGATGCTTGTCCCCTAAAATTTTTTTATAAATAGGATCATTCTTCAATGTTAGTATTACACCTCAAAAAATCAGAATTTATGTTATAAGAGAGAAATAGTGAGAATCGAGTATTTAAGAGAGAAACCGAGCAATTTCGAGAAGTGTTTGGAGCAAGTTTCTTTTCTTAGGAGTAGAAGAGGTATGTCTTCAAACTTTAATATCATCAAGAATAGCTAAGAATTATAAGTATTTATATGTATTTTTGATATGTTATCATGTTAGAAATTATAAATTTTATATATATAAATATATATAATAAGATTATAAGGTAAGATTATTTAAAGTTTATGTTGCAGCTGCCTATGTTTGTTCGTTTTTTACCAAGCTATTAAATTCTAAAAATTATGAAACTTTTTATATGAGATTATCATTATGTTAAGGGTTTTACGGGAAATTTTTAGATTAATTGAAGTTAAAATGAATTTTATAAAAATCATTGATTAAGGTGTTGTCCAGTTAAAAATCTGTGTAGTAATGATGACTTGTGATATGTAATTACCCTATCTATTGATATTATTTTGAGTTGAGAATTTTATGGTCAATTCATATATTAGTTACAATCTTCCAGTTTAAATTTTATACTTATTGGAGTTGTTTAGCATGCTATAGAAAATAATGAACATAAGTGAGTAAATCTCGAATTTCAACAAGAGAAGCATTATTTGGAAATTCATATCTTACTTTATGGTTATTATTTTTATGAGAAAATTTACAGAATATTTCTTGATTTAGTTGAGACTTATAATTTAAAGTTTTAGAATTTTTTAGATAATTGAAGCATGAGAAATAGATTTTTTTCAAAGACAAGTATGATAGCAAATTGAATATTTTGTTATATTTTCAACTTTGAAAAAATATATCTAAATATATGAGTATTATTTTAAAGTGAAATTTTTATGGTAACTTTATATATATGTTGAGAATACATATGTTAAAGTTAAACTTAAAATGAGTTGAATGGAGTAATTACTAAAATTATAGATAAAGCATGTTAATATGAATTTAGTATGAAATTTCTCATTATAATAATTAATGTGAAATTTTGAAGAGCATGTGTTAGATATTTTCACTTGAAAGTTTATAAATTGTTATTTAGAAAGCATGATTTATATAAAGTTTTGGCATCAAATGATGATTTATTAAGAGTTTGAGTTATTAAAAGTATTATGATTATTTGAGCTATAGCATTTTGGCTAGATTCGGATAAGTTAAAAGTTATCAGTTAAAGTTAAGAATCTCAATATCTTATTGAGTATTCGAGCATAGTACTTAGTATATTTGTTTATATTTTTATGTAGCGTGAGAAGTTCGGCTACCAAGAGCAACACTTACAATTTTTCAATACTTTTCGAGAAGAAAGGTGGGAACCCAGCCTGGGTATTACATTGAGTATAATAGCTATTATCATATTCAAGGTATGTATTTAAGTTATTACTTGGGGTGGAGGACTTAGTCCTTTAATAGACATCCTAAGTACTTCGGGTGGAGGACAGTTTTGGGGAGGCGACCCCCAAAATGTGATCACGTGAGAACCGGCAGTACGGTAGTTGCAAAGAAAAGTTCAAGCTCAAGTTACATACCGAGAATTATGATATTGATATTATTCTTACTGTTTACTTTAGTATGAGTTTTTACGGAGTACAGTGGGTTAGTACTCACGTCCCACTATTATCATTTTCAGGAAACAGGGTCGGTGCGCAGGTGTGAGACAAGTTGTGGTGGTATCGGTTGTGATTTTGATTCATTTGCTATTATGGATTTTTAAATAAAGGTTTCGGTTTTTATGCCATGCTTGTAAGATATTCCGCTACGTTTTTCTTTTAAGATTTGAACATGTGTGATTTGAGATTTAAGTTTTATATTTAAATGAATTGCTAATTGTCATTATAAACAAGTTTAGTTTTACATACTTGTTCGATATTGAATTTGTTTTACTTATGTCTAACTCAATTGTTAGATCAAGCTTAAGGAAACAAATTTTAAAGAAAATAAGTTTTAGTAGCATCCCGAGTTAAAAAGATTGCGAAACATTTACTCTGATAAGCGGGGTGTTACAGTTGGTATCAGAGCCAAAGTTTAAGGGCTCTGTATACTAAAAGTTTATGTTTTGAAAAGAAAGTTTCAAGAAAACCGACCATACCACGCTCACACCTCGCCGGCTACCAGGTAAGTGTTGCTACAAGTTTTTTTTTTTTGTGAAGTTTAAATATATGCAAATTACTAAGTCTATGCTCAATAAGAATCAGATATCCGAATCTTAGAAATCAGACTAGATGCTCAATAATTACAATATCTTGCATGTATTTTCTGAGTGTGCTAAAAGTTTATCTTTTGCGATAAAATTTTAGATGGCACCTCAAGCTCGGAGGGAGTTAACGACAGCAGAAGTCGTTGCTCAATTCCGTTTATACAATTCTTAGAAATTCTCAGGACAAGGAGATCCTCGTTTAGTCGAGGAGTGAATTCAGGGTCTCGAATCTATATATGAGATCATTGAATGAAGCGAGAGGCACCGTATTCTCTATGCTCAACTTCAGATGACCGGAGACGCAAGATTATGGTGGAACTCTTTCTGGGGCATGCGTCCTAGGGAGAAAGAGAATCACACCTGGATCCATGAGGATGTGTATCGATTACCGGGAGTTAAACCGGTTAACGATCAAAAATAAATATCTGCTCCCAAGGATAGATGATTTGTTCGATCAGTTGAGAGGAGCTTGCGTATTTTCAAAGATAGATTTACGCTCAGGCTATCATGAACTGAAGATTAAAGAATCTGACGTAGCTAAAACTGCGTTTCGAACAAGATATGGTCACTATGTGTTCGTGGTAATGCCGTTTGCGGTAAGTAATGCATCAGCGGTGTTCATGGACTTGATGAACCGTGTTTTTCATCAATATTTAGACCAATTTGTCATTGTCTTTATCGATGATATTTTGGTCTATTCCAAGAGTTAAGCCGAGCATGAACAACATCTGAGGGTTGTTCTCAGTACTCTTAGAAAGGAGAAGTTGTTTGCCAAATTCTCAAAGTGCGAGTTTTGGCTGAAGAAAGTGGCATTCTAAGGCCACATTATCACTGAGAAAGGCGTAGAGGTGGATCCAGAGAAGATTTCTGCAATTCAGAACTGGTCAGTGCCGCAGAATCCCTCAGAAGTTCGAAGTTTTCTCGGACTAGCAGGTTATTATCGTAGATTTATCGAAGGGTTTTCAAAGATTGCTCTCCCTTTGACAAATTTAACGAGAAAATCTGTAAAGTTCGAATGGACCAATCGCTGCGAGAAGAGTTTCCAAGATCTTAAGAAGAAGCTTACATCAACTCCAGTGCTGATTATTCTTGATCCTACTATAAGTTTCACCATTTATAGTGATGCTTCGAAAAGGGGTCTTGGATGTGTACTCATGCAAGATGGTCAAGTGGTTGCCTATGCTTCAAGGCAATTAAAACCATATGAGCAGAACTATCCAACACATGATTTGGAGTTGGCGGCAGTAGTGCATGCGCTCAAGATTTGGAGGCACTATCTCTATGGTGGTCAGTGCGAAATATTCACTGATCACAAGAGTTTGCAATATATATTTATGTAGAAGGAACTCAACATGCGCCAGCGAAGATGGTTGGATCTTGTAAAGGATTATGATTGCACTATCCAGTATCATTCGGGTAAATCCAATGTCGTAGCAGATTCCTTAAGCCGTAAGGTGAAGGGTGAGTTGGCCTGTTGTATCACTCGACAGAACCAACTCATTCAAGAGTTTTCTCGGATGAAGATTGAAGTTGTCAAAGCGCTTTTTAATGAGATCTTGGGAAGCATTAACTCGATGCAGGTTCAGCCTACGCTGAGAGACAGGATCAGGCGGGAGAAATCTTCCGATCGATTTGTTCGAAAGATAGAAGAGAAAGTTCGAGCTGAAGGAGTAGAGGGATTTTGCCAAGGCGCAAATCGAGCTTTAGAGTTCAGAGGAAGAATCGTTGTGCCAAAAGTCGAGGCCTTGCAAAAGGAGATCTTGATCGAAGCACATAGTGCGCCATATTTAGCTCATCCTGGAAGCACCAAAATGTATCATGACTTGAAAAAGTCGTTTTGGTGGAAAGGAATGAAGAGAAGTGTGGCAGACTTTGTGAGGAAGTGTTTGGTCTGTCAGCAAGTTAAGGCCGAGCACCGAAGTCCATTAGGCTTGTTGAAGCCATTGGAGATTCCTAAGTGGAAGTGGGAAGAAGTGACTATGGACTTTGTTACAGGGCTACCTAAGTCGTCAGAACAGCATGATGCGATTTGGGTAGTAGTAGACAGGTTGACGAAAGTTGCCCGGTTTATGCCTGTAGCAATGACCATGTCAATGGATAAGTTAGCTGAAATTTATACCCGTGGAATTATTCGACTCCACGGGGTGCCTGTTACAATAAAATCTGATCGTGATCCCAGGTTCACCAGCAGGTTCTGGAGCAGTTTGCATGAAGAGATGGGCACGAAGTTAAGTTTCAGTTCAGCTTATCATCCGGAGATAGATGGCCAGTCCGAAAGGACGATCCAGACACTTGAAGATATGCTCAGAGCTTGCATTTTGGATAGAGGTGCCAAATGGGAGAAATGGTTGTCGTTAGTGGAGTTTGCCTACAACAACAGCTACCATTCATCAATCCAGATGGCTCCCTATGAAGCACTTTACGGCCGCAAGTGTCGTTCGCCCCTTTATTGGGAAGATGTTGGAGAGAAGCTAGTACTTGGTCCAAAGATGATCGAGGAAACTGTTGAGCAAGTAGCCTGGATTCGGGAAAGGCTCAAGACTGCTCAAAGTCGTCAGAAGTCTTCAGCAGATAATCATCGGCGAGAGATGAATTTCGAAGTTGGAGATAAAGTCTTTCTGAAAGTTCGACCAATGCGAGGTGTCGTTCGTTTCGGGAAGAAAGGTAAGTTGCATCCTCGTTATATAGGTCCGTTCGAATTTCTAGAACAGATTGGAGAGGTATCTTATCGTTTAGCTTTACCTCCAGAGTTGGCTAGTGTGCATAACGTATTTCATGTATCTATGTTACGTCCTTACCTGTGCGATCCAGATCATGTGCTTCAGCACAATGAGATTGAGATTCAGCCAGATTTGACCTACGAGGAGCAGCCTATAGCAGTTTTGGACCGAAAGGTTCAGAGAATCAGGAAGCGAGATATTCCCCTCGTTCGTATCAAATGGAATCGCCACGGAGAATCAAATGCCACTTGGGAGCAAGAAGCTGATATTAGAGCACGTTTTCCGGATTTTGAGTTCTGATATATATACTCAGTAAGTATGTATTTCAGTTTCAGTATTTCCGAGGACGGAAATAGTTTTTAGGAGGGTAGATTGTAATACCCCATATTTTAGTAAGTCAGTAAAAATTATTTACTGCAGTAAAAATTTATTTACCGCAGTAAAATTTATTTACCGTAGTAAAAGTTATTTACTACAGTAAAAGTTATAAGGTAAATCAGTAAGAGTAATTAATTGAGTATAGATAATAAGTAAAGTATTTCAAGATTAAGTTAAAATTCATAATCGAGAATAGTAGAGATTATAATAAAATCTTCGGTTTTCAATCGTAAATGGAATTTAAGTCCAATTTGATTCCGAAAATTTTATTATTGATATCTAAATTTTATTAAACATAAAAGTTTAGTTATTATGGATTTTTTTAAATATTAAGAATAGCATAATTTTAATTAATTGTGAATTTTCACAATTTATGGTATTATTAGAAAAATAAAAGTGTTTATGTTATTTTTTAAGCATGTTTTTCCTCATTAAATCATCTGTAAATGATTTATATATTATGAGAGATATTAATATAAGTTAAAAATAATTTTTTGAAAATTATTTTCTGATTTTATTAGAAAATTCAAAATTAAAAATAAAAATAAAAATAAATTGTGGAAATTATTTTATTTTGTAGAATCTTCATCATTTGAAGCATCTTAATTTTTATATTAATGATGACTCATTTTTATGTTATTTTATGCAATTTTTGAGCTGAAAAATTTAATAATATTAGTCAACTAAATTAAAAATTAAGAGTGGGGCATTTTTTTTAGCATATTTGTTGTAGAAATTAGTATTTAAATAATATTAAATTAAAATTTGGAGATGCTTGTCCCCTAAAATTTTCCTATAAATAGGAGCATTCTTCAATGTTAGTATTACACCTCAAAAATTCAGAATTTATGTTATAAGAGAGAAATTGTGAGAATCGAGTATTTAAGAGAGAAACCGAGCAATTTCGAGAAGTGTTTGGAGCAAGTTTCTTTTCTTAAGAGTAGAAGAGGTATGTCTTCAAACTTTAATATCATCAAGAATAGCTAAGAATTATAAGTATTTATATGTGTTTTTGATATGTTATCATGTTAGAAATTATAAATTATATATATATAAATATATATAATAAGATTATAAAGTAAGATTATTTAAAGTTTATGTTGCAGCTGCCTATGTTTGTTCGTTTTTGACCAAGCTATTAAATTCTAAGAATTATGAAAATTTTTATATGAGATTATCATTATGTTAAGGGTATTACTGGAAATTTTTAGATTAATTGAAGGTAAAATAAATTTTATAAAAATCATTGATTAAGGTGTTGTCCAGTGAAAAATCTGTGTAGTAATGATGAATTGTGATATGAAATTACCCTAACTATTGATATTATTTTGAGTTGAGAATTTTATGGTCAATTCATATATTAGTTAAGATCTTCCAGTTTAAATTTTATATTTATTGGAGTTGTTTAGCATGCTATAGAAAATAATGAACATAAGTGAGTAAATCTCGAATCTCTTGTCATTAGTGAGTAAATCTCGAATTTCAACAAGAGAAGCATTATTTGGAAATTCATATCTTACTTTATGGTTATTATTTTTATGAGAAAATTTACAAGATATTTCTTGATTTAGTTGAGACTTATGATTTAAAGTTTCAGAATTTTTTAGATAATTAAAGCATGAGAAATAGATTTTTTTTCAAAGACAAGTATGATAGCAAATTGAATATTTTGTTATATTTTCAACTTTGAAATAATATATCTAAATATATGAGTATTATTTTAAAGTGAAATTTTTATGGTAACTTTATATATATGTTGAGAATACATATGTTAAAGTTAAACTTAAAATGAGTTGAATGGAGTAATTACTAAAATTATAGATAAAGCATGTTAATATGAATTTAGTATGAAATTTCTCAGTATAATAATTAATGTGAAATTTTGAAGAGCATGTGTTAGATATTTTCACTTGCAAGTTTATAAACTGTTATTTAGAAAGCATGATTTATATAAAGTTTTGGCATCAAATGATGATTTATTAAGAGTTTGAGTTATTAAAAGTATTATGATTATTTGAGCTATAGCATTTTGGCTACATTCGGATAAGTTAAAAGTTATCAGTTAAAGTTAAGAATCTCAATATCTTATTGAGTATTTGAGCATAGTACTTAGTATATATGTTTATATTTTTATGTAGCGTGTGAAGTTCGACTACCAAGAGCAACACTTATAATTTTTCAACACTTTTCGAGAAGAAATGTGGGAACCCAGCCTGGGTATTACATTGAGTATAATAGCTATTATCATATTCAAGGTATGTATTTAAGTTATTACTTGGGGTGGAGGACTTAGTCCTTTATTAGACATCCTAAGTACTTGGGGTGGAGGACCTAGTCCTTTATTAGACATCCTAAGTTCATATTAGACTCGCTCAGTCAAGACTGAGTTTTGGGGAGGCGACCCCCAAAATGTGATCACGTGAGAACCGGCAGTACGGTAGTTGCAAAGCAAAGTTCAAGTTCAAGTTCAAGTTACATACCGAGAATTATGATATTGATATTATTCTTACTGTTTACTTTAGTATGAGTTTTTACGGAGTACAGTGGATTAGTACTCACGTCCCACTATTATCATTTTCAGGAAACAGGGTCGGTGCGCAGGTGTGAGACAAGTTGTGGTGGTATCGGTTGTGATTTTGATTCATTTGCTATTATGGATTTCTAAATAAAGGTTTCGGTTTTTATGCCATGCTTGTAAGATATTCCGCTACGTTTTTCTTTTAAGATTTGAACATGTGTGATTTGAGATTTAAGTTTTATATTTAAATGAATTGTGAATTGTCATTATAAACAAGTTTAGTTATACATACTTGTTCTATATTGAATTTGTTTTACTTATGTCTAACTCAATTGTTAGATCAAGCTTAAGGAAACAAATTTTAAAGAAAATAAGTTTTAGTAGCATCCCGAGTTAAAAAGATTGCGAAAAATTTACTCTGATAAGCGGGGTGTTACAAGTTGGTTATTATTGGAATGGATATTCTCATGCTCTGATTCAGTTGGAGATTTAGTAGAAGTGTTGCTTCCTAAGAGGGGATCTACATTATTGCTGAACTGGCTCAGATGGTTAGAGAAGAAGTGTTCTGAGGCTTTGAGCCACTCCCCATACTTCCCTGCTTGGAGAATGTTCTGAGCGATGTCCTCTGATCTAGCAGTGCAATTCTTGTCTATGTGTCCCAACAAGCCCCAATAATAACAGAGGCTCACTAACTTGTCATACTTGAACTGGACAATGATTTTCTTGCTTCCATGTTGAATAGTAGCACACCTGAGGATCTGTTGATTGATGTCCATGGAGATCAGAATCGTTATGCATTTCCCCGCTAAGGTCCCCCCCTGAGGAACTTGGACGTCCTTGATTTTTCTGAATGCTTTACCAATCTTCATACCAACTTCAGGCGACATCCAATTCAGAGGGATATTCCAAGCTTGCACCAAAATATCAAGCTCTTTGAACTCTGGGTGATCTGGAGAAGAGTCTTCTCTCCAATCTCTGAGGATTACAAATTGTCCTTCAAATGTCCAGCAAACACCCTTACTCACTTTATCTATGTCTTCCTTATTGGAGAAGAGGAATTGAAAAATTTTTTTGCTAATTTCTCGGACTGTGACAGGGGCTCTGATTAGCCACATTTGATTGGCAGCTCTTCTAAGTCCTATAATTCCCACTGATTTCTGGCCAATAATTTTCCCAATCAGACTTTTTTCGCAGTCGTCAGCACTCTGGTGGATGTCCCCATCTGCAATATTGATGATATTGGCTTCATTCTCCGATAATTGGAAAGCTCCAAGTTTTTGAGAAATGTCTTCTGCCATGAACTCAGAACCCAGCACACTTTAGAGGATTCCGAAATCTAAGAGAGAAGAGAGAGCAAAAAAGAGGAAAGTAAGACAGACGAAAAAGGAAAAGGGGTTAACGACAAACCCTAGCAGAAATGGCTCTTAAAATTGGACATCAAACACAGTAAATAACGCAAACGCCCTAAATGCATTTAATAACCCCAAATCAATGAGGATGAGGAAGCATAACGCTGATGAACTCTGCACTCGAGAGGATTAGGCTCCCATGAAGAGAGAATTATATTAGAATGTCATTAGTCATTACCGAAAATGGTGAAATTCCAATCGAGTTGGGAAATTTGATGAAATTGAGATTCCTGTGCGTGAGTATTATTATTATTATTATTATTATTATTATTATTATTATTATTATTATTATTATTATTATTATTATTATTATTATTATTATTATTATGTTTGAGATGTTAATTAATGTAGTAATATCTCTTTATTATTAACAATAAAGGATCTTACAACACTAATTTGCCGTTGTTTCTTATTTATTTGCAAGGATAGTCGGCTAATGGTAACCGCTTGACAGGCAGTGTACCTAAGAAGTTGGCATAATGGCATGCCTCCCAAACCTTCAAGTAGTGTAAGTATTTTTGTCTACTAAGTTGGCTGTTCCAATTAAGTTGAGTTAATATATAGAGATGAGCGGTTTTGCTATGAAGTCAACAGAGCCAAACTTCTATACGCAACAAATAAACCTACAAGTAAATGAATAATTTCTTTTACGAAATTCTCTTCGTTTGGTTATATCAGTTTTCAAACATTCCCTTGACTAGCTAGTTGATATTTCGGGCAATGTTATAAATACTATACTTTATCTACTAGTATTATCGGTAATATCGGATATCGATGGTTCGACTGGTATAATAACCCACCAAGCACTACATTCACTAAAATATTGAATATACCGGATTTTTTCTTAAATAGTTATCGTTTTATTTTAGTTTATTTACATAAATAGAATGTGCTACACTTGATTTTAATATGTTGCATATTTTTGTTATTAGATTGTTAATCAATTTGAATATTTATTAAATCTTTTTTATAAATTGCTTCTATATTAATAATAAATCCAATCAAATTTATTAAAACCGTTAAAATAGAATGCAAAATTGATAGAACCTGGTATCGGTGGCTTGTCCGATAAAATTGTTAGTATGGTATATAAGAGCACCCACAATGCTTTAGGTCTCTTAAAAAAAAAATTACATGCCCTATAGGAAATATATCTAGTCTATAAAAAAGTGTTTCCCAATACAATTGAAAGTGGACCTAGTCTAGCTTATGTGGCAATAAAAAAATGAGACTTAGTCCACACTTGGGTCTATTTTAGACCCAAGTACAAACCCAAGTACTCATCATTTATTCCTCGTTTAATTTTTTTTTAATAAATGAAATATATTAGAGCATTTTTATTGGTTGTCATGTATGCTAGACCTAGTATTTTATTTTTTGCATTGAATAGCTTTTGAGTTTTTTTACTTCAGTTTGTCTATGTCATTTAGGACTTGAGTCTATTTATATGCCACATATATAAAATTAGACTCAAAGCATTGTTGGTGCTCTAAAACACACTGCTTTCTCATGGATGAGCTAGAAAAATTTTCAATCACAATTCCTCGTTTGTTTTCTTTTCCATATTCAGATTTAAGCAAATAAGGTACAGTAATTATTTTCCCCCCTATCAAGAAAAAAGATCCCCTTTCCCAAATTCATGTTCAAATTTAGGTTATGTTCTATTTGATGCATAGTACATGTATAACAGTGACATCATTATGAACTTACGTATCATTAATTAATCTAATAAAACCAAACATGATTCGTAATACAACTTCGGAATAGGAAACCTTATTCCCCTAACTGAACCTAACGAGGCTCAATAAAATAACTTTCTCTAATTAGAATTCCCAAAATTAATATTTTGGTCTATTTTTGTTGAGTGAAATAATAAAGTAGATACTTATCAATAATTTTCTTCAATTTAAAATTGTGATGCACGGATTGTTTTTGGAAACCCAAATATGGTCGTCCTTGGAGTAGATTCGATCCTATCCATGTGGACACTGCCCACGTGGGTTTTTTTACCATTGATTTATACATAAACACACACACACCTACATGGGTGTGTGTGAAATTAATGGTAAAAAAATCCCATGTGAGCAGTGCCCACACTGATAGGATCGAATTTTCCCGTCCCTTCCCTGGATGCCCTTGATTTGCTACGCATATACATTTTGATTATTATATAGTAATGCCCGTACGTCTTTGGATTTCCTATACTAAAACAAACAACTCGTGAATAAGGCGACTTTGAGCCGTCACTCTCTTACTTATCTGCAGATTAATAGGAAAATATGTAATACAAGTTCAATGCAACGCGGTGAGTGCATTGACACTACTTATTCGCTATACAATTTGTTTTTTTAAGCTTTAATTACATTCCTCGTCTTCAGTTCTCGACCGACCATGAGGTTAAACAACAATGTGACATGTTGCAACAATCCGACAATTGGAACAATAGATAAATTACAAGATACGAGTGGAAGATCTCATTCAATTTCTAAAAAAATATATGCATTAATTTGGTAACAAAAATAATTTTCCTAACATTGTGACAGTTACTCAACAATTATAGCAAAATTTAATCTGTCAGGATATATATAGAGTTAGGATCACGTGAGAATGGTTCTCTAGGAAATAAATAAAAATAAATTTGGACCACTAATTATATCATATCTATATATATAATTACTAGCTAATAGCATTTAATAAAACCTATTTAATTTTACCTATGTGGCAATTTAATCATTTTCCCTCCAAAAACCGTTACTTTTGATGTATTTAATCTTTCATTTAATTATTAAATAATCAACACACTAATCACTTCAAAATTACAAAATTCATTTTAAACTTTTGATTACTGACAGTCGACTATATAATGTGTTGACCGTATAATGTGATTAGATGTTATTATTGTGGTTACATTCAAATTAATTTTTTTTAAATAAAAAACGTATTTGAAATTCCTAAATAAATAATAAATAATCCACAAAAAAAAAATGTACCAAAATATACATTACATTCAATTAGATAAATGCAATTTAAAAAAAGTATATTCCAACTCCTTTAATTATAAATTTGGCCAGCAAAAAGGTGAAAGAAAAATAATTAATAATTATATGCATAGAAATAACTCACAATATTTTATTTACATATGTCCAAATGCACAGGGTCGAATACTAGTCAATGATGATGATTAAGTCAAACTTTAATAAATGATGGTCAATCATTAAGAGCAATATAGTATATATATATATATATATATATATATATATATGATGGTCAATTAATATATTGGATTGACTCCTAATTAAGGGTATTATAGACATTTGACAAAAGCAAAATAAATGTGGGAACCATCATATGTCAATTAATTAGATCTGCTACACCTACCCGTAACCCATCCCTTTTTACCCACCAGCCACGTGTACTTACACCTACTGCACACACACGCACACTTTCTTCTCCACACACACACACACATATGTGAACACAAACACACATACACACTTCTCCACACACACACATGCACAGAAATCCGGTCGCGCTTCACCGCCTCCGCTGCACTTCACTGTCTCCTCAGCGGAGAAGCTCTTCTGCCACGCTTCATCGCCGCGCCGCCACGACTCATCGCCGGAGATGGATGCGACCAAGCAGGCTCAGGCGGAAACGACCCGTCGTCTGTGTAGTCCCACCACCAGCGGCTTCCTTCAACGGGCTCCGTCATGCAACCAACAACTACATCGCCCGCAGGCGGCACTGCCATCGGTTCCGCCGCCCGTCACAACTGCATCCATACCCTCCGGTGACGCCGGAGTCCGATCGAGCCACCAACAGATAATCCGACCACCGCCAACAATAGCTCCCCCTCCACCGCGACCAACCTACCACGCCACCTGCCACCTCTCATGTTGCCAGATTTCTGATTTTGTTGAGATTGAAGATAATTTTTTTTTTCTCATTTTCTCTACATGTAGAGATGAAGATAAATTGCCATGTATTTATTTCATCTTAAGTTAGGGGATCAATATAGAGAATTTGATATTTCTTAGAGTACAAGTTAAAATACTTCAATTTAATCAATGGGTTAATTTTGTAATTAATCAAAACATAATTAAAATATTAATATTTTTATATTTATATGGCTGATAATAAATGGTATTTTTGCATAAAAAATAACCAACACCAAACAAAATATTTGACTTTTTAAAGTAAAAGAAAAATATGATGATGATAATAATAATAATAATAATAATAATAAATGAAGTGGAAAATAAATTTTGGACTAAAGAACTTAATTCGATTGATTTCGTTTGTTATTGTGCAGTCAATCGGTTATTAATTTGCAATATATAACCATAATGTGCACTCACAATACATAAAAAATATATAAATAATAATAACAATAACAATTTCCATACAGTTCGGTTACTTATATTATTTAAAAAATAATTGTGATTTCAAAACCGAAATATTTGAGTTTATAAAAGTATAAAAATACTAAAAATAAGAATTGAACTGAAATATAAAATTTTGAACAGTAAAATTTAGATTTTTGGGTTTTTTTCGCCATTGTGCAATCATATAGTCGTTATTGTGCAATCCATATAATCATAATTCATAATGTGCCCTCAAAATACATAAATAATGTATCCATACTAATGATATTTTATGATATAGAACGGGTATTTCAATTTTGATCAAAATAATCGAGATATATAAATTTTAATATCATCTAAATAACCTTAGTCCAGTTGAAATTATCGAAATCAAAATAACTTATATGTTACAAAAAACCGATATATATAATTTCGGACAAAAAAGTTATCCTTATTTTAGTTTTGATCGCTAATGTGCGGTATGTTATATATTAATGTGCAGCATGACTAGTACTAATGTGCAACGCTTCAGTCACTATTGTGCGTCTATTTTACCTAACCAAATTAAAACCAAACTGAAATATATGGTTTATTCAGTCGATTAACCAAATTAACATAATTATTATAAATAATTTATTCTCTTATAATATAGAAATTTATTTAATAATTGAATTACTGTATTTATATTTTTATATTAGTTTTTTTTGTAAATACCTAATATATGAAATAGCAAACTTAATAATGTGCATTTATATATACAATAATGTGCATATGGTCTAGTATTATTGTGCAATCCATTGAGCGAGAATTTTTTTGGGTGCATTTTAATTTTAGAATATTTTAATAATGTGTATTATTATTATTATTATTATTATTATTATTATTATTATTATTATTATTATTAAAGTAAATTTTAGTATTATATTGTTATTATTATTATAAAATTAAATTTTAATAATTATTATTTTTTATTTCTATAGTAGAAATGATAAATTATAAAAATAATATTTTTTTTTATATTTTTTAAATTACGGATGTGACCCATGGGCTAAATTGACATATAATAAAAAAATTATAAATTACAAATTTGGCAATTGGGCTAAATTGAAATTTAACAAAAAAACATAAAATTGCTATTGAGTCCCTATGAACCAACAAATTCTCATCTATAAGCCCTCAGATTCAAAATCACATTCACATCAATACAACCACTTTGTACGGCACCTTTGTCGACCGCTCGTCGGAGGTGAACACATTCTCTACGCCGAAAACTGCTGCCATCGGGTGCCATCCGCAGCGACGGCCGGAGGTTTTCACGGCGACGAACAGCGACCAACGGTCGCGCAGTCATGGCAGCCAGAAGCAACGACCATAGGTCGCGCAGTCATGGTGACCAGAAGCAACGTCGTCGAGCGTCGCAGGGGCAGAGAGGTTGAAGTCGACGGCGGATGACGGAGGTCGCGGCCTGTGGATGGTGGTGTCGTGGCCGTCCTGTTCATGCGTGACTGATAGCGGGCTCCGGCGGTTGCATTTCAGCGGGCTCCAGCGGCAGCGTGACTGTTAGCTCCGGCGTCTGGCGACGGTGGCGGCGTTCTACGGCGGCGACGACTTGCAGACGCGGCGGCCGGAGATTAGGTTGGAATGTGTGCTGTAATATCCCGTCGAGTTAATAATATAAATCATGTGTTTAGTTCCGATATAATATTGTCGATTATTATTTTTCGAAATTAGTTGATTTCAGTCGAGATTACTCGAAATTATTTTCGAAGTCACGTTTACATTCGGAATAGTTTTGGTAATTAAGTATCATGCTTAGTAATTAATTAAGCATAAAGATTATGCTTAATTAGTAATTAATCATGTTTAGTAATTAAAAACCGTAGCTCTTGAGATATTTGCTCAAATTTTTAATAAAAGCCGTGAGCAAATTCAAAGAGGAGATTGTCTCCAAAATGTTTAGCTTGAGGTGGCATCATGTGGGAGCTTATTTCATGACTAAGCCATATTATGGATGAATAAGCACTCTTAAAGCTTCAAGTGTTAGCATTTGGCATGTTGCCATTGGTCAAATATTTTTTCCCACCTCCTCAACATCTTTCGGCTTGGTATATTAGGGGAGAGTTGGAATATTTTCCCACACATTTTCAGCATTTATTTAGTACCGAAGATTGAGAGAAGTTGAGAGGAGTTGAGGGATTTAGATCAAGCTACACGGAGCCTAGTTACATGCACGCTCGAGAGCCCGTGCACGCACGGGAATTCAAGGAAGGGCTACTAGCATTCAAGCTGCTAAGGAGGTAATCTCCTTATGGATGTGATCTTGATATTAGTTTGCTCCTTTTCAGTTTAAACTTTAGTTTCAAGTTCATGATTTATCCATAAATTTCTTTCGGCCGTGCGAATAGCCTATGTCGAGCATGTTTGTTTTTCATCCGAATCACTCGAGCAATCTTCATGTATTTAGTCATTTTACATCAATTCATGTTCAGTTAAGTAACTTGGTCGAGGGATTTTCATGATGTATCGGTGAATTGGCCGAGGGATGTGGACCGCGCACGTAGCGCGTGCCACGGGCCATTCCATGCCCTATCGAGTAAGTTGCATCATGTTTATAATCTTTCGAACAAAACATGTTTATTTGATCATGTTATGTCATTTTATGCTCAGTTGGTTTGCGTTTGTCGGGAGAAATTCACGTTCGGTCGAGAAACGGCTTAACGCCGTAAGCGTCGCATGGTGCGCACGCCGCCGGCCACTTTAGCATATTGTGAAAAAAAATTTGTGATTTTGAGTGCTCTCAGCAAATTTGATCATGTCAAGTCATTTCATGTTATTTCAAGTTGTAATGGCCGAGAGAAATCGTCGGACGGCCTTCAAGGGTCGGTCGTGGCCGCGCTGCCCACACACAGCGGCAGCAGCGCGCCGGCAGTCAGCCATCGTGGACAGGCAGCGTGCGCACATGCCCGCGTGATACGGAAGTGGGAATTGACCCTCGATGATGTGAAGGGCCGAGGGCCGAGGTTA
>CACSLK010033171.1:94011-106032 GCA_902706635.1 Striga hermonthica | reverse complement strand
TCACAAGAGCTCGGCCTTAAGCCGTCACATTGATTTTCACAGCACCCGAACTCATAAGAGTCCGGCCTTAAGCCGTCACTCTGATTTTCACAGCACCCGAACTCACAAGAGCTCGGCCTTAAGCCGCCACATTGGGTTTTTTATTATAAAGAAACTATGCTTGAACACACTTCATAACATAAACATTCATAATGCAAAACCAAATTCAGAAAATAAATCGTTCGAATGCAACTTGAAAGTACCGTTGACACAACCCACCCAACAGGATACTTAACAATAACCAGGGGTCGTCATTATTCTGTAGTTTCGCGGCATCAACATGCCGCGAACAAACTTGAAATTAAATAACATAGTATATATCACACATGCTCAATACTAGATGACTCAACCGTAATACTTCTTAAGATGGGCCACGTTCCAAGTCCGAGGGAAGACCTTACCTCCTGGATCTTTTAAAGCGTACGCTCCTCCAGCAAACACCTTCTGAATTATGTAAGGCCCCTCCCAATTTGGCTCCAACTTTCCAACGTGCTTCAGCACGTCGGCCCTCCTCCAAACAAGATCGCCCACCTGGAATTGCCTTTTCTTGACCTTTTTAGAGTGGGCGAGACACATCTTCTGTTTGTACTGCACGGTCCTCAACCAAGCCCGATCTCGTGCTTCATCAATGAACTCAAGTGCCTCTTTGACCAACTCCTCATTCTGATTCGGTTCAAAAGCGCTTGTCTGCTGAGAGCCGAGACCAATTTCCACCGGGATCACAGCCTCCATGCCATACACCAGGCTAAAAGGCGTTTCACCTGTTGTCGATCGTGGCGTGGTTCAATATGACCAAAACACCGTGTCGAGCTCATCCACCCAAGAACCGGAAGCCCTGCCAAGCCTAGTCTGCAACCCTCTCAATATGGTCCTATTGGCCACCTCTGCCTGTCCATTCGCTTGCGGGTGAGCCACAGACGCAAAGTGTTGTTTAATGCCCATTTCCTCACACCAAGCCATTATCTTCTTTCTTCTGAACTGCAGACCGTTATCAGAAACTATAACACGTTGGATGCCATACCTACAACAAATGTTAGTAAACAAGAATTTGACGACCTTCTCCTCTGTTATTTTAGCCATTGCATCAGCTTCCACCCACTTACTGAAGTA
Organism: Striga hermonthica; assembly: GCA_902706635.1. NCBI lineage: Eukaryota > Viridiplantae > Streptophyta > Magnoliopsida > Lamiales > Orobanchaceae > Striga > Striga hermonthica. The sequence goes on along the minus strand of CACSLK010033171.1, from coordinate 104,883 downwards.
ATCCACCAAAACGAGCAAAAAATTTCTCTGTCCAGAGCCCTGTGGGAAAGGTCCGACTATGTCCATCCCCCATTGTGCAAACGACAAAGGTGAGCTCACGGCGTTAGTTCCTCCGCTGGTATATGAATGAGCTGCCCATGCTGCTGGCATTTCACGCACTTCTGGACCAGTTCCCTTGCCATGGCCCTCATCATTGGCCAGAAGTACCCGGCCCTCAGCACCTTTCCCACCAAAGCCCGAGCCTTGATGTGATCTCCACAACAGCCTTCATGGACCTCCCTGAGCACATAATCACCCTCTTCATTGGAAACACACCTTAGATGGGGCCCAAAATATGATTTCTTGAACAACACCCCCTGCTGGACAAAATACCTCAAAGCCCGTCAGCCCAATTTATCTGCCCGGACATCCTTCTGCCCCAATTCTACCTGCGCTAACCAATGTAATATTGGACTCTTCCAATCCTCTTTTTCCTCCATCCCCATGACACACTCTAAGATGCTAGACCCTATTTGCATCAGGGTTACTGTACGTGACTTGCAATCCACCAACGAAGCCGCAACCTTAGACAATAAATCTGCACGCCCGTTATCCCCCCTAGGTATTTGCACGAGCTCCCAAGACTCAAAACTCTTGGCCAATGCATGTGCCTCCTCGCATACCTCAACATTCTATCCTCTTTGGTTTCGTACTCCCTCTTCATCTGTTCTACAACTAACTGAGAATCTGAGTGAATGACCACTTTTCTAGCTCCTGCACCCGCCACCAACTGCATTCCTTTCAATAATGCCTCATACTCTGCTTCATTGTTCGAGGCCCAGAACGTAAGTTTTACTGCGAATTCAAGTGGTTCTCCTTCTAGAGGCAGAATTAGGATCCCAATCCCCGCCCCTACTTTGGTTGAAGACACATCGACATAAACCTCCCAAACACCTGGCTCCTCTCCCATTGTGCACTCCTGAATAAAGTCTGCTAGTGCTTGTGCTTTGATAGCTCGCCTTGGCTCAAAGCTCACATTGTACTCCCCTAACTCAACTGCCCACTTCACCATCCTACCAGAGGCTGATGGTCTACCCAACGTTTCTTTTAAGGGGAAGTTGGTCTGCACCATGACCACATGTGACAAGAAGTAAGGCCTCAACTTTCGCGCTGTAACGATAAGGGCTAGGGCCGCCTTCTCCACCTCGGCATAATTCATCTCCGCGCCTTGCAACAACCTGCTCACATAATAGATAGGCTGTTGTCCGCCCCCGTCCTCTTTCAACAGAACCGAACTTCTGGCTACCTTGCCCACAGAGAGATATAGAATAAGCACATCAGTCGGGTCCGGCTTGGTGAGCAAAGGTAACTCTGCTAAGAACTCCTTGAGTCTGGTAAAGGCTTCTTGTGCCTACATAGACCATTGGAAACGAGCTCCTCGCCATAGGGCTCGAAAGAGAGGAAAACTCCTCTCCGCTGCATGGGCGATGAATCGACTGATGCCTGCCAAACGACCACTAAGAATTTGTACTTCCTTTATATTTCTTGGTGGCTGCATCACAAGAACCGCCCTCACCTTCTCAGGATTAACTTCTATTCCTCGCTCTGTAACCATGTATCCCAGGAATTTTTTTTCGATTTCACCCCAAACTTGCACTTCGCTGGGTTGAGCTTCATCCTATACCTTCTCAACGTCTCAAAGGTCTCCTTCAAGTCGAGCAAATGATCAGTCGCTCTCCTGCTTTTTACTAACATATCATCTACGTAAACCTCCATGTTCCTTCCTAACTGCCCCTCGAACATCTTATCCACCAAGCGCTGATATGTTGCCTCCGCATTCCGCAGGCCAAAAGGCATGACAATGTAACAATAAGTCCCCTTAGATGTGACGAAACTCACATGCTTCTGGTCCTCCACCGCCAATGGTATCTGATGGTATCCTTGTGAAGCGTCCATCATGCTCAGCAATTCGCAACCCGCTGTTGAGTCCACCAACTGGTCGATGCGCAGTAAGGGGTAATGGTCCTTTGGACATGCTTTGTTAAGATCCCTGAAGTCCGTGCACATACGCCACTTATTCTTTGCCTTCTTCATCATGACTTGGTTCGAGAGCCATTCCGAGAACTGGATGGGTTTAATGTGACCAGCCTGCAGCAATTTGTCCACTTCCTTCTCAATGACAGCATCTAATTCCGCTCCAAAATGTCTCCTTTTCTGCTTGACCGGCCTCACCCCAGTGTTAATGTTCAGCTTATGTTCGGCCACCCTAGGATCAATACCTACCAATTCTTCCGTCGTAAAGGCAAAAATGTCAACGTATTCTCTGATCAATGCCACCAACTGCACCTGAATGTGCTCTTCTAACTCCTTTCCTACCCTTCTTACCTTCTCCTGCTCCCTTCCACCAAGACAATCTCCATTAGCTCATCCTGGGGAATCATCTCTGTTCTGGCCTCCTTCCCCTTATTCGGGCGTTCTTCCTCAACCTTGTTAGAATTCTCTTCCCTATACCTTCTCTTACTACCCGCCTTCAGCACAGTTTGGTAACAAGTCCTCGCCAATCGCTGATCCCCAGTGACTTCACCCACCAACTCCCCCACGGGGAATTTCATCTTCATACAATATGTCGAGACTGCCGCCTGAAACGAATTTAAGCTAGGCTGCCCCAAAATAACATTATAGGCTGATTCTGCCTGCACCACCACAAAACGCACCATCTTCACCTTTCTGAGCGGAGGAGCCCCTAACGTCATCGTTAACTGCACCTCTCCAAGCGACACCACTTCTGCCCCGCTGAAACCGAATAATGACGTTTTTATCGGTGTGATCTCCACCCCCAAATTCATCTTTCGAAAGCATTCGTAGAACATTATATCCGCCGAACTACCCGTATCGACTAGGATTCTCTCTACGTCATAGCCTGCAATCTCCGCAGTCACCACCAGAGCATCATTGTGGGGCAATAGTATCCCCTGAGAGTCTCTGGCACCAAACTTCAACTCTGGCATGGTGGGAATCACCTGAACCTCCGCTACACTTCCTCAATCAGCTCTCAAGTTTGCTGGCCTAGCTTCGTTAGAATCCCCATCCGTTGGTCCTCCAGCTATCATATGGATTACTCCTCTCTTTTGTGGTCTCTCCCCCTGCTCTTCTTGCCTCCTTTTCTTTCCCCCCCCCCCTCAGTACCATCTCTTTTTTCTCTATCTTGCACCACAAATTCCTTCAAATGCCCCGCCCTGATCAGTCTCTTCCCCTATCGATTTACATAGATGCTTCTCTTACGCTATATCAAATTTCATTAACAGGAATGTATCTATGTGTATGATTAGAGAAACTGACTTATTCTGTTGGAGCTTTCTCATTTTATTTATTTTTTTTCTTTAGAATATCGGACAAAGTAATAAGAATCAATATAACATAAGAAAAAAGCTTATTTATTGAGAATACCATAATGAGAAAAGCTGGTAACAATATCCATTTAAAAAAACAGTCATTCATATTTTCCTAACATTCAAAAAAATTACCAATAATGAAATAGTAGATAAAACCTAAGATTCAATTATAAATAACAGCCCAATCAGCTGTCTTCGCTTCTATGGGTAGTGAATGAACCCTCTCCATCAATTTTTGTCTTTCCTTTAGCTCATGTAGTGGACAACAGTGTCTTAGGATCCTCAACATCGAATAATTCGTTCAGGTTCCGCTTTGTAGATGTTCCACCAACCTTTTCCTTTCCTTAAGAGAGTTGAGACTTCCTCTTCCTCGACATTTGTATCCTATTCAAATATAATAAATAAAATTAAAATTACACCAAAAAATATTTTATTAAAATGGAAATATAGTATTGTACCATTTCATAGTTGTTGTCTCCTCCTCTTTGCCACATGGTTAAAAAGTCTGAAACCTGGATTTAAAATCATTAAAAACAAAATTTGTATGATAAAGGTTATAGAAACAAATATAATTTATGGACATGTTAAACTTACTTCATTGTCAACAATTAACTGGTTGCGCTTAGAAATGATCTTGGGGTCAACGCATATCCTACAAACGCTATAACTACTCTCTTTTGAGTAGCGTTGAATGAGTTGAATGCGTATCTTGAACAAAAATGTCTTTCCAGCCAAGTTATCTATATCTTTCGGCAAGTCGAAACTTTCAGACTTCTAAAAAATGTAAATAAACAAAAAAGAGAGTAGTTAATTATATTAAATCTATATCAAAATATCACAATTTAAATATTCGAAACTTGAAAAAAAGTTATGACTAACATATTAAAAATTTGCTAAATAAATTAAATAATTTAATATATATAAAATTCGAAATTTACCTTTTTAATTGATTCATTCCTTAGAGATTGACATGGCTTTCCAATTAGAAGCTTGGACTCTTTGTCCCAACAAATACAATTTACAGCAGCAGTCGAATTCGAAATCATAAGATTCATCTTGTACCTAACGACATTAAATTAATTAGTTATTAATAAAAGTAAGTATAATTAACATTTATATAATAAACTAAAACGATAAATACCTAAACTTTATTAGTCTTAGAACACTTGGGGCACTTAAAACCATCCTCAGAATTCTGCATTTTACAGCTGCAGTTGCGGCAACCAAAATACCACCAGTCATCTACAATAGAGTCAATTCGAGCACAGATCCAAATACTTGTGGCCTTGACAAAAAACAAAAAAGTTAAGAGTTACGATAAATAATGCAATCATTTTTTTATTATATTTTATGTAAGTATATACGTCCTTGATTTCATAAAGAGCATCAACTGAAGAAACACAAACGTCACCAGAATCCAAATCATCTATCTCAGTCTTAACAACGACTTTAGATTTCGAGTTGTATTTCCTCTCAACTAACTTACTTCCAGTGTACCTAAAATTGATATAAAGTATATTACTAACCTCTAAACACCAAAGATGCATAATAATATAAATATTCAAAATAATATCCATTCCAAAATTCGATGATCTCGGGCACAGATTCATGTGCAATCAGCTTGGTCACATTCACAGAGGTTGTTACTTGGACTTTGTCTAAAATATTTAGATGTACAAATTAAATACAATATAATTATTCGAACAAAACACATGGAACGAACAAAAATATTTACACATTGTACTAACCCAGGTACTCTTTTCCCCTTGCAAATTGCATGATAGAACCCAAGGTTGGCCCGTTTGTTCAAATTGGCTCTCAAAGGCCAATAGTCGTCTACATATTTCGCCCAGACAGTGCAATTAATAAGATTCTCACTGCAATAAGCAAAATATAAATACAAATTTATATTAGTTTCGAATTCAATATTTTTTGTTCACTGATGTATAAATAATCATATATATGTGTGTGTATATATATATAATATATACATCATTTATGAATAATATAAATTTCAAAACTATATATAAATATTTCTTATTCGTAAATAATCTATAATATATATACATAATCATTATAATATAATATTATTTAATTCAGATGTATGAGTTTATATCAATATATAAACAAATTATACATATACGTAATACATACTAATATATATTAATAAAATATATAAATGCATATGCATAATATAATAATATATAAATATAGAATTGTATATATAATAAGTACGTTTTAAAAAAAATATATTCGTATTCGTACATACATAATATTATAATTATATTTGAATGATGTATTATAAGCATTATATTTATATACGTAATATCTATACAAAAAAGTACTTACTTCAAATCCATGAGAATGAAAGCACACATTTGTGTTTCACCTGTGTGGAGTTGCTTTTCCTGAATACATTGGACATCAATGACAACTCCAATGACATCTACAAATATAATTCTTATATTAAATTTTCAGGTCTAGACAATTAATAGGACAATAAATACAAAAAAAATAAAAAATAATAGGGAATATAAAAGTTAACTGGGATTACCGAATAAAATCTTTTAAACACGAAATAAAATAAAACTACATGACTACCGAATAGATCCTTTTCATTAATATTGTCGACATCTTGAAGTTCAACAAAATCCTTGAAATTAAATCGGTGATCTGGGAAATCTCTTTTGATCTTCAAGTATTGAGTGCTTTGATGCAATATTATCTTGAATTCATGAGGAGTCAGGCGATATTTACCGACAATACTTTCCACCCAATAATTTCTAACGCCGATCACATCACCTTCCACATATTTGTTCTTGGTGAAAGACTTGAGGTGCATACATTTAACCCATGCGGTGATGCGACTACCCTGTAAATAAAATACAATAAATATCATTAATGGTTTGAACATATTAAATATTAAATATAAAAAAAAATAGAAAAATAAAAAAAGAATACCTCTTCGTCATGGAGGACAAACTCGAGATAGTTTGGAAACTTGTTTTCATACTCTCTCATGATCATTCTGACGATGCGAACCATGAGCATAGGACTTTTTGTTCTCTTAACTTCACTAATTGGTCCCCATGACTCATCCATTGTTCGTGTAATGAGGATGAAAGACTGTTACGTGAAGAGAGATTTTTGGTTCTTTATTTGAGTATGCGTACGTAGTAATGCCTCCCGATAAGTACTTATAGAATATGTATTTAATATATTAGTATTATTAATAATATATTAATATATTAAAAGTTGAATGATTTTCGAATTCATATCAAGTTGAAATTCTTTCCGATAATTCACAATTTACTTTCCAACTATTTGATGTATTATATTGGATAAATGCCAATAAAATCTTGTTATCAGTTGAATGATATTTGAGTTATTTACATTGTGGGATTCTCTCCTATTTTGTAGCAACTTAGTTTCCAATTAATTGATGTATTAAATCTGACAAATGCGATTTTCGAATTATGTGCAAGGTGGTAGTCTTTCCAATTAATTAGCAGCTTACTTTGTAAATCTATATATCAAAATTTTTGTATTGTTTCAAATTAATCGGTTTTTTCTATAAGAATTTATATTATGAGATGTCATCAAATATTTAGTAAATTTTATGCGATTTTGATTAGCCAAAAAAGGAAAAAAAAAAATATCTCCAAAATTAAATCAGATTATTTTGTTTAACAAAAAATAGGAAAGAGAATCATGAAAAATCGCTTGAGATTAACAAATCCATTGTCCAACATATTACCCATGATTTCTGGCGGCAATTTTGATTAGCAAAAAATCAGGAATTAAAAAACAAATATAGAGCAAAAATAAAAAAAAAACATGCGCATTTATGGTCTTTCGCGGCAGTTTTTGGCGGGAACCTTAAAAAGGTTATTCTTTTAATATATAGATAGATTGCAAAAATCACTTAAACTTCACGGTGAATAAAGCAAATGTGCCCTAAAATTCTCGCAAAATTAACTCCTCCTAAGCAGAACTGAGGTTAACGAGAAGGGCATAAGATCCTTATCAATTAAGTTGTCAAAGGTCGAAAAATCAAATCGACGGCTTAATCATGCAGATATGGGTGTTTGTTGCAGGATACGCGGAAAGTAACGAGTTCTTCTGGCCAAAAAAACAGTCAGGCTATTAGCTCAAGCCGACGGCTAAGGGTAGATCCTGCTTTTGGGGCTAGCTGCAAGGTGTCGCCGTGTGCGTCGTGAGTTTTCTGTTTTATATATGTGTGTATATTTAAATTTTCCTCACGGTGAAGGAAATTATAACCGAGCAGCACAAATTTTGGTGTCCAAGCCGTATTTCTGTATAATTTTTCCATATATTCTTTTCAATTTTCAAATTATTATATTTTTCCCTTCAATAGATGTTGACGTGTATAACCTATTCTAATGATAAAAATTTCACTGAGCTCACAATGCTTTTAAAATGATTACACTTAGTGCTTGTGATTTCCCATAGGTCTGATTTCGATAGAAATAAAAAATGTACTTGCTATGTCTCAAAACATTACTTAAGGATGCTATTGCAGTGAAGTACCTTAGATATGACAAATCTTTAAAGATCTTTACTTACGAAGACCTACATACCATAGCAATAATCCATTTGTGCATATTTGTTGTTCATAAGGTAATCATTTTTTCTATATATATACTCATCATCCAAGCACCTCACCAAATCATTGCAAGTTATAAACATACAAAGTGTAAGTATTTTCCTGTAATGCTTACTTTCTTTGATTTTTTTGGTACTGCTCAGTCAATTTTCTGAACTTAATCAACTCATACCACATGAATTGTTTTTTAGAAGAACTAAATTGCAAAGAATTCAATTCTAACTCAATAGTGTTTTTTTTTTTTTATTACTAACTTAGATTTAATATCATTTTAAGGTGATCATGAGGAACATATTGTCGATCGTGAAGGTGCATCCGGATGTTGGGGGTGGACGACATTGATACAAGTCGTCGAACGGAGTCATATACTTGTGAGTCAAAAGGACGCAACTGTCTCCTACCGCTGGTTTTTATTTGTTGATGCGGAGGTATGTAACTACTTAGCACCACTAAGAAATAGAACATTACCTTATGCATAAGTTGTTGTCTTAGGTATTTATACTTTTTTTCTGTGGAAACAAAACTCGGGGACAAAAGTGTCTGTTGTGGCTTTACAACAATAACATAAGGCATTCTTCATCGCTCCTGCTGCCGTTTAAAAGATACTATGTTTCTGGGGCTGCCTCGAAGATGGTTAACGAGAAATACCGGGTTGGCGACTACGGGTTCTCTTGGACCATCACAACCAACACCTTAATCCAGCCATGTGAAGAACAACTCGTGCCTCAGATGTAAGGCAACATTGAATTGCAAAAATTTCACAATCTACATCGTTTTGCGGATACAGATAATCTACATAGTACGTTTATTTGTTAGTGTTATATTAAATTTCATACAATTGGCATTAGTTCTTAATTTTTATTTGTAGATGTGCTTGGTGTTGGGGCATACACGTTTGAAGAGAAGCAAATTGGGTTTGATTCAGTCAATAGGGATATTTTGCTCGTCAAAGAAAAGTAGGTTTATAAGACTATTTGTTTAAATTTATATTTGTAATATTAGGATATTGTGGTGCAATTAGCATTTTTTTTATGTGGGAACGTGCCAATCATTTTAACACTCTAGAATGATTTTGCCACAACCAAAGGTGCTCAACTTGCTGCTTTCACTAATGCCGGCAATCATCGCCATGCGCGTTAGAGTGACAACTTATAATGGTACCTTAACCTTTGAACATTGTGCAACAGCCTTGCTAATTTATTAGACAATACTTTAAGTTGCTCTTGAATGACTGACATACATTTCACTATTTATTCGGGTTCAAAGCGCTATTATGATGAACCCACGTTTGGTTGAAGTGACAACACTTAAATAGTAAGAGGGATGCTAATTCATTCAATTCAACATTGTACTTATTCAAATCTCTGAATTTAACACTTATGTTATGTCCACAAGGTACATGAACAATAAGGTGGAGATTGGACAGTTAATATTTGTTGGAGCTCATAAGGATGTCTCTGCTTTGTTGCTCCCTCATGTAGTTTGTGTGGTTTGTGAATATAAAAAAGACAGCTTAAGAAGAGTGAAGAAAACGAAACAAAAATCAAAGTCGAGGCACGTAATAATTATGTTTTCTTTAAGACAAAATTACCCCGTAAAATACCCACAGTTAACGGCAAACGCCTACAAGATACAACGACTTTCGACTTGCATGTAGCGGTACTTCTAATATACAAGCCTTCGGCGAACAATACTATTGTTTGGAACTCTCAAATCTCAATGAAAAATATCAAAGAACAGAACAAGTTATGATCTTTGAAAAGTAATGCAAGAGGTCTGTAATTTTCAAGTTATGAAAGATTTCAAGTTAGTGGATATTTATAGATGTAGGGAAATACCTCCAAGAGGTCCAAGTGTCAAAATACACCTTTTGGGACGTGCCCGAAGGAGAACATATGCATCTAGTGGCCAAAAGATACCTTATGGTCACCCAAGGTTGCGACCCTTTGATTTCTGCAACCAATTTTGCGTGCCCGTGCACTACGGACTTGTACGAGCTCATACGGACTCGGAATCGAGTTTTGTTTTTCCCTACTTATCCACAACGAGCCCTTCTACAATTCTAGCAACATAATGTATAATTATGGCTCATTTAGTTTGTCCAAACATTTTTCAAACCAGAATGTTTGTGAACCCTACAACCTTTGAGTTATTTAAACTCAATTAACTAACATATAGCACTTAAAATTAATTTCTCCTTCACCTTAAAAAGGTTTTGAGAATTTCCTAAGTCTTCTACTTACGAAAAATAGAATCGTTAAATCGATACAAAACTATTTTTTTCTTACACCTCCCAGGCCTGATGCCATTATCACTCTGCATACATTGAAAGATCCTGAGCGCAATGTAAGCTAATAATGCTCAAATATTTCATAACACATACAATACCTTTTGGATGAATGTTGTGGGCTAATAAATACTTTTCATTCATTTTTAAATAGATTTGAACTGCATGGATTCAAGGCACCGCTTCTTTTGGAGCCATAAACCAACCGTTGTGGTTTGGTGCATGTATGAATTGCAGCAAAAAATTTGAGCTTTAGGTTACCTATGAAATACTATGTAGCTCATGCAATAGGCAGAGCAGGATCTTAGGAATAGCAACACAATTCAATCTACAAATGTGCAAATACATAACATTAATAAAAAAATGTTATCTTCTTATCTGGTTTTTTAAACTGGCACAAGGCAAGGATTCCAATCAATATTGACGATAGTACCTGTTCTATTGCTACCGTTGTCTATGGAGAAGATGTTGAGCTGCTAACCAAATTCAGTGGAGTGCAACTCCAACAGGCTAGAGAAAAGGTTGTACATCTTTAACAAAATTAAAAAAAAAAAGTAAAATCATATTAAACATTGATGAAGGCTTCA
>CACSLK010033171.1:82233-92869 GCA_902706635.1 Striga hermonthica | reverse complement strand
TTTTGTTCTCTTATTTATGCTTAATGATGTAGTTATTTTTTTTCAATTTTCTAATTGGTGATTGATTTTATGGTTGTGTCTTTTAGGTTCAATTTTCGTGGTATTTTAATGTTGTACTTTTTAGTTGTCATTTATTTAAAATAATGCCTTATATAGAATTAATGTGAGTGTTTACCATATTTTATCTTAATTGGTTGAATTCTAGGGCTCTTTGTGTTGTGTCTTTCATGTAAAAGTGAATTATCACATTTGATGGGTGATTGTTGTTTTTTAATGGATTTAGGATAAATGGGATGCTTGTAATGGTTAAAAGTACTTAAGAATAAAATAGATTTTGTGCTAATTAATTATGTTAAACTTCCAGGTTTGCTTTCATCAGAGCAATTGAAACTGGTTCAAAATTACTCTTGAAGAAGTTGGCCATATATTGGACCTTTTTTTCCCTAATTTCTCTGTTTGAGTTTGCTTTTGTGTATCTGATAGAATAGTAAGTACCAAACACTGTTTTTGGACAAGTATGCATACTTTTATTTTGACGCAATTTTCGTTTACTTCAAAAAATACTAGTTTTGTTTATCCTTGTCATAGTAGTACTATAATATGATTGTTTGGACATGGAAACCAAGTAAATAGAGCATCTAATTTTGTTTCCTTTACGAGCAGCCACCATTTACTTGATAGTGCAACATCAATTAATTTTTGTTGTTTATATAGAAAGAGAATTAAGTACAATTAATGCTTTTATGTATTCATGATACTCAACCATGAGTATTACGAACACGTCATGTGAGTTGGTTGATAGGTTATGCTTTTGCATTATTTTGACAGGCTACTATTTTGGTAAAAGATAAAACTCACCACCATCTTGTTGTTAGTGGTAATGTAGTTTCATGGTGCATACTTCAGTGAATGTACATGAAGGTATACGCAGCTTTGAGGAACGAAGACGTACGATAAAGACTTTTCTTGATGCGGCGGATAAGTACCTGAAAGAGAATGGAGTATGAAAGAGAATGGAGTTGATGCTCTGGAAAAGGTGATAGCAGCAAAGGTTTTGCTATACCATATAATTTAAAAGTACAGTTTCTAATTAATTTGTGTTGGTGGTTGCACTCATATATATCATACTTGTTTGTTCTCATTTCATGTTAGAATGATAAAAGAACCGAGTTTTTCTTTTCCAATTAGCAATTTTTTTCTTATTGACGTAGAAGGAACTCAAAAAATCTAGTGATTCTCATAGGGGGTTATTAGGTTCAAGAGCCAGACGAGAAAAATGTTGGGGCTACATTGAAATTATAATATTGGTAGTTTTCATTTCTTGTTTTCAATCCCGCTTCTTTTTTTGACTCTTACTTGTAACCTAAAGAACCCAATGAAAAAGATGAAGGGATATTAGAATGTCTCCATGGGATTGAAGTGACTAACGCGAAAAGGGCGAGGCTGTCAGATTAATGAACATGAAAGCAAAATTGCATTTTGGATGTATTAGTCTTCTATTGTTAATTCAACATAAAAATAAAATTGTCTGCGTTTGGTATAAGAAGTAGAAGAGAATTTCTTTTATTTATTTTTTGAGCTAATAATTGACTTTGAATGGTATATGTGTTAATTAATTGAACTGTGTCTTAAATGATGGGATAGAACTACGACTTAAATGATGGAATATACAAGAGTGTGTTATACAATGAGTATCTTAACAATATTGAACCAAAACAGTAATGAACTATATAGTAGATTATCTTAACATCTTTCAAATTTGTAAGTTTGTATGTCAAAAATGAATGTAGATTAAGTTCAAATTATAACATGTCTCTTAATTGTATGTGTGGTTTAGTTTATTCTTGAAAGAGCATAGTTTATTTCCTTGTTGTTCTTAGTTCTTGGATGTTGTCTTTGAAGTTTTGCTTTCTTACCTCAGAGATTCAAAGAAGAGACATTTTGCTTGGATAATAAAAATTATTTTTATACTGTAGATACATTGAGCATTTTCAATATTAATTGTAATGTCTTCGTCCAATTCTAGGAATTTCATCAGGGACTTGCTCTAATTTAGTATTTGTTTCTTTCTGTTGTAACCTCTACTTCAGTTCTTATTTATTTTATATATTTATTTATTTTCAACAATTTAGTTGGATGTGCAATATGGAGTTTACATTATTCTCCTTGGCAATGGGTAGATGTGCGGATATGTATGGATTGATGTTACCTGTTGATATGCTTGTTTTGTTGGCATTACTTTGTATGCTACATCATGTTATAGTTTCATTACTCTCATACTCATGATTAGTTTTTTCATGAGATTGGAACTACTGTATGTTGAAGTTATAGTTTCATTACTCTCATGATTAGTTTTAATGAGATTGGAACTAATGTATGTTCTTCAACACGTTGATCGAAAAATTGAGAAAATGAGATTAGGATTTGGTTGATACATGCTACGAGTAGTTATATAATGAAGATTACCTTCTTCCCAATACATATTATACATAAGGATCTCGCAATTCATGGAGATCCTTCGTGATAAGGCAGCACTAGGTTATAGTTGGTTTTGTGTCTTACTCAACAAAACTAAACTCAGTTGTATGGGCTATAAAAAGAAATGTTAGATACTTATTGGTGTTGATCATAGTAAATATCCAATTCATTGATTCATGTTTTTGCTTAACTAAAGTAATGATGTTCCAATTCTACTCATATTCCATGGACCTCAGAAGCACTTTTCTTAGCCTGCCTTATTTATATTAGCATGTGACCGCGAATAGGTGAGTGAATAATATTTTCATTTCGCCGTTGTAAAAGTTAAGGTAGAAAAATTTAAAAAATTTATGCTGATTGCATATTTCAATATTAGTTAATTACATAAGATTTAATGATTTACTAAAACATAAGAGATATTCATGTAGATTTCTTGATACTAAACATATAGCTATAGTTTTCATAGCGAGATGCGTGCACTTTTCTCGAATGGTAGTCTTCTCAAGAATGCCATTCTTTGCCATGTCCGGTGGCTCGACCAAATGTCTTGATTTCACAGCCAGAACAAATTTGATGCTTAATCGTAAAAACAATTTACTCGTGGCATGCGTTTTGGTTAAATACTTCACGATAAACATGGAAAAGTGGATCAATAACATATAGACAAAAAGAAAGACAAATTCAAATACTTGCAGTTCTATTGCAAAAAACGATATAAGATCTCATAACACTGTAGCTTTTGAGATTTCTTCATAAAAAAATTACTTTCCATCTTTCATTTAACCAAGTGGTTGTTATGATGACACCTTATAGATGGTAAAATATTTCACTTTTCATTTTATTTTAAGTTATTATTAATTTGTAATAATATATTATAGAACAATAGTTGAAAATATTTTTATAAATATACAACTTGATTATATATAAGCACAACCAGCTCAAATTATTTTTTATTTAATTTTCAAACTAGTATATATATACATAGGCTTAGGAAATTAGGGTTTGAAGCTTGGAAGGTGGGAGCATTAAATGCTCCATTTGTTTTGCATTGAATTTTTTATTCAATAAAATATTTGGTCCATATTAAATCTAGGCCTAATTGCCGGTAAAATCATGACCTTACAATTTTTTGTCGTTTTAACCAAACTTTTGTAATTTAGCAAATGTAACATAATCTAGTCTATTTTTGGCAATTCAAATCACCGGGCTGAATTTCGGGCTTTGTCTGTAGAGGTGGATGATGACATGCGATTTATGTTGAAGTGGCGATAAAAAATATAAGCGAAGCTGGGGATCGATCCCAAGACCTCAAGGTTGTTTGATAACATTGCAACCACCACACCAACCCAAGTTATTTGTCAAATATAATAGCATTTAATATATATATACTACATATGAATAAATCAAATAAAATTTAAAATATAATAATTATATTAATAAGATATAAACTTATAATAATTGAAACATAATAAAATAAATTATATAATATTAAATAAAATAAACTAATATAAATAAATTATTTTATAGTAGAGTAAATTTATATTAAGTTAAATTAAATTAAATTTATATATTTCATATTCATTAAAATAAATTTATATATTTCATAATTATTAAAATATTTAAATATAGTAATTTAATAAATTATTTTTTATATAATTATTTAATATATATTCAAATAATATTTTGTTATTTTATTGTATTCATTTTTTAATATAATAACTTATTAATTTATTTATATTATTTTTTTAAATTAATTAAGAATTATAATAAAATAAAAATATTATTTGAATATAGTAATTTAATAAATTGTTTATATTATTTTTTAATATAATAATTTAATAAATAATTATATTCAAATATTTTATTATTTTATTATATTTATTTTTAATATAATAAGTTACTAAATTATTTAAATAATTTTTTTGATAAATTAATAATTATAATTAAATAAAAAATATTATTTGAATATAGTAATTTAATAAATTATATATATTATTTTTTATTATAATAATTTAATAAATTAATAACTATAATAAACTCAAATAATATTTCTTTATTTTATTATATTAATTTAAGATTTCTATTTGTTTTAATTTATTATTTTAATTTGTTAATTTATTTTTTTATTTAACTTTGCCATTTTCTATATTTTTATTATCTAATACTATATTATTTTCATTTAATATTATATAATTTATTTTATATATTTTAATTGTTATAAGTTTACATCTTATTAATGTAATTTAAAATTTATATTAACATTTAAATTTAATTTGATTTATTCACACGTATTGTCTATATATATAAAGCATTTTAATTTTAACATACAACTTGGAGTTGTGTGGTGGTTAGAATGTATAATTCAAGTTTGAGGTCCCAAGTTCGAACCCCAGTGTTCCACAATTTTTTTTACTGCCACATCACCAGCCACATCACCATAATTCACCATGTCATCAGCCACATCAACATAAATCGCCATGTCATCAGCTACCTCTGTAGACAAAGCCCGCATCACCAGCCACGTCACCATAAATCGCCATGTCATCAGCCACGTCAACATAAATCGCCATGTCATCAGCCACCTCTGTAGACAAAGCCCGAAATTTGGCCCGGTGATTCGAATTGCCAAAAATAGACAAGGTTATGTTATATTTGCTAAATTCCAAAAGTTTGGTTAAAACGACAAAAAGTTGTAAGGTCATGATTTTACCGGCAATTAGGCCTTAAATCTACAAGACTTGGGCCATACTTATTAAAGAGACTTGGTCCATGTAAAACTAATGTGTTGGGCTAGGATATAAAATTGGCTTCATGGATTAAAATGGACTTAATAAAATTAGACTTGAAAAATAAGAAAGACTTGGGCTTATTAAAATTGCTTGGACCGAATTAAATAACCGGTTGGGCTCTAAAACTTGGCTCGAGCGGATTGGTCCTTGCGCTCGGTGGAGGTACTTGGGCCACGACATCTCATGTCGAATGGTTCGCGAGTTTGGGCCGGTCCTCGGCTTGACCGGGCTTCAACCCATTTTAAATATTTCTGATATTTAAGGCTTGGTTCCAAATCATAAATGAAACCGATACTTGGACTAAATAATTTCAATTTTTGGGATTAAAAATTGAACAGATTCTCCATGGTTTAGACATAGAATATAATTGTAACGCCCCACTTTGATTTGATGAAAATCCATGGTTTTTTTAGAAAAATCAATTTTAAATTTTCGAAACTCATTCCAAAAATATTTGTGGTGTTACTCATTTTTAAAACCAATCATCATCAGTTATCATAAATCAACGTAATATCAAATCCCAAAACGGGTTTCATCATAATGTCATCAAACACCCAAACACGGGTTTAATATACTAATCGAACGATATTATCACGCAATAAGATACAAATATTAATCAAGTAATATTAACAATTAGGTAATTAAGCCGAATAAAATAGTAATGCCAATATAATAATATTCGAAAAATCTCAAAACGAAGGGGGCGCTATAGTCTACCCATCTTAAAAGAAATTCTGTCCTCGAAATTAAAAAACAAAACAACTAGAATGCACTAGAATACAAATGGGAATATCAAAACATGAAATTGGCCACTCCCTCCGAATCTTGGTCTCCCTCTTCCAAGTTGTCTCGCCCTCGACATAACTACCCCTATTGGACTTTGACGAATACTCCTCCGGGCCTTTCCCTGATGGACCCTCAGTTCCAACAGGTAACCGGTACCTCCATACAGGTAGGGCTCTGCCTATCACGCAGCTCATCACAATTCACACGTACCTCGAGATCACGCACACATTCCCTCCATCATGAGGCATAGAACGTGTCATGCATCCTCGCAAGCTCCGGTGGTGGAGTCAACCATCAGGCTAAGTAATCGACTTGGTCGACAAATCATAATAAGACTGACAATCATCAACATCACTTATCCTCAATACTGGTACCTTCAAAACACACGATTCTGTTTGATACAGTTAACAAAGCCTCACTCCTCGCCGACACGAGTAATATCTCGTATGCGGTTTAGAAAGTAATAACTAGATATACTGAAATGATCTCCTATTGTAGAGTCGATCTCACAAATGGGGATGCTCGACATTCCCATAGTAACCCTCTAACTCCAATACTCTCTCATGAGGCAAAGGAAACTAATCGACAAGTCTCACACAATCAAGAATTATAGATTAGGGAATTTACACAATGGTTCAAAAAGTCAACATACTATTTGACCAAGAATACTGATTCACAGACCCTAAAAGGACAAGGTCAGTCTGGGTTTAGTGCACTGTCACTCGAGCGGTGGCACACACGCTGAAGCTGCATATGCGGGGCGCTGGGACGCGTGTATATACCTACCTGGAGACCGTCTACAAGGTCGACGTTTGGCCGTACCAGCTTGCCTAGGGAGTTCCTGCGTTCGGTGATGGCGGCTACAACACTCGTGCGAGTCAACGGTCGGCTGTGCGCTAGCCTCGCGTCTCTCAGCTCGGGCGTGCATGCTCGGCCACCACTTCGCGTGGCTACAGCCTATAATTCACCGAATAAAGGGAGTCTGTCAAATAAGAAAAGTAGACAAGGAGAGCAAAGTGAGTCTCGACTGAAAGGATAGGAGAGAAGATACTCGACCAAACAAACTTTTCTAAGCGCAGTGAAGTCCCTGGAGGGCTTGTGAGTCTCGACGCGAAAGGAGAGGATAAAAACTTTTCGAAGTGAAGTTCAGTCATAAAAATTCAGAGAGAAGGGAGGTCTGTCTGTAAACAATTACCTTTCTTGGATGTCTGTCTTGGCGGTTCCTTCTACTTTCGTTTCGGGATGTTCGGGACCCTTCTTTATTTACTCAGACTCAGATTGGTAGGCAATCAACAGTCATAACAACGAGATTCCCCACTGACTGCCTCTATCAGATAGTACATAGGTTTTTCTTCCGGGAAAGTGGGTCGACACTCGGTTCGAGGTACATTGCAGAAATTTCAATTTCTGGTTCCACAACTTTCTAGGTACTCAGATAGGAAAAAGGTTTCTCCACAAGACTTCCAAAGCTACAAGAGTTTGGGTTTAACAGCTACACTTATTTTCAGAAACATAACACATGTTTACCGAAATGGCACAGTACTACATTCTATAATCGGGTATAACTTGCAACATATAAGTTATATAAGCATGATTCCATAAGAATTTGAATCCTAAGTCATCCTCCTACAAATTGCATTAAGGCAACTACAACAAACAATGTCATTCGATCGCATTTCTTTCAGCAAACATTCAAATCATGGCCGCAGTCCAAAATAGAAACATCTACTTACAAGGACTCAGTATTCGAGGATATTACAAGCTACAAACATGATGTCTATTTGATTCAAAAACCACCGAAAAGACAACATAATAGACTACAACTTTGCTGAAGACCACTTTGGCAAATAATGACATTAGCACTTAGTTTAAACATCAAACATTCAACACATATAATCTGCCCGAAATAAATTGTTCACATATAGTACTTTGGTAATTCCTATATAACTTAAGCTATAGACCTCATAATCATGTGATTCTAAAACCTATAACAAGTTAGCACTTAATAATACAACTTTCATGTTGAACACTTTCACGTTCGAGCACGATTGATACCCTTAAATAGATCACACATTAACCATATGCGCACAGTTACGACGTCATAAAACTCGGCGTACAATATTTTTTTAAAAATCATAATAAATTTATTTTAATTTTTTTTTCCAATATTCTAAAAGCCATGGAAAGATAACTGAATATACTTTATTTTTACAGAAGAAAACATCTCCAAGAAACGAGTTCTTAAAGGTCAAAACAAGCTCACGACAGAGAGACTGATCACAGAAATTACATACAAATCATGCACAAACTTCATCAATTAAATCCCTATTTGTAAAACATTTGATTAAAGCCCCTAAACATGATTTCTAGCATATCATAACATAATCTTCAATATGAATTTCCAACTTCTAACCAAACCACATAATCATGCTTTGAACATCAATAAGTCACATAATCCTCATCTCATACTCAACTAGTCATGCTTCAAGCTGACATGAACTCACTCTTACTAAGACACAAGAAACATTAAAAATACAATACCAGAGGTTGAACAGAGGCCATAAACATCCATAAAATAAAATGGCGGGCTATAAGATATCAACTCATCTCATAATTTTCTAAACCCGGCAAGGGTCCGAATAGGGCGAATACATTCCCAGTTCTCATTGACTGGGTCCTCACACAGGGACACTGAATAGTATTATATAGCAAAGAATCTGCTATAGGCAGAACTTATCTCAATAACAATATACTGAAACTCACAACGAGGAACCTCTAGAGTCCAAACTTAACTCTATATCACTAGAGTTCAACATTAAACTAAAGGTAGATAGATTTCCTAAGCCCTGGTTTATCATATCAATATCAATTAATACATAAGCATCTGAAATTTACTTATGTAATCATACCTGAGATGGCGCGACACGACGAAGCGAGTGGTCATAACTTACAATATATAATCCCAGTATTCCACGGAGTTCATAGAATTCACATTAAGTTTTCTACAGAAACGCAGACTAGCTCTGATACAAAAAAAAAAAATCAATTTTAAATTTTTGAAACTCATTCCAAAAATATTTTTGGCGTTACTCATTTTTAAAACCAATCATCATAAATCAACGTAATATCAAATTTTTTCCAAAACATGGTTCATCATAATGTCATCAAACACCCAAACACGGGTTCCATCAAATCATCATAGTATCTAAGGAGTATCTCCTTAACATTATTCTAACCCTCATAAATTCATAAGTTCATAGAATCATAAAGTCAGTTCATATAGCGTAAGCACATCAAATTAATAAACCTATCTCATAGTCCGACCATCACTCGCTTTCCTCCACCGTGTCCGCACTTACTTAACTTGCATCCGGGAAGAAACAGGTGGGAGTGAGTACATATGGAAATCCGTGGTGCTCACCACTATGCAATAAACATATCATAAGATAAAACAGTAACCATAAGATAAGTCAGGTATGTTTGCAACATGTATACGAAAAAATTATCTATCCCATCTCCCATAATATCATAAAATCAAGCTCATGTGCACACCTACGCATAGACTACTGCCGGCTATTTATCGAATGCCCCTCGGATCTTACAAGGAGTGCCTAGCCAGTAGGAGTAAAACCACCCCGCCGGCCAAGACCTACGAATTGGTCTTACAAACGGGGATCACCAGCCGAGGGACCCAAGCCCTGGTCTTACGACTCACAAAAGAAGACTACCCAATGGGTACGTTCTATAGCTACGGGGATAAACGTTCGACGGCTGGTACAACTCACATCGAACGCTACATTGTAATGCCCCGTTTGTTAAAGAATTATTTGGTATTATTTATTATTGCATTATTATTATTATTATTATTATTATTATTATTATTATTATTATTATTATTATTATTATTATTATTATTGATTGTCTAATTGCTTTTAATTGTTTAAATGTTTATAATTACTAAATATATATTATTGTGTGTATTAAATGTATATATTATATATTATTCCATTATTTATTTTATCGAAACCGTGCGATAGAACCGAACCGTTAAAAGTTGTTAGTCTCGAATCGAGAGACCCGAGCCGCGCCTTGTCAAACCGCGCGACCCGCCCGTGCGCACCAAACTCAGTTTTTCCCTCTCACCCTTGTTTTACTTTGATGGTAAGTTTAGTAAGGAAGCCCTAGATTTGGTTAATTGAGACGATCAATCTCCCTCTTCTCTCAAACCCGCAGCTCTCTTCCTCTCGCATTTCTCCCCTCAATTTCTCCCTCCCGTCGCATACCTCAGAAAAAAAAGAGAGAAATCTCTCGACACTCTCTCTCGCTCGCGAACATCAGACAGAAAAAGAGAAATCCAAAACCTACGCTCTCTCTTCATCGTACTCGTTCTGTCTCTCTTTTCCTCACCAAAAACCGATCGCAAAACCAACATCCTTGCCATATTGCTCGCGATCATTCCCCCCAGCATGTAACATCCCGACTTTTTAATATATCAGAGTACACGATTTTTCGCAATTTTCTGAATAAATAAATAAAATACTTATTTTGCGAAAACTGATTCGGGATGCTACCGTGAAAAACTT
>CACSLK010033171.1:69755-81353 GCA_902706635.1 Striga hermonthica | reverse complement strand
GCGACCAGGACCAGCGAAAACCCCGACGAGTCTCGATCATCTCTATCCTCACCGCCGCTGCAACTCCAAGCACGTGATCCGCCGTTCAGCGCCACCGGTAGCAGCAACTGCTCCTCCACGTGAACCTGCTAGCCAAACAACGTTGTCGAGCCCGACGTGCATACTCCTGGCCCCCGAACAGCCCGTCTCGACCTTTGTTTCATTTCTTGGTGTGTGTTAATCTTAAGAACGGTACCGAGTCTCGATCCCTCTTTCGTTTATTCGCGTGTTTCGAGCTTTGGTGATTAATTGCTTGTTAGGATTTATTTTGCTATGTGAATTATGTGGGATTTTTTTGATTGATGTAAGATCAATCGAAATCCTACTGAATTCGTGTAAGTGCTGTGGATTTTGGAACCTTGTTGAGTCCTTGGCCTTATGGTGAAGGCCTAGTACGAAATGAAGTGTATTGAGTCGTTTATGAATTTTATGAACCGTACTAGCTGCTGGATATTGTTAAATTCATGATAAATTGTGTACTTGTCCAAATGATTTGAAATTTGATATGTGATACCCTCTGATGATAATATATATTGTGTAAAATTTTCAAGTAGAAACTCCTCCTGTAGCCTATTTAAATGTCGATTTCGGTTTCTGGGCAGAATCTTGTAAATTGCATAACAAAACAAGTTCTGCTTTAATTTGGCTGAAATTTGAATATGATGTCTCTCTGTTGTATTTGGATGTCATTTACAAATTTCATAATCTTTGGACTTCGTTTGCTAGGGTAATTAATTGTTTGTGTTATTCTGCTGAAACTCGTTTTATTTATGAAAATTCAACATGTTGCTGAAAACTTAGTTTAATTTTATAAAATTATGTGTTTTGAGTTAAGGGCTGAAACTTGGTGGTTTTGACATACTCAGTGAGGTCCATTATGTGTCCAAATTGCATATCAAAATTCGTTCGATTACCTGATTAACTAGAATATGTGATATTCTTGTCAATTTTCACAATATTAGGCTTATTACGTTAAAGTCTGATATCTTCCATGTAACTTGTTCATGTGTTGCCCATGGTTACTTGACTTTGTCAACCTTACGTGAATTTATGTGTTTCCCCATACTTGGATTCGAGTTGAGTCTAAGTGAGGTTCAAGTGTTCCAATGTCCAGAGAACTCCACGAACGACTTAGTTGAATCAAGTTCGACTAAGTGTGTTTTGTGCTTTCCTGTTTAGGTCAAGATAAGGTGTTGATTGTAGTATCTTGACTTATTGAGGTGCTTAATGAGCCGAGCTCGCCGCCTACACCTATTTGTGTGCTATCTCTTGCTATACAAGGTTGGTTTTTTTTGAAATACTATGCAATAAATTGTTGCCTTACGTGTGGTATGATCAATGTATGTATGTGAACCATGTAGCCTTCGATGTGCGTTGTGTCGGCCGTCAAACGGTTATCCTCGTTACTATAAAGTGAAACCCAAGGGGTTTACTCCTACTACTAGCATCAATAGAAGCCCGAGGGGCATTCTGTGTAGAAGCCCGAGGGGAATTAGACGTAAAAGCCCGAGGGGCATTCGATGAAAAAGCCCTAGGGGCATGCGATATGTCTACCAGCAGTAGTCTATGTGTAGATGTGCACATGAGTCTTGATTGATGATATATATGATGGAAAAATTGGGATAAATGATTAATTCGTATACATGTTGCGCCCATAACTGTATTATATTGTGATTGTTGTTTATTGTATAGTGGTGAGCACTACGGGTTCCAGTTGTGCTCATCCCCACCTGTTTCCTCATGATTGCAGGTTAAGTCAGGTTGGCGAGCATGACGATCGAGGGGCGAGTGGGTCGGTCATGAGTTTACCTTATTATTGCTTCTGTTGAATAAATTTGGTCTTTTAAAACCTCTTTATGTTTAGACAAGTGAAAACTGTTTCAAAACCTATGTTTTGTTTTGATGAGTGGGAATACTTTGATAAACCCTTTTTGTTGGTTTTATGAATATTCATGATGTTTGGTTTTATGAGGTTTCGAATATTCATGTTATGTGATATGATTAGGGTTAATGAAAATCTTGTGAAAACCGAGTAATAAATCCCCGTAGACCCAGATAAGACTTGGGTTATGTAAATTGTTGGTTAATGCCCATGAATTTCGAAAATGATTTCGAAAAATGTTTACTTGATTTTTGGAAAGCCTGGAATTTCTTAAAATCAAAGTGGGGTGTTACAGTTTGGTATCAGAGCCAGTCTGCGTTTCTGTAGACTGGTCTATATGTGATTATGTATTTGACCTTTGTTGACCACTTGTCTCCGTCATGCCGCACTGCCTTAAGGTATGTTTTATAAGTATCAATGAAAATACTTATATTGTGAATTATGTATTCTTGTAGCAATGAAACTACTTGAAATATGACTTGTGATATTTTTAGGGCTTAGGAAATCTATCCACCTTTGGTTAAGTTTGAACTCTCGAGATATAGAGTAAACTTTCGACTTTAGGAGCTCTTTGTTGTGAGTTTCGATGTGAGGATATTAAATTAAGTGCCTGTAGCAGTTTGCTAGCTACAAGAATTCGTTCAGTTTCCTCAGGGTAGGACCATTTGTGACCCATCTCGGAAGAGAAAGGTTAGGTACCGAGTGAATTTCTAGTGTAAACGATTACTCAGAGAATTAGAATCCCAGTCATAGAAGACCGGGAGTGGCATTTAGGTGCCACGATCGGGTTGCTGATCGACCCCATAGTTTAGGAGAATCTAATGCGTGTCACTGTCGCGACTCTTGAGAGTGGCTAGGCCTCGAGAGGTACGATGGTTGATAATTCTCGTACGTTAAATCGAGTGAAAGTCCTGAAGACTGATGTATGGATGAAAGACGGCGACGTCGTTCATGGGACGAGTGGATTGATCCGACATCGCGTGAATATCTTGTGCCTTGGTTGCGAGGCACTCAGTTGTAAAAAGGTATAAATGTGTGGTTATGCATGATGTTGTTGCACTATTTGACAAATGTTAATTGATGTTATGAAAAGCATGCTTATATGATTGAACTTGACGATTATTGCATGTCTAGGGTTCTCTAAAACATTTTATGTGGTGATCGTATGAGTTTATGCGAATATCGAGTTGAAGTGATTGATCGGACATACTGGTAGTGACTCGTCTCTTTTGTTATATGCGTCGTATGGTAGTTATATGATACTTTGACGCGATTTCTTTAAGTTACTTTGGTTTTGGGATTATCAAAATGAAATTCATGAATTATTGAGATTTTTATTGTTCTGATGTGCTGCTGTAATGGCCCTGAAGTATTTAGTTTCTGAAGATGTGGTCTTTATATGAAATGAAGTTTGATTTGTTGGCTTTCTTTGGGCTTTGGAATCATGTGATTCCGATTTGAAATGAATAAGTTATGATTTTTACAAAATTGTCGCGCAAGCAGTTTTTATTAAAACCCGGCAACATGTTAGATTGAATGTTTGACCTGTTTATCACGTCTTAGTGTGCTCAAAATAAGATCTTCATGAAAGGTGTAGATTATTGTGTTAGATTTCTATTGGTTTTTGAATCATGTTATTTGGGTGTCTGTAGCTTATAATATCCTCAATTTTCTGAGACTCTGTAAATTGATTATCTTATGTTTTGAACTGCGACCTAGATTTAAATGTTTGCTGAAATATGTGATCAAATGACCTTATTTGCTATAGTGTTCTTCATGAGAGTTATAACCTTGTTCCTTAGCTTTTTGTTGATACTTGAATCATAATTTTATCATGATCATAGTTCGAGATATGCATGAATTACTGAATTCCTGTATACCATGTTTCCCATTTTCGAGCAGCATTTTAGTTTTGTATGTTAGCTTTACTTCACCATCTGAATGACCTTGTATGATTTTGTGATCTAAATGAGGATTGTACCACATGTTTTAGGAATCGGGAATCATGCTTATGTGACTTATATGTTGCAAGTTATACCTGATTATAGAATGTTGTATAGTGCTATTTCGGTAAACATTAGTTATGTTTCCGAAAATAAGTGTTACCTTCAATATGAATGCCTATGTGCCTTATATGAATTAATTTAATCGTTGTTATATCATTGTTGACTGGTAACACTTACGAGAGAAGCTTTACGCTAAGATCTCGAAGCGTGGAAACTATAGGCATTATATAAGAGCTGAACTCGTTTAGGACTGTCGACATGATTAGCTACCTGAGTAAAGCTATCGTGACGGCCGACATTGTTAGTTGGAAGAGTCAAATGAGCTAACCATTCTGTTTTTCGGCATTGACCGCCGAGTTAGGGTTGTTTCTTGCAGTGAAGCCAATGCTCGATCCCATGGAAAATTGTTGTAGTCAAACCCAAACCCTTTGTAATTTTGAGTCTTGTGGAGAAACCTTTTTCCTATTTGAGTACATAGGAATTGTGAAACTCGGAAATGGTATGTACTCGAACCAAGCACCGGACCTTACTGGGTGTAGCCACGCGAAGTGGTGGCCGAGCTCGCACGCCCGTACTGAGAGACGTGAGGCCAACTGAAGTGGCCGAACATTGACTCGCACGAGAGCTGCCGCCGCCATCGCCGAACGCACGAACTCCCCATGCCAGTGTGTACGGTCAGACTTTGACCTTGTAGCTGTATCCGAATGGGTACACGCACGCGTTCCAGCGCCCCGCATATACATCGCTTGCGTGTGTGTCACCTCTCGGGTGACAGTGCATTAAACCCAGACCGAACTTGTCCTTTTAGGGGTCTTTGAATCAGATTTTTTTTGGTCAAGTTGTATGTTGATCCTTCAAACCGTTGTGAGAATTCCCTAATCTACAATTCTCGATTGTGTGAGACTTGTCGATTAATTTCCTTTGCCACGTGAGAGAGTATTGGAGTTAAATTGTTAGTAGGGGAATGTCGAGCATCCCCATTTTTTAGATCGAATCTGCGATAGGAGAGCATTTCAGTATATCCAGTTATTACTTCCTAAACCGCATATGAGATTGTTACTCGTGTCGGCAAGAAGAGAGGCTTTGTCAATGGTATCAAACAGAACTGTGTGTTCTGAAGGTACCAGTATTGAGGATAAGTGATGCTGATGATTGTCAGCCCTATTATGATTTCTCGACCAAGTCGATGTCTTAGCCTGATGGTTGACTCCATCACCGGAGTTTGCGAGGATGCATAACACGTTCTAAGCCTCATGATGGAGGGAATGTGTGCGTGATCTCGAGGTATGTGTGAATTGTGACGAGTTGTGTGTCAGGTAGAACCTTACCTGTATGGAGGTAACGATGACCTGTTGGAAATGAGGGTCCATCTGGGAAAGACCGAGAGGGGTACTCGTCAAAGTCTAGTGGGTGTAGTCAAGTCGAGAGTGAGACGACTTAGCAGAGGGAGACCGAGATTCAGAGGGAGTACCCGAACCTCACATTTTGATGTCCCCCTTTTGTACTCTCTTATCTTCTAGTCATTTTGTTTTCGAATTCCGAGCGCGTAATTCTTTGTAAGATGGGTGGACTGTAATGCCCCGTTTGTTTAAGAATTATTTGGAATTATTTATTATTTTTATAATTGCATTATTATTATTATTATTATTATTATTATTATTATTATTATTATTATTATTATTATTATTATTATTATTGATTGTCTAACTGCTTTTAGTTTTTTATATGTTTATAATTGCTAAATAAATGATGTGTGTATTAAATGTTTATATTATATATTATTCCATTAATCATTTTATCAAAACCGTGCGATCGAACCGAACCGTAAAAAGTCGTTAGTATCGAACTGAGAGACCCGAGTCGTGCCTTGTCGAACCCCGCGACCTGTCCGTGCGCACCAAAACCGGTTTTTCCCCTTCACTCTTGTTTTACTTGGATGGTAAGTTTAGTAAAGAAGCCTTAGCATTGGTTAATTGAGACGATCAATCTCCCTCTCCTCTCAAACCCGAAGCTCTCTTCCTCTCGCATCTCTCCCCTCAATCTCTCCCTCTCGTCGCATACCTAAAAAAGAATAAAAAAAGAGTGAAATCTCTCGACACTCTCTCTCGCTCGCGAATGTCGCACAGGAAAAGAGAAATCCCAAACCTATCGCTCTGTCTTCATCGTACTCGTTCTCTCTCTTTTCCTCACCAAAAACTGATCGCACAACCAGCACCCTTGTTATATTGCTCGCGATCATTCCCCCCAGCACGCCGTCGGGAATCGCTGACCGCCATCGTCGACAAGCCCTGCTCTATCACCGAGCCCGTGCGTCACAATTACAGGTCCCGTTTCGTCGTCGTTCTTTATGATCGTGAACCACCGGTGAGTCTGCATCCCTACTCGCGAGGAGCCTGAGACCACAAACCTGCAACTTATGACGATCAGTAACCGGGCCTTCATCGCCTTAGCAGGTCCACACGATCGAGAGTACCACGACCAGGACTAGCGAACACCCCAACGAGTCTCAATCACCTCTGTCCTCACCGCCGCTGCAACTCCAAGCACGTGAGCCGCCGTTCAGCGCCACCGCTAGCAGCCGCTGCTCCTCCACGCAAACTGGCGAGCCAAACAACGTTGTCGAGCCCGACGTGCGTACTCCCGACCCCCGAATAGCTCGTATCGACCTTTGTTTCGTTCGTTTTCGTGTGTTAATCCCGAGAACGGTACCGAGTATCAATCCCTCTTTCGTTTATTCGTGTGTTTCGAGCTTTGGTGATTAATATCTTGTTAGGGTTTATTTTGCCATGTGAATTATGTGGGATTTTATTGATTGATGTAAGATCATTCAAAATCCTATTGAGTTCGTGTAAGTGCTTTGGATTTTGGAACCTTGTTGAGTCCTTGTCCTTATGGTGATGGCCTCGGACGAAAATGAAGTGTATTAAGTCGTTTATGAATTTTATGAACCGTACTAGCTGCTGAATTTTGTTAAATTCATGATAAATTGTGTACTTCTCCAAATGCTTTGAAATTTGATATGTGATGCCCTCTTATGATATTATATGTTGTGTAAAATTTTGAAGTCGAAACTCCTTCCGTAGCCTATTTAAATGCCGATTTCGGTTTCTGGGCAGAATCTTGTAAATTGCAAAATAAATTGAGTTGTGCTCCAATTTGGCTGAAAATGAATATGATGTCTCTTTGTTGTATTTAGATGTCGTGTACAAATTTCATAATTTTTGGACTTCGTTTGTTAGGGTAATTAATGGTTTGTGTTATTCTGCTGAAACTGGTTTTATTTATAAAAATTCAACTTGTTGCTCCAAATTGCTAAATTTTGGTTTATGTGCCTATTTAATGATATTATGCGTGAGGAAAAATGCTAGGGTTTTTGGAGTTCATAATGGTACGTTTTTGGTGAAAAAATGTTGAATTCTACAAAATTTTGCTACAATTTCATAATTCGTGGGTTTAATGTTTAAAGATGAAATTTTTATATGTTGATCCCCGCATGCTATAGTCGCTTGGGTAAAAATTGCAAGTGTTAACTCGTTCATTTGGTCAGGCTTTGAAATTGTGCTCGTTTTTTTTCTAAAACTTGGTTTAATTTTATAAAATTGTGTGTTTTGAGTTAAGGGCTGAAACTTGGTGGTTTTGACATACTCAGTGAGGTCCATTATGTATCCAAATTGCATATCAAAATTTGTTCGTTTACCTAATTAACTCGAATATGTGATATTCTTGTCAATTTTCGCAATAATATGCTCATTATGTTAAAGTCTGATTTCTTCCATGTAACTTGTTCATGTGTTGCCCATGGTTACTTGACTTGGTCAACCTTACGTGAATTTATTTGTTTCCCCATACTTGGATTCGAGTTGAGTCTAAGTGCTAGGTTCAAGTGTTCCAATGTCCACAGAACTCCACGAACAACTTAGTTGAATCATGTTCGACTAAGTATGTTTTTTGCTTTCTTGTTTAGGCAAGATAAGGTGTTGATTGTATCTTGACTTATTGTAGGTGCTTGACGAGCCGAGCTCACCGCCTACACCTATTTGTGTGCTATCTCGCTATACCAGGTGGGTTTTATTTTAAATACTATGCAATAAATTGTTGCCTTACGTGTGGTATGGTCAATGTTTGTATGTGAATCATGTAGCCTTCGATGTGAGCTGTGTCGTCCGTCGAACGGTTATCCTCGTAACTATAAAGTGAAAACCGAAGGGTTTACTCCTACTGCTGGCATCGATAGAAGCCCGAGGGGCATTCGGTGTAGAAGCCCGAGGGGAATTAGACTAAAAGCTCGAGGAGCATTCGATGAAAAAGCACTGGGGGCATTTAATACGTCTACCAGCAGTCGTCTATTCGTAGGTGTGCCCATGAGTCTTGATTGATGATATATATGATGGAAAAATTGGGATAAATGATGAATTCGTATACATGCTGTGACCATACCTGTATTATATTGTGATTATTGTTTATTGTATAGTGGTGAGCACTACGGGTTCCATTTATGCTCATCCCCACCTGTTTCCTCACGGTTGCAGGTTAAAGCAGGTTGGCGAGCATGACGATCGAGGGCGAGTGGGTCGGTCATGAGTTAACCTTATTATTGCTTCCGTTGAATAAATGTGGTCATTTGAATCTGTTTATGTTTAGACATGTGAAAACTGTTTCAAAACCTATGTTTTGTTTTGATGTTTGAGAATACTTTGATAAACCCTTTTTGTTGGTTTTTTTGAATATTCATGACGTTTGGTTTTATGAGGTTTCGAATATTCATGTTGAGCATATTGTTATGTGATGTGATTTGGGTTAATGAAAACCTTGTGAAAACCGGGTAATGAATCTCCGTAGACCTATATAAGACTTGGGTTATGTAAATTGTTTGTTAATGCCATGAATTTTGAAAATGATTTCGAAAAACGTTCAGTTGATTTTTGGAAAGCCCGGGATTTCTTTAAAATCAAAGCGGGATGTTACATACATGGTTCACATGCATACATTGATCATACCACAAGCACTCATTAATAACATTTACGACATAGAAATTTTAGAATAACAAACCTGGACAAATGTAAGAGATATCACGAAAGTACGTGTAAGCGGCGAGCTCGGCTCGTCAAGCACCTACATATAATAAAATAGCCCTATAAATGACTATCCAACACATGAACAACTAACCATAACAATCACTTAGTTCAAATAAGCTCACGTAAGCATATAAGCATGCACTTAACAAAGGCAATCCCATTTCCGAAAACACCACATAAGTTTTCCAGAACCTAACCCAGGCAGCGTTTTTTACGATCAACATAACTATCGGTACATAATTCATATGAACAAGAATCAAATCTCAAATTAAACCTAAGGCATGCACCTACAACTTTCATGAAGAACTCAGAAGCAAATAACGGTATTTAGCAGGTCATAAATTGACTAACATTATGAACATAGTTGCAGTCCAGGAGACATAAACATGCTTGTGCACAACTTCAGAAAAACAGACATAACTCATACTACACATAACATATTGAGATGATTATAACATCTTTAGAAACCTAAGAGGCAGCCCTACAACTTTCATTTAGAATATAGATGGAGATAAAGTAATTAAGATAGTGTAAAAGCAGTTAACATTAGGAATCAATTTTCTGCCAAAAAGTTCAAAACCGTCTCATGCATATCTACCATCAATTAAACATAACTCGAGCTACAGTCATCATATCAGCATGAACCTTACCTCATCATAAATCTAAGAAAAAACCTATAACT
This sequence comes from Striga hermonthica, assembly GCA_902706635.1. Classification (NCBI taxonomy): domain Eukaryota; kingdom Viridiplantae; phylum Streptophyta; class Magnoliopsida; order Lamiales; family Orobanchaceae; genus Striga; species Striga hermonthica. The sequence continues at coordinate 71,669 of CACSLK010033171.1, read as the reverse complement.
TTCATGAGATCACAATTTCATTTGAGTACATTAAGACACAATAAACAGGTTACACATTAAATATAACATGGGCCAGGTTTTAAAGAAAACTTCTTGCGTGATAGTTTTGTAAAAATCGTAACTCACTCGTTTTAAATCAGATTTACAAAATTCAAAAGTCCGAGAAAGCTGGCAGGATTACACCACCTCAGATAACGAGTTTCTGACGGCCTTACCAGAGGCACAACAGAGACCATACCAACGATATTAGTCATGCAATAATCACCTCATACGATTCTATTCAACAACGGTATTTAACGAGCACAATTAAGACTTCATATCAATAATAAACAAGGGGAGGGGTTCACGGTTAACATACTCGATTACGACATCACGTTTAGGGCTGGTATTTTTTGATTGAAAACCGAAAATCGAACCAAACTGAACTGAACTGAACCGACGAGAAAATAAACCAAACCGAACCGCCTCAAGTGTAACGGTAACCGAAATGTTATCGGTTCGGTATCGGTTCCAAACCCACTAGGGTTCGGTTTTACCGAACCGAACCGATAACAATATATGTATATAAAAAATCCTACAGAACAAAGTAGAGAACAAAGGATTAACAAAAAAAAAAGAGAGAACTAAAGGAAATAGAAATACGATTTTGAAATAAGGGCTGGGACTTGGGAGTGTGTTCAATTTCGTCATTTCAATTTTCACAGAGCTTCATAAGCCCTAGCCCTCACCTCACCTTCACTTCAATCGACCTAGTTCATCGAAAGCCGTCAGCCAATTTTCCCACATATTGAAAGCCTCGACCCGCAAATTTGTCAATTCAGAAAAGCAACCGTTCTCAAAAGCCTCGTCTATTCTTTCTCACGCATCCACAACATCAAGCTCCAAACAAGTCGCACCATATATTGGTGCTCTTTATAGATCATGTTTTAGTAGTATTGTTGAATCATAAATCTACCTCTGTTTTGGTTCTGTGCAGGTTTATCAGAAACCTATGTTTTATGCCTCAGTTTGATTTCATTAGGGCTCTGTTAACATTTCATGCCTCCTTTTGAAATGCCTCTCATTTCATGCCTAAGGTTTATCAAGATAATGCCTCTTTTTTGGTTTTTTTGGTTTTGGTCGGTATAACCCAAAATCGAACCGATATTCGGTAACCGAAAAATCGGTTACCGAATTCTTATTGGTTCGGTTTCAGTTTGTATATTAGTCAAACCGAATGTGGTCAGTTCGGTATTGGTATTAGGTTATCGTTTCGGTAACCAAACCGATACCAACCCTAATCACATTAATCAAACATAAATCACCAAGCACGTACATGTCACCCTAATGTAAACATAAACCATAATTACATCCAAGCACTTAAACACCTAATAAAAGAAAGGGATTTAAGTCATCTTGTACCGTTCTCGGGAAGGACACACGAAAACAAGTCGAGGGACAATATGAGATGGGCTGTTGTGCATGGTTCGCCGGCGGCTTCACGCGATGGAAGAAGGCGAGCAGCAGGTTCTCGTTGGTTGCGGAGGATGATAGACGGGCCTGACCACTTTGCGAGTGAGCAGCGAACACGGGGTCTTCGAGTGCAATGAACAGAACATGCAAATGGACGTCGCAAGCAGGTTGACGAGGCGCACCGGTGGTGGACTTGCGGTGGAACAGCAGCCGAACGACCGAGGGCAGCGACGGTAGTTTCTCGCGATGCCCAAGAACAGATGATGACGATTGGAAATATGGTAACGGGAGAGGATTTTGATCGCGAAAGAGATGAGCGTGGTGAGAGATGAGATTTTCTTCTTCGAACGATTAGAGCGAGAGAGGTTTTCTACTCTTCTGTACGCGATTGCAAGAGAGAGTGAAAGATTGTGAGAGTCTGCGACGTGAAATTAAAAGAGAGAGAGAGAGAGAGAGAGAGAG
>CACSLK010033171.1:5992-16813 GCA_902706635.1 Striga hermonthica | reverse complement strand
CCACCCCCGCTCGAGCCCAGCCACCCGTAACCGCACGCCACCGCGAGCAGTCGTGCACTGCCGAGCCCTGCTAGCGACGCCGAGCAACCCTTGCTTTTTCCCCAGTCCGCGATCGCTACCAGTCGACGCCCGTGCAAGGTCCCAGCGCTCGTCTGCTACGCGCGCGCCATTCTTCGCATGACCAAGAGTCGCGAACAACACGCCCGCGTGCGTCCACCGCATCCCAGCGCCAGTCCGCGTAGGAGTAGGAGAAGCGCACCGCGTGAACGCACACGTACAGCATCCATCCCCGCATCCCCTGCATCCCGCGCGTCCCGCTCAGCGCCCGATGCGCACACACGCTCACTGCCAGTAGCCCGCGATGTTCGATGTGACCCGCGTATCCGCACGATGTCCGCGCCCGACGCGCACGAGCCGCCGGCTGCACCCGACGTCGAGATCGAGCCACTGTGCAACTGTGATCTGTTTGACGTGTCGATTAGAATTGACTAAAGGCCAAATCTATCAGCCCATTAGATTGTGGTGTTCAGATGAAATTCATCAACGGTACTCTACATCGTCTCAGATTCGGTAAAAATTTTAAAAGGTAAACGTCCATATCCTAACTATAGATTCCGCTGCGTTAGGATTTATTTCGATAAAGTTCAATATTGTGCATGTTGTTTGACGTTCCTCACAAAACCTAACAACTGGTATCAGAGCCCAGGTTTTCAACCTCGTGCACAGTTTGAATTTTGGAATTTGCCTGTCTACATGAATTATGTGTGTACGGATGCAGCGACATAGTAGATTAGAATTTGCAATAAGTTTTTGCAGGTATTTCGAATCTGGCTATTGTGGCCCGTATGTATGGATTTTAATTCATGTTGAATGTATGCTGTTTTTAAAGCCTTGGACATGTCAAGGAATTTTTGGGTTGGTGAATGCTTGTAATAAATTATTCGCGCGGTGGGACACCGCATAGTTTATTGCTTTAATAGAAACTCATGTACAGCTCCTGCGTGGGTCATAGGATGAATTATGTAATTGTTTTGTATTATTCATTATTGATTCGGCCGGCGTGGACCAACCTGGACGGGGCAAGGCGATCAACACGTACACGGATGCCATGGTGATGATCCAATGGCGACTTTCCCGGAGACAACCAATTCAGTGGGAGTCACTGCAAAAGGGGAGTTCCAATACCTGAAACGGAGTACACACTCAACAAGGACAGGACTGTGTTTTCTTCGTAAAATTGGAGATTGATTAATGTCCATGATAGTTGGATTGTAGGTCCTAGTTTATTATTTCTCATTAATCATGCATGTTTTATGTGATTGCTTATGTGCAAATACAAACATGTTTTAGAAAATCCCATAAAATAAAAATTATATTAAGTGTGTAATGGGTTGAAATAAATTACATCCAAGGCCTCCATTATAGGTTTGTCAGTGAAGTGATTTAATTGGAGCCCAAAGGACGTTTTATTTCACAGTTCACAAGGACGAATCTCCTTCGGGATGGTTATAGTGAGCTATTTCAAAAGGGTACGGGTCACCCAAAGGTGGACGTATAATTTTGGTAGTAAACTTAGTACTAATTAATGGGTTACACTTAAAGTGCAAATAATTACGATAGTCCCAAAGGATAAGGTCGTTTTTATTCTTTTATAAAGTTAATTGCGCTGGCCAAAAGATGAAACCGACTATTAGTTAAGTATTGCTCAGCACTATGTTAAGCTAATGGGATTTATCCCTCCTCTTGCAAATGTTTGAACCATAGACGTCCACACTCCGTGGCCTACGGGGATTTGGTGTTTAGAGGTGTTGGTGAATTTATTTGAATATTGTTACATGGGATTAATATTTGATGTATAAATTCAAAACTACTTGACTGAGTAAAGACTATGTTTGCATGATCCCAGGAATTTAAAATGTCTTTCAATCCGTTGTCCGTAATTCTCAAAGAAAACAAACTTGTTGGTCCCAATTATATTGACTGGAAAAGGAACATAGATATAGTGTTAACTGCTGAAGGGTACAAATTTGCTACTGTTGAGGCTTGTCCGGCTGTGCCTACTGACAATGCACCAGACCAAGAGAAAGAGGAGTATGCTCGGTGGAAAAAGGCTGACGAGATGGCGAAGTGTTACATCTTGGCATCCTTGTAAAATGTACTTCAACATCAACATCAGTCTATAAACACTGCAGCAGACATGCTCCTCAATCTCAATGAGTTATTTGGTCATCAGTCGCGGGCTGCCCGACAAGAGGCCATGAGGGTTCTGATGAACATGACCATGCGTGAGGGTACTCTCTAAGGGAACATGTTCTTACTATGATGGCCCAGCTAAATGAGCTGGAAGTTCTTGGGGCTTTTATTGACGGGGAAACCTAGGTCGATATAGTGCTCCAGTATTTGCCGAAAAGCTTCGAACAATTCCGGTTAAATTACAACATGAATAAGATGTTGATAACAACATGAATAAGATGTTGATAACTCTTCTGGAACTTGTTGCTGAACTTCAATCAGCAGAGGGCCTGTTTCGTCAGAAGAACCAAGCTATGGTGGCCCAACGGGGAGAAGCTTCCACTTCTAAGGCTCCTAAGGGCAAGAAGAGAAAGAAGTCCGCAGGAAAGGGTAAGGCAGTCATGAGTGACACGCAACCTCGACAAAAAACGAAGAAGCCGAAAGGCAAGTGCTACAATTGTCAGCAGAAAGGACACTGGAAGGCAAACTGCCCTCTTCCCATGAAATCCGACAAAGGTACACCTTTTGCTTTAGTCGTTGAAACATGTTTAGCGGTGTTATCAACCAGTACCTTGTGTGTAGGTACAGGGGCCACTGATCATGTATGCAATTCATTGCAGGGGTTCCAGGAAACCAAGCGACTTAGGGAAGGAGAAGTTACCATCTACTTGGGCGATGCTAGTAGAGCGTCAGCAGTTGCAGTGGGAGACGTCTATTTAGATTTTGGCTTAGATAGGTTTCTGGTTTTAAAAGATTGTCTTTATGTTCCTAGCTTTAGAATGAATTTTATTTCAGTTTCTAAGTTGTTTATGAACGGTTTTTTCTGCTACGTTTGATAATAGAGTTGTTATTCGTTTTGGAAAAAAGTTCATATGTTTTGGTTCATTAGTTCACAATCTATACATTCTAGAATCTAAGTCATCTCCACTGCAACAGAAACAATTACTTAATTCATCATCTAATCTAAATAAGAGGAAGGAACCTTCTAAAATGAACGAAACATATCTTTGGCATCTAAGACTTGGTCATATTAACCTTAGGAGAATTCAAAGGTTGGTAGCAGACGGGCCCTTGGGGTCGTTAAGAGTCGAGGCTTTTCCAACTTGTGAATCTTGCCTGGAAGGTAAAATGACTAAGTGGGGTTTTAGTTCAAAGGGGCATAGAGCCGAAGATGTGTTAGGGCTAGTTCATTCTGATATATGTGGTCCTATGAGTGTTCAACCGAGAGGTGGTTTTGAGTACTTCGTTACGTTTATCGATGATTACTCGAGATATGGGTACATTTTCCTTCTACACCGCAAGTCTGAATGCTTTGAGAAGTTCTTAGAGTATAAGGCAGTTGTGGAGAAGCAGTCAGGAAAAAGTATCAAGTCATTACGATCAGATCGTGGTGGCGAATATCTCTCGAATGAATTTAGGAACTACTTGACGGATAATGAGATTACATCCTAGCTGACTGCGCCTGACATGCCTCAGTAGAATGGCATAGCAGAATGGAGGAACAGGACTCCTATGGAAATGGTTAGGGCAATGATGAGTTATAGTCTTTACCAGATTCGTTTTGGGGATATGCCTTAGAAACAGCAATATACATTCTGAATAGATTACCTTCTAAATCAGTACCGTCTACACCATTGGAGTTGTGGTCTGGGCATAAGCCTAGTCTAAGGCATCTCAGGATTTGTGGGTAGTCCAGCACATATGCTGAGAACAGATACTGATAAGTTGGAACCGAGAACAGAAGTAAGGCTGTTTGTGGGATATCCTAAGGAAACGAAAGGTGGTCTATTTTATAGTCCTGAGGACCAGAAAGTAATTGTTAGCACGAATGCTAGGTTCTTGAAAGAAGACTATGTCTTAGATCATAAGCCCAGTAGTAGACATGTTGTTGAGGAGTTAAAGAGAGTGAGTACTTCAATACCGAGTGCACTAGATGTTACACCACAAAGTACTGCAACATGTATCGCTGATGATGCACCTGAGCAGGTAGTACCTCGTCGTAGTATGAGGGTTGTCCGGCAACCCGAACGGTTCATGGGTCTGAGAGAGTCTTCTGAGGCCGTCCCGGACGTTCTTGAATCCGACCCATGGACATACAATGAGGCACTCCAAGATCGGGACGCAAAGTCTTGGCAAAAGGCGGTGAAATCTGAAATAGAGTCAATGGACTCTAATCAGGTCTGGGATCTTGTAGAGCCACCCAGTGGCGTCCGCGCAATTGGATGCAAGTGGGTCTATAAGAGAAATAGAGGAGCAGATGGGAAGGTTGAGACCATCAATGCTAGGCTTGTTGCGAAAGGGTACACTCAAAAAGAAGGGATCGATTATGAGGAAACCTTTTCGCCGGTAGCCATGCTCAAAACCATCAGGATTCTCTTGGCTGTGGCCGCTCATATGGATTATGAGATTTGGCAAATGGATGTTAAGACCACTTTCCTTAACGGGAATTTGGACGAGGATATCTATATGCAGCAACCAGAAGGATTCATTGCAAAGGGCCAAAAGCATCTGGTCTGCAAGCTGAAGAGGTCCATTTATGGGCTGAAGCAGGCTTCGAGGTCTTGGAACATCCGTTTTGACAAGGTTGTCCAATCGTATGGATTCAATAAATGTCCGGATGAGCACTGTGTGTACAAGAAAAGTGATGGAAATGTGGTGGTGTTTCTAGTGTTGTACGTGGATGATATTCTTCTCATTGGAAACAATGTGAAAATGTTATCAGACGTAAAGGTATGGTTATCCAAGCAGTTTGATATGAAGGATTTAGGAGAAGTAGGACATGTTCTCGGAATCAAGGTCATTCGCGACCGAGAGAAGAGAAAGTTGTGCCTATCCCAATCCACATACATAGACACTGTCCTAAAGCGTTTCAACATGCAAGATTCCAAAAAAGGGGATTTACCCATTGGGCACGGAATACCTCTATCTAAGAGGATGTCCCCGAAGATGCCTCAAGTGGTAGAGGACATGAAGGCAGTTCCTTATGCATCGGCAGTAAGAAGCCTCATGTATGCTATGTTGTGCACGCGACCTGATATTTGTTATGCTGTGGGCATGGTAGCAAGATATCAGAGTAATCCAGGACCGGAACATTGGTCTGCGGTAAAACATATACTCAAGTACCTACGTAGGACTAAGGAGTACATGTTGAGTTACCAGGCAGATGAATTGCTTCCGTTGGGTTACATCGATTATGACTTCCAGGCAGATTGGGTCGAAAGTAAGTCAACCTCAGGGTTTGTGTTTACTTTAGGAGGAGGAGCCATAGTATAGAGGAGTGTCAAGCAGAAATGCGTGGCGGACTCAACCATGGAGGCTGAGTATGTAGCAGCCTCAGAGGCAGCGAAAGAAGCTATCTGGCTCAGGAATTTTCTACTCGACCTTGATGTGGTACCGAGTTTGCCCACTGAAATCACAGTGTTCTATGATAACAGCGGAGCAGTAGCAAATTCGAAGGAGCCACGGACTCATAAAGCGAGTAAACACATAGAGCGCAAGTACCACCTGATACGAGAAATCGTTGGACGAGGAGAAGTCGTTGTTGCCAAGATACAATCAGAGGACAACCTAGCAGATCCTTTTACGAAGACCTACCGGCGAAAGTCTTTACAAGACACGTAGAAGGAATGGAAGTCAGATATTAGGGCGACATAGTATACTAGTCTTTGAGAATTAGATTGAAAGAAATTGTGGTTAATTTGTTTAGCCATGAGCTTATAAAGCATAAGTGTGAGATTGTTAGAGGTATGCTGTCAAAGCTATGTTTTGCAGATTCTATCAATTCCATTTTGATCTGGCCATCATGTTTCGGTCAAAGTACATATGTTTGCAGTTTATTTATTTATGCAAATCATACTCCATGTCTTATATTGAGATAGTGTGGTTCGAAGAGTTTTGAACAGAAAGATCACCTATCAGTTCCTTATAAGACTAAACTATTCGTTCACAGTCTAGACAGGCAGTGAGACCCCTCTTGGAAAAAGACTGTAGTGTATTCTTGATTCAGTTGGTCTTTGACTGAAGGATTACACTAGCACTTATGTTAAGTGTTGAACAAGACCACAGAAAGATAAGGATATGAGACTCACTGACCGTTGTTGTAACCTAGACCTTCAGTGATTGATGAGTTCTCTTAAGCTATAAGATAATATAAAATAGGCATATATTTTTATTCCTTATTTATTTGATTTACCAAGTGATTCCTATTTTATTTAGATGACATACGAGGTAGTTTGGTAAGTAAGAATAATTATATGATGTGCTATTATAAATTATTTACGGTCACTATGTTCCAGTGCGCTGGATTTATGATGTCCCTGAAATGAGCTCAGGAAGGAACATTATGTTAAATCCTGCAGGTAGACGATTGTCTGACATAATGGTTAAGGATCTGGGTGGTACTAATTTCGGAAATGAATAAGAAGTTGATTTATTATTTTGTTAGTAATTTAATTAATCAACGGACTTAAACATAGGGAGGTAAATCGATCAATCGGATTAATATTATTTAATTATAGAGGCTCAATTTTATTGGTAAAATAGTGGCTAAATGAGGAGAGCAATAATATTACTCTAGTGGGATGTTTTATTATTTAATTCCATTTAAATAGGAATTAATTTTATTCCATATTAATTAATTTAGTTAGGAGAATAAAATTCCTACTAGAATCTTCTCTCGGGATTAGGAGACTAAAGAGTCTTCTAGAAGATGGAGATTAGAAGGAAATATATTTCCTACATTAAATAATTAATTGGAGTAGAATTAGGCTTCCTAAATTAGGAATTAATTTTATTCCATGATTATTAATTTAATTAGGAAAGATATCCTACTAGGATCTCCGCTAGTGTTAGGAGACATAAGAGTCTTCTAGAAGATGGAGATTAGTAGGAGATCTTCTTCCTACATTAAATTAGTATTGGAGTAGAATTAGGATTCTTAGGCCTAAATGGGATAAGCCCATATTTAGCAACTCCTTAAGGTCCATAATGGAGCCTATAAATACACCATGTCCCAATCTCTCCTACATAGTGATGATGGCCGACTTTTCTCTCTACATACACACGATAAATAGCTTTATTTGAGAGTTAGGGAGATTCGATTAACGCTCCACCAAGTTTGATCGAAATAGGTGTTTAGGTAATCCATTAGAAGGCTTTTTGGTACAATATATTGAGCCTCTAATATACATATAAGTCCGGTCATCATCATCATCACATCATCGCCCATCGCCGCCGTGAGCCACCGCCGGAAGCTGCCCGAGTCCAGCCACGCGCAACTGCATGCCACCGCGAGCAGTCGCGCACTGTCGAGCCCTGTCAGCAACGCCCAGCGACCCCTGCTTGTTCCCCAGTCCGCATCGCTACCAGTCGACGCCCATGCAAGGTCCCAGCGCTCGTCCGCTACGCGCGCCATTCCTCGCACGACCAGAGTCGCGAACAACACGCCCGCGTGCGTCCACCGCATCCCAGCGCCAGTCCACGTAGGAGTAGGAGAAGCGCACCACGTGAACGCACACGTCCACCGCATCTGCGCATCGCCTGCATCCCGCGCGTCCCGCTCAGCGCCCGACGCGCACACACGCTTGCTGCTAGCAGCCCGCAACGTTCGCTGCGACCCGCGTACCCGCACGCTGTCCGCGCCCGACGCGCACGAGCCGCCCGCTGCACCCGATGCCGAGACCGAGCCACCGTGCAACTGTGATCCGTTTGACCTGTCGATTAGAATCGACTATAGGCCAAATCTATCAGCGCATTAGATTGTGGTGTTCAGACGAACTTCATCAACGGTACTCTACATCGTCTCAGAGTCGGGCAAAAATTTTAAAAGGTAAACGTCCATACCCTAACTATAGATTCCGCTGCGTTAGGATTTATTTCGATAAAGTTCAATACCGTGCAAGTTGTTTGACGTTCCTCACAGAACCCCAACACTCAGAACGTCGTGAGACAGTTCGGTCCATATCCGGTAACGACTCTTCTTCGTACAAGCAAAGGGCTAAACTCAAAAAATGTACCAAACCACATGATAACAGAAAGATGGTGTCTTAGCACATTGAGCGTGAACCGAGATTCAATGTTTTCCGAACCCAATCAGATATATCAGATAATTCAGATCAGAATAAACTAGTTCAATTAAAAATCAGATCAGTCAGGTAAGCTAGATCAAATAAAATCAGTTAAGCAGACCAGACTTAGAAATAGTTCAAAGAACTATAGAATGCCTCAAAGTCAACAAATCTTTCCAAAATAGCTCAAATCCTCTCAATCCCGATTAAATGATATTATAATCACGCGAGAGAACTTAGTAAGATCAGATAATAATAAGCATAAAGTTTTCAGTTTGAGCTTAGTACTTAGTACTTTCTGCTCAATAATTTGTGTAGCTTAAGGAGAGTTGACTTCGACAACTACCATTCAGCCAGCACTTGCATCAGTAGCAGTTTACCAGGTTGGGGTCACTTACTGGTTATATGTCGTCCTTAATTTCCGTACCATGTCCGAGGTATGTGTGGGAATAGTTTATCGCCTAGGCTGGAGGCTGAGCGGGCCTTAATGTTCCGCCTGTGGTCCCGATCTGGAGGCTGAGCGGGCCTTAATGTTCCAATCAGGGTGTGCACATGAATTAGCGGACTAGTGCCGAGTAGTTTTAAGCCGAGATCAGTTTCAGTTCAGTTCAGTACTTATATACTTAAAGTCATGAATGGTTCCAATCAGGGTGTGCACATGAATTAGCGGCCTGGTCTTTGCGGATCATAGTGGTTTTGCTCACGCCCCCATTACGTTTTTCAGGTGTCGGAGCGGTGCGTGGCGCGTGAGCATCAGTGGCGCATGGTCACTAGCAGTCTTTTTGTAACGCATTTTACATGTCATTCATATGAACATGATCTTACTAATATGTATAAGTAAAAGATGGAGATAAATCATGGAAAGTATGACTAAGTCTTTAGGGGGACACTTGCTCACATCTCACGGTTTGGTGGCATTTTGTTACCCTCGTCACCTTGCTAGATGGCGCCTAAAAGAATGCTTAGTCACCTTATGTGTTATGCGTGCATTCGGTATGATACTTCCGCATTTCAAACTTAGTATGTATTATGAGATATTCAGAGTTATGCATGTTTAATGCCTTTATCTCTGTGGTACCTTTATATAACGGATTTGATTAGGTTTCATGTATTTAATTACGTCTGCATGAGAAAGAGTTTAAGTTAGTAGCATCTCGCGAGTTAGTATGAGCCTTTTCGAAAATAAAGTTAAAGAGTTTTTCGAAAATAAAAAAGAAAAAAATTTTACTCTGATTTTATAAATCTTAGAATAATTAGGCAGGGTGTTACAGTTGGTATCAGAGCCACTTTGTGGTTCTGTATACTAAAAAGATTTTAGAAAAGCATGACCACGTCACGCTCACGCCACGCTGACTCCGAGGTAAGTCACCGAAGTTTTAAATTTCAGCAAGTGCATGAGAATATAGCAAGATACCTTAGGGACCTAGTATCTATCCTCCGAATAGAAAGAGAACTCTAGATATAATTTTAGAGAGTTTAGCTAAGTCCAACTCTAGACTATATCAGAACTCTAGCCAGAACATAGAAGAGTTAAGTATAAACCGGAACTCTAGCCAAGCTAGGTGTTTTTGGAAATTTGTTAAATTCGTTAAGTATAGTATAGCTATTTTTAATCGGCTATACAGCGTTAGTTCAATAGTCAGTGGCTATCCAAAAAGCAACCACGCAGAACTCTGAACCCACCCGCAGAGCAGGAACGTGCCGTAGTCGTAGGATAATTCCCGAGATTGGTGGAACAACTACTGGCGTTTGGGGAAGAGGAGGAGCATTATGAGCTGACATGAGAGTGGCTCAAGTAGATTCTGGAAGTCAAATTTTACCGCGCCATTTTTGCAAGAGAATGGAACGAGAGTTATATGCCCTTCAGCGCCCGCTTGGTAGAGGAGTACGAGCGCGACTGCACTCGTAAAAGGGCATTTGCTCGTCACCTCGTCGATACCGAGGAGAAGAAAGCAACTGTTATCAGAATGACCTGAGGAGCGACATTCAGATTCCAGTGGCCAACCATGGCTAGGAAAAGCAAGTTGTAGCTATAAATCAACATTTTCGAAGGTTAGATGCAGATATTACGGACAAGCGTGATCATCGTACACACGGTTATAGATCGTGCGACGAGCCACATTGACAACAAATAAGGAGGGAGAGAGAGAGAGAGAGAGAGAGAGAGAATGCTAGATATTTCTGTTCAAATCTGTGTTGGAAATGTTAAGAAGAATAATAAGTCGATAGATATCTGTACATATGTAAGATAGTGGATTTTTCATTGTCTGAACTAAGTACGCTTGAGTAAAGTTATAACTCTAGAGATTGCCTCACTTAAAACTGGCAAGATGCCTTCAAGCAAGTATAAGAAGCGAGGGATTCAGTGTATAAGAGTCGTAGGTCTGGGTAAGTCTTGGAGGCTTGATATAAAAGCCATATGTCCGAGAAGAACCATGGATGCTTGAAGTTGAACCATAGCAGACATGTGTTGGTGTTGTATACTTAAGCTTTGCTTTAGTGGATATTACACTTGTTATTCCTT
>CACSLK010033094.1:17073-34817 GCA_902706635.1 Striga hermonthica | reverse complement strand
ATGCAATTCTCCTCAAGGCTCACTATCTAACATATACACACATAAAATAAGGGGGGGTTTATACAGCCTTGTACCATTCTCGTGGAGATTTGCACGAAAGAGGGTCGAACGAGGCCGAGGAGGCTACGATGCGATCGTACTGCACGGCAGCTTCGTGTGGCGTGCTAGCGGGCTGGCTTGTGCATCTGCTGGAGGTCACCTGTGCGATCGCAGGGCGCTGGATGACGACGGGGAGCACGAACAGCGCTGGCCTGGGGTGGGCAATGCTCGCGATGCTTGATGTGGGAGGTCGTCTGCGGGTTCGCTGGCGACAGCGATGGGCAGCGGTGGTACCGAGCTCTCGAACACTATCGGGAAGGGGTCGACGACGGCACTGACCACGTGAACAGGGCCAACAACCAACGGCGGTTCGCGGCTTGCGACAGACAGCGAGAGAGGCGATGGGCTGAGGCGATGTCGCGATGGGCACGGCCGATGAGCGAAGACGGCAATCAGAAAAGAGCGAAAGAGAGAGAGTGCGAGAGATATTGGGAGAGATGCGATCAGCGAGAGAGAAAGGAGAAAAGAAAAAGGCTGCGGGAAAATAAATTTGACGAGCTAAGGGGTCTAATCACTCCTTTTATAAAGCTAGGTCTTTGACCACATAGCTTAGTCAACAAGCTATCCAAGTCTTGCCAAAAATAACAAGAGAGAAGGGAGAGAGGGTCGGCCGGGTCTTGGGGCGCGGGTCACGGGCGCGGGTTGAGAGCAAAGGGGCGCGACCAAGTGCTCGACCGGAAGTCCAGTTCGACGAAAATTAAATTAAAATAATATTTAATAATTATATAAAATAATCATATTTATTTAATATTTATTTTAAATACACATAAGGCACATATAATAACAATTAATGGTAACAATAAGACAATAATAATAATAATAATAATAATAATAATAATAATAATAATAATAATAATAATAATAATAATAATAATAATAATAATCCATTTAATTCATAAACGAACGGGGCGTTACATTTGCAGACAAGATTTGAGCCTAAGTGCAAGTATATTGGAGACCACCTTGTACACTACAGAGCATAGACTAATAGGTCTGAATTGAGTAATGTAATCAGGATTCAGACACTTAGGAATTAAGGTTACAATTGTGTGGTTCCAATACTCCAACAAACTTTCAGAATCAAAAAAACTTTGAACAGTAGAGATGAGATCAGACTAAATGAGAGGCCAAATTTGTTGGTAAAACAGAGCAGTCATACCATCGTCTCCAGGAGTCTTGTCTGGATCAAGGCTGAACAAAGAAGCTTTAATTTCATCCTCATGCACAGGTCTGAGGAGGTCTTGATTCATTTCAAAGGATATTGATGGCTGGATAAGATAAAGGATGTTGTCTCCACCCCATGACCCTTCTGAAGTAAAGAGATTTTTGTAGAACTCAATGATGTGATCTTGGATCTCCTGTTGGGTGGAGCATTCTCTGTTATGAGAAGTGAGCAGTCTGGTAATAGCATTCTGCCTTCTCCTCTGAAGAGTATAAGCATGAAAGAATCTGGAGTTGCTATCACCCTCCTTTAACCACTGGATTCTTGCGTTTTGTTGCCAAAATAACTCCTCTGAATGGTGAGCTTTGTCCAGTTCAACTTTTGTTGACATCCATTCATCCCAGTTACTAGCAAGGTTTTCATCTCTCAGCAACTCAAGCTTTGTGGTAAGATTTTCAATTCTTGATTGGTTCACAGTTTTAAACTAGGCACTCCACTTGATGAGGGCAAGTCTTGTATGTTTAATCTTTTCTTTCTGCTTAAAGAAAGGAGTACCTGACTGCTGTTGTGTCCAGGCTTCCCTTACCACTTCAGTGATATTTTCTTTAAGGAGCCAACGTTTATCAAAGTGAAACCGACGGGGAGGTTTCTGAGAATGAGCCCCTGTGTTGAGAATAAGAAGTGAATGGTCTGAAGCAGTGCGAGTGACTGTGGATATGGATGCATTTGGAAATTGCTGAAGCCAATCCAAAGAGCCAAACCCTCTGTCCAGTTTTTCTTGAATTAGCCCCTCAGAGACTCGAAGATTACACCAAGTGAATTTGAAGCCTATCATTCCGATCTCTTCCATTGACATCGAGTTGATAAAACTCCAGAAACCCAGAAGACTTCAGTCACTCCTTGGAGAGCCTCCCAATTTTTCAGAGTTGGAGCATATGTCGTTCCAATCACCAATAATAAATCATTTATCCTTCCATTTGCTCTTTTCTTGGATAAGAAAGTTCCAATGATCCATTCTCATCGCATCACAAGTACTCATGTAGACAAAGATAGCCTAGCTTACCTCACCAGCAAGCAAAGAGAATTCCACATCAATGAAGAAAGGTTGACAAATCAGCTGAATAATAGTAACTTCAGGAGACCACAGAAGAAGAAGACCTCCACTCATGCCTGTTGTATCTACCAGAGCATGACTATCAAAGAAATCCAACTTTTTAACTACAGATTAACAAATGAAGAGGAGTTTTTTGTTTCAGAAAGGAAAAAGAAAGTGGGGTGGTGAGATCTAAAAGTCTCTTTGATTTGGGAAACCGTCAAGGGCCCACCCAGTCCTCGATAGTTCCACACCACAGCAATCATTGAGCACTTGGGTGCCATTCAAGGCTGGCCACCTCCACCTTAGATGTATCTAGCTTGGACTTCTTTGTCAATTCTGGATGTGAAACTTTGTCAGTAAAACCTTCCTCTGAAATACTAACCTCAGTAATAGCTCTTTTCCCATTAGAAGGAGCCTCTGTAGTTCCCTCACACTCAGCTTGTCTTGTGAGTCTGCCATCTTTTCTAGGAGCCCTTTTCCAGGTTTTGGGTTTAGCAGAAACGTGCTCTATCATGAGAATTCTTGAGGGCATATTGGGTCTGGACTTGGTTGGATAAGGGCCACTGAGGTTGTCTCCAAGATGGGATGATCTGTTATGATTAGCTCTAGGTGCTCAACTGAAATTGGAACAGGAACAACCGAAGAGGTAGTTATTCTGTGATCTTTGGGAGGAGCTTTAGAGCCATTAGAGTCCTGCACTTCCTGAGGAATGACCTTATGAATTTCTTAACCCGCAGTAAGAAGTTGGTTAGGCTCCTTGACATAGCTGGTGGATGTGTTAAGAGGAGATGTTTGAACAGGAGTAGCAGGTGAGTCTGAGGATTGGAACTGAGAGCTTGAGGGACTAGCAGTAGCCCATTGCTGGAAATCTGGAGCTTTCATCCAATCACCAAATTTGCCCATTTTTAGAGAGCGATTGGCTATATCGTCGATCTTCCTTTGAAAGCTTCTGTCTAAATGTCTAATGAGGCCGCAACAATTGCACATGTTCACGAGTTTTTCATATTTGAAGCTCACTTTTACAATATCATCTCCCAATCTAATGGTGGTGCATCTGGGAAGAGGTTCAGAGAGATTTATAGTGACTAGAAGTCGCAAGATCTTTCCTCCGTGACTACCTGCACCAGCCACAACCACATTCTTGAGACGGTGAAAGACTCTGCCAATTTTTAATCCCACCTCGGTGCTTAGCCAGTTGAGAGGCACATTATACATTTGAACCCAAATTGGTAGCTCTTGGAACACATGGTGATTAGCGGATAAACGTGCCTTCCATTCTGAAAGAAGATGGAACTGGTTATCTATAGTCCAATTTGTACCACGAGCAACCCTGTCCAAATCATCCTTGCTCCTTATGTTAATCCATGTTTATGCTTAAATAAGTAATATGTTCGAGCCACGATAAGTGTGACTTCAGGATGCTCACGCACTACGGCCTTGCTTAACCACACGATTTGAACACAATGTTCCCATTTTCTATTCACTCATTCAACATGTTCAATATGATGAGAGTACATGGGTATTTATATGTGCAACAATAAATCGAAGCTAAGCACGATTTGAACACAATGTTCCCCTTTTCTATTCACTCATTCAACATGTTCAATATGATGAGATTACATGGGTATTTATAGGTGCAAGAATAAATCTAAGTCTAATATAAATAGATCTCCTAATCTATGCAAGATTATAAATCCTAAGGTAATTAAATCTCCTAACATCTTCTACTACTAGAATCCTACGGCCTTGCTTAAAGTAAAAATATTTTTTACTTTTATTGGCTGACGGAGCTTCCATATGTAGCTCATAATACGTTTTACTCCCATCCAGCTCACCAGTCGATCTCCAATGATTTTGCCAAAGAGGCTTTTGTGGCATTCTTCAGCACTATATCGAATGTCCGTCGTTGCTATGTCGATGGTTACATTTTCCATTTCAGAAAGAGAGAATACTTCTAATCGCTGCGCCAGATCTTCATACTGGCCTACGAAAGATTGGCTGGCCATAATTGGACGATCGGTATTCTTAAGATGAACCCTAAATCCCCAAAATGAAGAGGCAACCCTAAAACTCTCAGAAAAAAATAAGCAAATAGGTTTGAAGATCGGGAAATCAACTGGAAATCAGAGAAACAAAGAACAGATCGAGAATAAAGAAGAACAAATCCAAATCCCTAGTGAAAATCGCTCCCCATCGAGAGAATAAAATCGCTCCCCGTCGAGAGAATTTGATGTATTTCTTTTTAATTGATAAACAATTTATAAAACTCTATTTTATTTAAATATGTAATTTTATTTAAAATAATATTCAATATAGCAAAATTTATTTAGAAAATCATATCGATTCTACCAGTTCAACAGACTGGTGTTGACGGATTCAATAGCAAATATTTTATTCCAGTGAACTAACTTCTTACAAACTGGTTCTCGGTCCATCCGGTCGGACTATGTCAAACACGGTTTAATTTAAAATCGATGAGTAAATTTGATTAATTTATTTGTATATTTAATTTATAACACAATCGTAGTATTGTTTTCCCATGCATCACACGGGCCACGAACTAGTTACTAATCATGAAATTTAAGTGAACCTTAATTGTTATTAATATTGTTGATAACCGACTTAAATCGCTTCCTAAAATAATCGAAACCTTTTGGGATAACCTAGCCCTAAACGGCCTCAGAGATCTTTTAGTCTCGGTTTACGGCAGATCGTTTAACCGACGTCTAAGCAGAAATCCACATGCTTAACTCTTCTATCTACAAACCGAGAACCGACTTAGCTGAATCCCAAAGCTGCTGGTTGAACGCCTCTGATTGGATCGAGTCCACCCACATAATCATTACATCTTCCTCGTTGATCGAGCCACCGCATCATAAAGGGAACCTGCATTAAATGCGATCCTATCTACCTCGTACAAAAGACAAAACTCCCGCGACTATAAATAAGAGAATTCTCTGTAATAAAAAGGATCGAACTCTCGATATTCAAATACGTTATCTCAGTTACGCTACAAAATCAACGTCTTGTATACAAAATAACTCTCTTAATATTAATAGCGATAGTTTTTCCTCGCATCAATTACGTGCTTTGTCGTTGTTAAATTTCGCATAACAACAGTTTAGCGCTAGAGGAAGGGCCTCATATCGTGTTTGAGGTCAATCTTCGACGAAATTGTGTACGAGTTACATCACTTTGTGCCGCATATACGACTAGATTATCAATTTATTCAATATGTCTCAATCTGAGCAAACTTCTCGCGCTGGACAAACCCATAATGCTGCAAAATCTACTGCGCAACCTGCCGCAAACCAGCGCTTCTAGACTATAACGTCTTGTTCCAGAATCCTGAGTTTGTCAAAGGATTTACCTCTTTAATGGCTCACGTCATCCCTGGGGACTCACAAGTAAACCCCGTTCAACCTTCTAAACCAAATCAACTTGTCCATCCTCAGGGCGGAGCTGCGCAGTCTCATGCCACTTCTCACCCTCGCCAAGAAGTCCATCAATAGAAAGAGGGGCCTTTGATTCAAACAAACTCTCCCCTTCAAGCTAATGTGGTCCCACTAGAGGCCCACTTACACGAACAAACAGCTGAAAGTCATTCGGTCCTACCGCATGAGTATCTGGTAAATCCTATCCCTGTTCCTTTATTGTCCTAACCTGTGAGGAAAACCGACTTGCGACAACGGATTGAACAAAATCGCCTCACATATCACGAATCTCTTGAGCTTGAGACGCTTAGGAGGAAGGTGGCCGACTTGGAGACCCGACAAAGAGTACGTGACGCTCACAGACGTCGTGATTCCATCTCGGCGCATGTAGATGCGGAAACCGACTCGCCTCTGGCCTCAGAATTAACTTCGGAACCCCTCCTGGGGAAAGTGAAAGTCCCCAAATCGGCTTATACGATGGAACCTCCAACCCTGATGCTCATTTCGGTCAATATACTTCATGGATGGACTTACATGGCGCAACTGCGCCCTGCGTTGCCGTATGTTCTCACTTATGTTGGGACCTCGAGCTAAAAAATGGTACCATTCCTTGCCTCATCGCTCGATTTGGAACTGGCAACAATTAAGATCGGCTTTTCGATCCTATTTCATTGGGCTCAGATTTGTCTTGTTCCTAAAGAATTGATTACAAATATCGTGCAAAAAGAAGATGAAAGCGTAAAAGATTACATCGCCCGTTTCAATGACCGAGTTCAGAATATGGAACCAGGTCATCCCGAAACACTTCTTGTCACTGCCATTTCTGGTCTTAGACCGAATTCTCTCTTTCGGTGGACACTATGCCAGAACAAGCCTGGTAATTATCAAGAATTCCTTGCACGAGCACAACAACACATAATAGGTGAAGAGTCTATGTCCAACCCAAACTTTAGCTTCGCCCCTAAGGAGACTGTCTCGGAAACTGACATGAAAAAGAAGGACAAGATATTCTCCGGTGGCAGATTCGGATAGACTCAGTTTAAAGGATTGACAAGAGAAGATCCAACAGACCCTGAAGTGCGAATGGCAAAAAGACAATATGTTGAAGATTTGAGGTCAAGTTATCAGACTATTTATTCCGTTGGGGCCGAAACTATATTTGAAGAACTTAAGGGAAAAGGGATCATTCATGATCCCCGACCAATTAAAAATCCTGAAGATCAAGTCGACAAATCCAAATATTATGGTTATCACAAGTACCCTGGTCACAAGACGAATGTTTGAGTTTATTATCCGTCCTGTTGAGGTTAATTGGAAACCCGCAAGTTCGAAAATTCGAAAGGAACTCTGACTTTAAACGTAAAGGAATGCCAACTGACATCCCTGATGATGACGAGGAAGAAGAAGTTAATCCCAAACGAATTCGTCCGGCCGATAGAGAAGTTTTCACTTTTACTTCGGAATCTTCGAGGGATGGACCTGTCAAGAGAATTCGTTCTGATTCGTCCTCCTCTATCTCTACCTCTCCCAGCTACATCCCTCGCGTAAATACTAACGACGGAAGACCAGCTCCATCACATCGACAAGCAAAAGCACAAGCCCGAGAAGCTCAGAACTTGGGGAAGCGAGTTATAACTACCGACTTACGAGACACCATCAATTCCCGAAATTGTCCGGTATCTTTCACTACGCTAACCGATTTGTGCATCCACATTCCAACGCATTGATTGTTAAGGGCTAGATTGGAGATATACTTGTTCACCGAATCCTTGTTGATATCGGGACCTATTCGAGCATTCTAATGTACCAGGCATTCGAGAAAATGGAAATAGATCCAACTGAAATTAAACCCTGTGATGATCGCATTCTGGGGTTCAATGGAAGTATTGCCCGACCAATTGGTGAAATTATGCTCTAGTTCGCTTTGGAACTCCCGGGTCGGTCTCGAAGGTCATCATGGAAACTTTTAAGATTATGGATATAAAGAATGAATACAACGCTTTAATTGGGAGAACAGCTCTC
This sequence comes from Striga hermonthica, assembly GCA_902706635.1. Classification (NCBI taxonomy): domain Eukaryota; kingdom Viridiplantae; phylum Streptophyta; class Magnoliopsida; order Lamiales; family Orobanchaceae; genus Striga; species Striga hermonthica. Next base: position 27,004 of record CACSLK010033094.1, on the reverse strand, counting down.
TACAAGCTTCGTATTGCAGTATCAATTTTTCATTACGCCATATAATTCCCAACTGTGAACGGGGAGGGAACTCATTATGTAATCAACAAGAAGCCCGAGAACTATCTTTGTCAACCCCGTCTCGGGACATCCATATGATGGAGAATCCAGATGCCGATCTTGATATCACGAAAAAAATATCCGAATCAAAAAACACCAGAAGGCGACAAACATTTCTTTTTCATAATCAAATGGAATCCCAAGTTCCGACTTTAGAAGTGACAATCACCTCGATTCCCAGCGCCTCTTGTGAACCCGACATCACCCAAGATCGCGGAAGACGACCAGGAAAGGAACCAATCAAGGAAGAAGATAACCTGGACCCCCGTATGTTATTCAAAGAAAGGAAAAAACATGAACACGTCAAACCAGTTGAAGATGTCGATATCATTTTTATTGACGAACCGACATGCTCTAAGTCAGTTAGAATTGGGGCCAACTTACAATAACCCGTCTGCAGTCGACTTATTCAATTCCTCCGAGAGAATCCTGATGTTTTCGCTTGGAAACACGAATATATGAAAGGAATAGACCCACACGTGGCGTGTCATCGTTTAAACCTTGACAAAACCGTAAAGTCGTTTATTTAGAAACGTCAAAAGCTCAGACCCGAGCGATAGAAAGCTCTAGAGGAAGAAGTCAAAAAGCTCATCGATAATAAGTTCATCCAAGAAGCAAAATATCCAACATGGGTATCCAATTTTGTATTGGTTAAGAAGAGCAACGACCTTTGGCGCCTATGTATCCAACTTGAATGAGGCCTGCCCCAAAGATTGTTATCCTCTACCGCACATTGACTATATGGTGGATGCGACATCAAGGCATGAAATCACATGAGTTTCATGGATGCTTATTCCAGGTATAATCAAATTCCCATGCCTCCAGACGATACTGAACATACTTCATTTTATTTCGCCCGAGGTTTGTACTGTTACACGATGATGACTTTTGGCCTGAAAAACGACGGGGACACATATCAAAGACTAGTTAAAAAAATGTTTGTCGCGTTCATTGGTAACACGATGGAGGTGTACGTTAACGATATGTTGGTAAAATCTATTCATGCTGCCGACCACGTCGATCACTTGTGTGACATGTTCAATATCCTTAAGGAATACTCCATGGTGTTGAATCCGAGAAAATGAACGTTCAGGATTGATTCTGGAAAATTCCTGGGATACATGGTCAGTCGAAGAGGTAAAGAAGCCAATCCCGTGAAAATCCAAGCGATTTTTGACCTTGCACCACCGAAGTCGGTTAAGGCCGTGCAGGCCCTCACTGGCCGACTCGCTGCGTTGAACAGATTCATCTCAGAATCCACCGATCATTGTAAACCGTTTTTTGAAGCTATCAAAAAAGGAAAGCAGTTCGAGTGGACCGAAGAATGCCAACGAGCCTTGATCACAATTAAAGAAGTGCTTACTTTACCTCATATTTTACAAAAACCAACTCCTGAAGAAGTCCTATACCTCTACTTAGGGGTTAGCGAAGCCGCAGTCAGCACCGTTCTTATTTGTGAAGAAGGACACCAGCATGCGCCCATCTACTATGTTAGCCAGGCGTTACATGAGGCTGAAACTCGGTATCCTCCTATGGAAAAGCTTGCCTTCGCTTTGGAGATTGCCGCCCGAAAGTTGCGTCCTTATTTCTTGGAACATACCGTTGTGGTACTTACTTCATACCCATTAAGGCAAGTTTTACATCGACCCGACACCTCGGGCCGAATGGTTAGATGGGCAGTTGAACTCGGGCAATTTGACGTACAATACCAACCGAGAACTGGCATCAAAGCTCAAGTTTTGTCTGACTTCATCGCCTAGTTTACCCCGGCGATTGAATCAACGAAGAACAAACGACCCTGGATTCTACATGTCGACGGGTCTTCAACCACCCAACGATCTGGAGGCGGCGTAATTCTTACCAGCCCCGAAAGTCAAATCTTTTGTCACTCCGTCAAGTTCTTGTTTCCGACAACCAACAATGAAGTCGAATATGAAGCCTTAATCTATGGTCTTAACCTGGTGGAGTCTATGAATGTGACCCCACTTAAAGTTTTTTTCTGACTCGCAACTGCCTGTAAATCAAATTAATGGCGTGTTCGAGGTAAAGGAAACCCGGTTACCACCGTACTTACTCTTAACTAAAAAAAAAACTTGCTAAACTCATCGCGTGTGTCAAGCACATACTGCCATTCTCTAACATTCACGCCGACACCCTCTCAAGATTAGCTGCAAATACCGGTGCAGATAATATTGAGTATGTCAAAGTCAGCCAGCAGGAGAAGCCATCAGTCTCACCTGAAACCGTCATGAACGTCGGAATATGTACTCCGAAATGTGACCCAACATGGATGGATCCCATTGTGGCCTACTTAAAGACCGGGGCCTTGCCTGATAGTCCTGTGGAAGCTCGATCCCTTCAGACTCGAGTGGCTCATTTCACCCTTGATAACAACGTGCTTTACAAGAGAGGTTTCTCAATGCCCTTGTTGAAATGCTTGAATGAACGAGAGTCTAAATATGTTCTTAACGATGTTCACGAAGGTGTGTGCGGAACCCATCCTGGGACCAAGCCCTGGCCTACAAAATCTGACGACAAGGGTACTACTGGCCAACTCTCAAATCAGACGCCGTTGATTGGGTACGTCGCTGCCCGAAATATCAAGTCTTCGCACCTAACGTTCATCAACATCCTGAAGAAGTCAAGTCCATTTGTAGCCCTTGGCCGTTCGCTAAATGGGGAATTGATTTGATTGGGCCGCTTCCAACCGCCAAAGGAGGTGTGAAGTTTGCCATCGTTGCTGTAGACGACTTTACTAAATGGGCGGAAGCAGAACCCTTGGCCACAATAACTGAACAAAAGGTCATTGACTTCATTTGGAAAAATATTATTTGTCGGTTTGGAGTACCAAATTCAATCATTACCGACAACAAATGCCGGTTCGAAGGAAGAAAACTTGATGCGTTCTGCAAAAGATATTACATCAAACATTTCTTTTCATCTCCGTATCATCCACATTCCAACGGGCAGGTTGAAGCAGTGAACAAATTTATTAAAAACGGCTTGAAAACACGACTTGATGCTGCTAAAGGTGTCTAGCCCAAAGAGCTGCCACATGTCCTCTGGGCCTACTGAACGACCCCTCGAGTGTCAACCGGTGAAACGCCCTTCTTACTCGCCTATGGGATGGAAGCAATGATCCCAGTTGAAGTCGGATCTCCCACCTACCGAGTCCAACATTTCGCAGAAGATACAAACTTGAAAAATATTAAGGCGAATCTAGATTTGATTGAAGAAGCTCGGACCTGCGCTGAGATACAGAACGCTGCCGACAAACTGCAAAGTGATAAATATATTAATGCCAAAGTCAGACCGCGAACATACCGAGTCGGCGACCTCGTTCTTAAGAGGATTACTGGACTTGATCCCGAACCATTGAAGCCTAGATGGGAGGGACCTTTTAAAATCAGTCAAATTCTGCCTAAGGGAACTTACCGACTCGAGTATCCTGATGGCTGATGGAACTCAACATCAATATCTGTGGAATGCGGTCTTCCTCAGAAAGTACTACCAGTGATGAAGAAAATGATGATGTAAACCTCTTTTCATCGTTTGCTAAAATAAAAAAACTCGTTTCTTATTTTTTTTCCTATTACTTCTTAATCAAGCCCTGAAGTTGGTTTGATAAAAAGGCCCTTCTTTTGCCAAATCCAGAAGATGATTTGGTGAGGTTCGTTCTTAACTCGGGTCCTGAAGATGATCCGATTTAACCACATTTCTTTCAAATCCTGAAGATGATTTGACGTGGTTAACTTCCTAACCAAATTCTAAAGATAATTTGGTGAACCTCGTTCCTTTTCCAGTTGTATACGACAACTCGGTTTGGCCGTTCTTTAGAAAAGCACTAATAACTGCTGGAAAAAGTTCATCACCAATAAAGGCCATGAAGTTTTCTTTGATGAACTCCTCTATTTAAGTCGGAAACAAATGAAAGCCGACATTCTTAATTATTCCCAAATAAGAATTCCCTTTTATCTCGGTAGAGGAAACTTTTAAGTACTTACCTTTTATCCACATTATTCTTGATTTAAAAGTAATTTTTCTTATTTGACCTTTATCTTAACATCCGAAACCGAGATAAAGCCCTTTCTACTTTTGTCTTACTTAAATCCTATTTGATTACACCGACAAAGGAAACAAACTACGCAAAAATAACTTGAACATAAAAATTTTCTTACATTCCTTGCAAAGTTCCAACATATTAGCACTTTCCAAAAAAAAAAAAAAAAAAAGCTAAAGAAAGAGCCAAGATCAAGCGGTCCCGGACGTCCCGGCGCCATCACCCCTTCTCTCAGCAGCCATCTTTGATGTTTTAGCTTCCTCCTTCTCAATATCTTCCAGAATGGCCTTTCCGATAATCTCCAAGGCCACATCCTGTTTGACTTGGGTTACCGCTTCGATCACTCTCTCTGATAACATCTCCTCCTCGGTTTCCACCTCCAAAGCCGTGACCGGCTGCCTTGGTTCAGCAGTTGATAATTCCTTGATCTTTCTTGCTGCGAAATTCAGTACCGCCTGGCGGAGTTGCTCAGGAGACATGTTCTCGATGTTTTGCTCAATACTCACGTCCTCCAAAGTGTTGATAAAAACCTCAGCTAACTCCATTCTCTTATCTCTCTCACCTTCCAAAATCATCTCGGCGTAAGCCCGACGCAGACGGAGAACATGCTCCTCACTCAAAGTAATGATGTCAGGGTTTGCCTTCTCTTTTTCCTTCTCGGCTCGACTAAAAAGCCACCCACAAAAATTGATCTCATCCTCATCCTCGGGCACATGCATTGACTTAATTTCTGAAGCTAGCCCGTGTTTCCCCAATCTCCTCAAAAGATAAACCCTCAAGTCATCCACAGTGTATAGCCCGTCTCCGACTCTCTCGATAAACCACCTTAAACTGACGCACCTATTTATTTCCAGATCCGCCACTGCATCGCTATCATCTTTCTCCTCATCTTTTCCTAGAGTTTTCCCAGCCTCCAAACCTTCTTCATATTTCAAACTTCCAAATTTTGATTTCTCCTCCTCAAAACGGGCTAAATCCTTCTCATGACTTTCGCGAGCTCGGGTCAACATGGCTTCTTTTTCAGAATGATTATGTCGGGTCGCCTGATGCTCTGTGCGTTCTTTCAGCAACTGCTCGTCTTTGGCCTTGGCAGTTTGCTCAGCAATAGCAAGTCGGTCTGCCAAGTCCTTCAATTCGGTTTTCATGCGTTTGTTTTCTGAGGTCAACCCAGTGATCTCGGTTTCAGCCACCTTCAGTTAATCGTTCTTCTCTGCAACCGAAGCCAGCAAACCCGCCTTCTCTTCTTCTAGTGACGCTGTTGTCCCGGTCTGGACTCCTAGTTCCTCCCTCTTTTCATCTAAGTCGTTAAGACACTGACGATAGCTGTCCTCGGCGGATACCAAACTGACTAAGGCTCGACCGAGACACGCCTTCGTATATCCAAATCTGTGAGATCCAGAAATCGCTGAAATACCAGCATTAATCTTTGGATCCCAGGCCTTCAACGGAATTTGAGCCCCCTCCATCACTGTTCTCGAAAAATTTGAGCTTCGGACCTTCAACCGTTGCAAAGGTTGTATACCACTCATCAATGGCATTGGGCATTTTTACTGTTTTGGCTCGCTCTTTGTCGACCTTCAGATCCTCACCAACCACCAGAGATACCTCTCTTCCCTTTCCCTTTTCTTTCTCTTTTTCTTTTTCTTCCTTTTCCTTTTTTTTCTTCTCCTCTTCTTTCTCTTTTTCTTCTTCTTTCTCTTTCTCCTCCTCTCCAATGTCGTACCGTTGCTTTGTCCTCCTTTCACCTTTCTCCCGCGTAATTTGAGTATGCCTCTTGCTTATTCGCCTCAAAGGGAATTCCTGTTCCTCGACTGTTTCCCTGCTCACCTCGGTTTTCATTGGGGTGATTTCTTTTGTCGGCTCCGAATCAGCTTGGTTGATTGCCTCCGCAATGGTCACGTGAGTCGGAGTCGGAATCATAGCTGCCCGACCTGGCTCACCTCCCTGAAGTCCTTCGTTCAAAGGTGCCCCTGCTCCGACACCAATAGACATCCCGGTGACCTTATTTTTCCTCAAATACCTCACTATATTCCTACGATCAATCTCGATAAACCTCACCTCTTTGTGTTTCCTGACTTTAGATCGAAGACCTCGGTTGGGGTGATGGTTACGGTGTGTTCGTGCGTCATTTATTGAAGCAAACCCGAAATATCCCAGCAATGGATAGTAAACTACATGAAGAAAGAGAACAAATTAAATACACTCCACCTGATCCAGTCTCATTCATACTTCATAGTATCACCGAATATATGCCCTCACCCAGAGTAAACTTTTTCTCGGTAACTCCCGGTGACAAACCTGCTCGTTCAAGTCTGGAATCGTGCACTAGCCACTTGTAACTCCTTTTCGCTTTGTTAAGGTCGAATAACTTCTGTATGTTCAACCTGACTTCGGCACTGAGCTCTGGTTCCTTCTTTAGCGTGGCTACAAGTATCAAAAGGGGCGACCTGTTAGTACAAAAACAGATAAACCCAAAATTAGAATAATTACAAAGCATCAGAATACACTTACTATAAGATGAAGAAAAGCAAGTCGGAATGGTCATCCCGCTGATCAAAGGTTCTTTGAAAAAATCAGCTGATTGCCAATCCCCTCCTACCCAGAACCATTCCACTTGAAACCCATGTAAAGTTTATGGTATCTCGGTGACTAACTCTCCTATCGCTAATCCCGTCTTAGGCTTTCCAGCACAGAAGAAACAGCATAAGGGATCATACACTTCTCTCTCTGGACTTCTCCTAAAAGTGAAAAGAGCTCTCATATCCGACACATATTGGAGGCCATATCCCTCCTCATTCAGCAAAACTAATAGACCTATTATTTTCTTCCAACTATTTGGAGCTATTTGACTGAGGCTTAATTTTCAATCCCGTAAATAATCGGTTACCAAATTGGGAAGAGGAAATCGTAATCCCGACCTCAGAGACTCAGCAAAAACCCCAATACATCCTGGGGGAGGGCAAGTAATCCTTTCTCCGGGAAATGGAGCAAACAACTTAACCGACTCTGGGACTCTAATATCCTCCTGCAATTAAACCACGTCGGCATCAATAAGAATGCTGGGCTCTCCCAAACCATCATCTCCTGGTTCTGGCCACTGACGCCAAGGACGCCTCCAATAATCTGGAAAATCCTCGGTATTTTCCTCAACTATCCAATCACCCTCAATGTTGTTTCTCTCTAGGTTAAGGCGCTCTACGAAAAGTGGATCCCAACGATAATACTCACGCGCCCAATCAATTTCTTCAGGGATAATAAACTCTATTGATATCGTTCTACTGCTATCGCTACTATACACTACCTCTTTTTCTTTCATCCTTGATATACTCAAGATGGAAAATTATCGATAAAAATCGAAAGAAAAAATGAAAAATTCAAAAACCGACTTACACGTAATTATCAAACCCTAGAAAGATGTGTTGATGATCAACGAAGGAATACAAAAAGAAGACAAACGAATTGAGATGCAGAAGAGCAAAAAAGCGCAAATCCGAAGAATTTATGTTTGAGTAAAACTCATGAATGAAGAAATCTCCGCTATTTATTCCTCTCGAATTCCAACCGTTAGACCCATGAAAGGGGCGTGTGTCATATACTCGATCTCTTAATCTTACAACGCTTTAGAATCCTCATTAATATATGAGGACCAATCACGAACCGCCACGTTGACCCTAAAAATTATCCGTTAATCCTATTCAATACAGACACGTCTTTTCACAGCCGCCACGTTTGCAGAAGACCGTTATGCCGTTTCGCTTTCTCAAAGAATACTATGAAAAATTCTAAGTGTTGAGACTTGGGATTATGAAGTCAGCTCCGAATACGAAAGTCTTCAAGCCGATTTTTCCCATCAACAACAACGACATTAGCGACCATCACCTCTCGTATGTCCGCCAATGCCCCAGGCCTCTCCGTTGACAACCGACTTAAATCGCTTCCTAAAATAATCGAAACCTTCCAGGATAACCTAGCCCTAAACAGCCTCGGAGATCTTCTCGTCTCGGTTTACGACAGATCGTTTAACCGACGTCTGAGCAGAAATCCACATGCTTAACTCTTCTATCTACAAACCGAGAATCGACTTAGCTGGATCCCAAAGCTGCTGGTTGAACGCTACTCTGATTGGACCGAGTCCACCCACATAATCATTACATCTTCCCCGTTGATCGAGCCACCGCATCATAAAGGGAACCTGCATTAAATGCGATCCTATCTACCTCGTACAAAAGACAACACACCCACGACTATAAATAGAAGAATTCTTTGTAATAAAAAGGATCGAACTCTCGATATTCAAATACTTTATCTCGGTTACACTACAAAATCAACGTCTTGTATACAAAAAAAAAAAACTCTCATAATATTAATAACGATAGTTTTTCCTCGCTTCAATTACGTGCTTTGTCGTTGTTAAATTTTGCATAACAACAAATATATTTTATTTGCATTTGAATAACTCTCAAATTATATAAGATCAAAGTTGACATGTAATAATATATTAATAACACACATCTAATGTTATAATTCGGTTTTTCAGTTCGGTTTCTCGGTACGAATATTGTGAAATTTCCAGAATCGTACCAATTATTTTTTCAGTTCGATTTTGTTCGGAGAAAGTCAAACGGTCAACAATTATTTTTCTATTTGGAGTGGTTTCAGTTTCGTTTTCGGAACAGTTCGGAATTCTCCGAGTCCCATGCTCGGCCCTGTTTCGATTCAGAATTCCTCGAGTCCCATGCTCAACCTTGTTTCGGTTTGGTGTTCTCTAAGTCCCATGCTCGGCCCTGTTTTTGACTGATGTGTTATGTGTGTGTATGATGAAATGATTAATGATAGAAAATGCAGGTATGCGTACGGAAAATTCTTCTTTTTTTTATCTAAGTTATGAGTTATAAAATGATCCAACGAATCTATACTTATATTAAAGGGGATCCTATTTACTAAATATAGTAGTTAGAAAAGTCAAACTTAATTAATGAATTTCTAATTTTATCAAGTATTTAATTAATGCATCTAATATTTTGGGTATGCAAATCAAATTAGCATTTAATTAGTTCCTAAAATATTGGGTATGCAATGTTAATTTAGGAATATCCATGTAGTTCCTAAATAAAATATTGCAACACGCAAAACTATTCCAGTTATTTTTTATTTTATTTTACATATAAATTCTAATCAATATTTAATGCATCCTACAAAATTGGATTTAGTTTAATTCTCTATACAATTGGTTATAACTTTTTCAGTTGTACTTTTTTTATTTATTTATTTTACGCTTTTAAAATAATGAAGCTCTCCGAAAGTACAAAATCAAATGATTTATGATTTTTTTTTTTTTTACAATTTTAAATATGATACCTAGCTCAAAAAACTCATTGCATAAATATGGACGAGTTTAAGAAAATTTCATAACTCAACTTACAAAATTCCATCTCCACGAGTCAAAAAAATCACATCCCTCATCTATCGTAACAACTTTAAAGATAAATAAATAAAAGTCTAATTACTACTATATCTATTACCTATTTAGATTTTTTTAAGAATCTAAATTTCATCTGTCTAATTACTAATATTTTAGATACTTTTAAATATTATTTGTATAAATTCTTTTACACATTTGCTCTCTCTATATATATACAAATATGAAGGTTAAATGAATAATTTTAGACATGTTTTTCTTACGGGTAGTTTAGAAAAATTTAGATAGCTCAAACATTATTTGTGAATAATATAGAATATTTTAGATGCTTTTATAGATGTTATAAAATATTT
>CACSLK010033077.1:6601-18924 GCA_902706635.1 Striga hermonthica | reverse complement strand
CATCGTCTTTTTAATTCCCAGCCATCCTGCCTTTCGGTCTCCTATCACCTTACCAAATAGGCTTTTGTGGCACTCCTCTGAACAAACTTTAATATCTTCATTCTCAATCCCGGTTATGAGACTTTCCTTCTCAGAAAGGCAGAATCCCTTAATTCTTTCAGCTAGGTCATCATCATGGCCGATGCAGCTGGACTCCGCCGTCAGTAGGGTATTGATCGACAATAAACTGAGAAAAATACTCTAACCTCACACCAAAAGAAACCAGGAAGACGAAGAAAAAAACCACCGGAGAAAGAACTCAGAGTTTTGCTCCCACTTGAGAGAATCGCCGCAACCGCTCCGTGATTATGTTAAGCTAATGAATTATCTAATCATGAATTAACTTATAAGCTTAAATACTTAGGATTATTCCGAGCGTAAACACGAGTATTACAAAACTAAACACGTAAATTACATTAATAACATAACGAGCTATTACATGACGACTTAAACTGAATATCTTATCGATTAAAAGTCGAACTTTAACTGAAACTTAATAATTGGCGTGAACTCAACTTTTGACAATTAATTGAATATTCTTAATTCAATTAATATGTCAACATTAGAATAATTAATCCCAACCCGCTGATGTCCATTTATTAAATAAAGGATTGAGGTTAATTTTTTATCATTGACTCGGTTAATAAATAAAATTCATCGGATATACTTTCGACTTAACGTCGAACTTGGAATTTAATTGACTAAATAACTTAGACTTGAACATTAACATGAATATTTATTAACAAAGGCTAGCTCATACATGAAAGCTAGTATCTCTCCTTTATAATAAATTTTGGGGCGTTACATTTGGCGTTCGAGGTTGAATTTTGAACAATGTCGATTGATATAGATTGATGTGGAGGTTAATGAATGTGTATGGTTGAACATAAATTGTTTTATTTTTTTTGTATTGTTAAAGTTGCACTGCAGCAAATGTATGGTTGAATGGGGGCGGATGTCATTAAGTGAAGTAATGCAAAAAAAAAAAAATTCATCCTTATCTTTGCTGCTCATACTTTGTTTGATGGTACTTATGGTTCTGCTGGGTGTCTTATAGTTATGCCAATATTTTATAAAGTAATTAATTTGGAGTTGTTTACATATTAAGATGAACATTTTGCATTATGAGATGAATATGTTATATGATAAGATGAATATGTTGCATAATTCATTGAACATGTTACATAATAACATGAATATGTTGGATAATACGATGAACATGTTACATACTCAGATGAACATGTTTCATTATGAGATGAATATGTTGCGTAGTCCATTGAACATGTTAAAAATTAAGATGAACATGTTACATAATAAGATGAATATGTTATATAATAAGATTAATATGTTAGATAACAAGATGAACATGTTACATACTCAGATGAACATGTTGCATTATGTGATGAATATGTTGCGTAATCCATTTAACATGTTAAAAATTAACATTAACATGTTACATAATAGGATGAATATGTTACATAATAAGATGAATATGTTACATCGATTACGCTAAAACAGTTCAAGGAACAATTAACTTTTTTAGCTAAGTTAAAGTTGAGTGCGGGGATGTAACACCCCACTTTGATTTTAAAGAAATTCCGGACTTTCCAAAAATCGGTAAGTAATTTTTCCAGATCATTTTCGAAATTTAACGGGTGTTAAACAACATTTTTCATAACCCAAGTCTTATCTGGGCCCACGGGGATTCATTACCCGGTTTTCACAAGTTTTTCATTAACCCAAATCATATCACATGACAAAATACTCAACATGAAATATTCAAACCTCATAAAAACCAAACATCATAAACAAGGGTCTATCAAGTATTCCCAACATCAAAACAAGTCATAAGTTTTTAATAAAATTTTCACAAGCCTCAACATAAAAGGTTCAACAAGACCTCATTTATTCTAACGGAAGCGAAATATATAGGCATAATCAATAGATCGACCCACTCGTCTTTCCTCGTCACCCGGCACCTGCTTAACCTGCATCCGTGAAGAGCAGGTGGGGATGAGCACAAGATGAAAATGAGGTGCTCACCACTATGCATGTATAGCACAATAATGAATAATGTAAAGAAGGCATGGTCACAGTATGAACATAAATCAATTACCTGTCACATCCCCATATCATATCACAATATATTACCCCTGTGTACACATCTTTCATTAGAAACGGAAAGGGAATTCATTACCCTAACGGTGGGGGTACGTGCCACGCTACGGACACGGCCTTTCATTAGGTCTTAAGGGACTTACCTCGCAAGGGTAACTGTATTACATCGACGGGAACAACCGTACCGACGGCCGAATTGGCTCACGCCGATAGGCTACATGGTTTACATGCATACTTAGATCATACCAACCCAACATTAATTATAATACATACGGCATAGCAAATTTTATAAGTAAACCCACCTGGACGATAACAAGCGAAAGCACAACAATAACGGGTAGGCGGCGAGCTCGGCTCGTCAATCACCTACATTTATTAAAATAGTCCTATAAATGACTATGCAACACATGAACAATTAATCATAACAATCACTTAGTCCAACTAAGCTCACATAATCATTTAATCAAGGAAATCCCATTTCTAAAAATACTATGTACGTTTTTTAAAACCCTTAAACCGGGCAGCGTTTTTGAAATCAACATAACTTTCAGTACAAAACTCGGATGAATATGATTCAAGTTGCACTGAAATCCTAACACATGTATCTACAATTCTTATGAAGACACCAAAAGCAAATAAGGCCGTGTACTAGGAAATAAATCATCAAACATTCAAAACTGAGTAGCAGTAAAAAATCGAGAACTTGTAACCGACCAGACTTTAGTATTTAATAGATAACTGGAGCTACAGACATGTTTTTAATGAGATATAGCTAACTCAAATTTCTACAGCTTTGCAGAAGACTATATTGGCAAATAATCACTATATAAATGAGTTTGGATACAAAATATTCGATTCATAAAGTCTGCCCGAGACTAAAGTATGATATAAACATCACCTCAGTATTTATCTTCTTAATCATGTTACCGACATCTAAATTACATGGTTATAGTATTCCTAGAAAGCTAAGAGATAACCCAACTTTCATTTAGAACACAAAAGCAGATAAGGTCTTTAAGATGTTGTAAAATCTACTAACATTTAACATCAGTTTTCTGCCAAAGAGTAAAACCCTACTTCATGTATATCTATAATCATATGAACACAACTCGAGCTATAGATATCAACTCAGCGTAAATCCTATCTCATTAGAAAGCTAAGCAACAGAACTATAACTTTTATGAAGACTACAAATTCACTAGATCACATTATGACACCATAAACAGGCCAAACATTATATAGACTCACGCTGCCGGTTCCAGAAAAAACTGTTTGCGCACTCGTTTTATAAAAATCATAACTCACTCAATATAACTCGGATTCATGAAATTCTAAAGGCTAGAGAAAGCTAACAAGACGAACTATATTTTATATGAAGAACAATTTTTCAGAAAATAATTGCTTGAAGTCATAACAGAGGAACCTTACCTCCTTCAAGAAAACGAAAATGTGGAGAAATGAAAGAGGTGTTGCTCGGTTCTTCTACTTCTCTCCCTATCTTGCTTGAAATCCGATTTTCTCTCTATTGCTCAAGTTATTTAGGTTTTTAATGGTCTAATATAGCTAAAGAATAAAACACAAGAATATGATAAGAGGGGACATAAGATCTAGATCCCATCTAAACCTAAAACTAATATTTTACCAACACATGATGCCAAAAGAGAGTAACATGGTTCCCTAACTCATGCATGAGTATGGATTCGGTTTTGGTACTTAAAATGGCTGAACAAAACTTATTAACTTTGTTTTTGATGCTTACTAAAAGGATTGAGAAGAAAATAAATTTTACGGAACCGAAATTGGACTTAAAATCCGAAATAATTGAAAACCGAAGAGTTTGACGACAATCAATTTTTCCTCTTCTAATTCAGTTTTTATGGATAAAAATACTATTACAGAGATGGTAATATAATAGTCTTAAGGTCTTGTTGATTCGTTTTGATGTTCGGGTCGCAAGGGTTCTAAAACGAATTCAAACGAACAACAACTTGGCTTACGCGATTAAACCGAAAATTCAAACGACGATTGATAAAATAAAATCGAACGAGCTATATAATCACAGTATCCATATAATAATATAAAATATAATTTCAAAATTAATATTCGATAAATAGAATAATTCGAGAAATTCTATAAATCGAACGGGGCGCTACAATCTTCCCACCTTAAAAGGAATTCCGCCCTCGGAATTCGAAACAAAGCAACTAGAGAGCACTAAAAAAATATACCAAGGGGAACTCAAAACATGAAGTTCGGATAACGCCTCCTAATATCTTCCTCCTTTTACCATGTCGCCTCGGATTCGTCGTGTCAACTCCACCGCACCTTCACTAAACTCACTGCCCGGTTTCTCAGCTGATGGACCTTCCGGTCCAAAATGGTTGTCGGTACCTCCTCATAAGTAAGGTCTCGCTCGACCTGCAGCTCGCTGAAGTCCACCACATGGTCAAGATTATGCACATATCTCCGCAACATCGAGACATGAAACACATCGTGCACCCCCGACAAATCCGATGGTAAAGCTAGCCGATACGCCAAGTCCCCGACTCGAGCAAGGATCTCAATTGGCCCGATATAGCGAGGTGTAAGTTTCCCCTTCTTCCCGAAGTGAATCACACCCTTCATGGGTGAAACCTTCAGGAAGACATGATCACCGACTGCATACACATGCTCTTGTATCTTCCGGTCGGCTCTTGGGCAGCTCTGATGGTCTTCCGGATCTCCTCAACTGTCGCCGCAATACTCTGGACAAACTCCGGACCCATAATCCTCCTCTCTCCAACATCATCCCAATATAAAGGAGTCCGGACCTTACGTCCGTACAAAGCCTCGTACGGGGCCATCTTGATCGAAGAGTGGTAGCTATTATTGTAGGTCAGCTCGACTAACGGAAGGGCATACTCCCAAGTTAGGCTCCGATCCAAGACCACAACCCTCAAAATATCCTCCAAGTACTGGATCGTCCGCTCCGACTGACCATCTGTCTGAGGATGAAAAGTTGTACTGAAGTCCAACCTCGTCCCCATGGCTTGGTGCACAGTCTTCCAGAACTGGCCAGTGAACTTCGCATCTCGATCAGACATAATCTCCACAGGCACTCCATGAAGCTTAACGATCTCAGCCACAAACAACTCGGCATACTCACTAGCCTTCATAGTCGTCCGGACTTGCAGAAAGTGGGCACATTTCGTAAGGCGATCCACAATCACCCAAATAGAGCCATGCCCGGTCCTCGACCTCGACAATTCCACCAAGAAATCCATTGTGATGCACTCCCACTTCCACAGGGGAACCTCAAGGGGCTGCAACAATCCTCTCGGTTTCTGGTGCTCAGCCTTCACTTGCTGACACACCAGACACCCATCCACGAACTTTGCTACCTGCTTCTTCATGCCATGCCACCAGAAAGACTTCCTCAAGTCCTGATACATCTTTGTGCTACCAGGATGGATGGTGTACGGGGCACTATGGGCCTCTCTCAAAATCTCCCTCCGCAGTTCCGACACCTTCGGAACACAAAGTCTACCTTCGAAGAGTAATGCCTTGTCGGTTGCGACTGCAAAACCACCTATCTGACCGCTAGACGCCAAATCCCTCATTCGGCAGAGAAAACGATCATTCGGCTGCTCAGCGACTATTCTCTCCAGAAGAGTTGGTCCCACGACCAAAGTGCTTAACATACCACCGGCCATCGAAGTCGACTCCACTGCCTCTAGTTGTAGCCGCTCGAACTCCCGAAGAAGGACATCTTGCTCAATGAATAAGCAAGACAACTGGCCATAACTCCTCCGACTAAGGGCATCGGCTACCACATTAGCTTTCCCAGGATGGTAGCTAATGGTGCAGTCGTAATCCTTGACCAACTCCAACCACCTACGCTGCCGCATTTTCAGCTCCTTCTGAGTGAAGATGTACTTCAGGCTCTTATGGTCTGTGAAAATCTCACACTTCCCTCCGTAAAGGTAATGCCTCCAGATCTTTAAAGCGTGAACCACTGCGGCTAACTCTAAGTCATGAGTGGGGTAGTTCTGCTCGTGAGACTTCAACTGCCTCGAAACATAGGCCACAACTCTCCCCTGCTGCATGAGAACACAACCCAAGCCCATCTTCGAAGCATCACTGTAGATAGTAAACTCCAAATTATGGTCGGGTATGGCCAAGACGGGCGCGGTAGTGAGTCTCTTCTTCAACTCTTGGAAACTCTCCTCGCACTTCGAACTCCAATCAAACCGTACTGCCTTCTTTGTAAGGTTGGTTAGTGGCTGAGCTATCTTCGAGAAGCCCTCGATAAACCTCCTGTAGTATCCTGCTAACCCCAGAAAACTACGAACATCAGCGGCACTTCTTGGCGTATCCCACTTGCTCACTGCCTCAATCTTGCTGGGATCCACCTCAATGCCTCGAGCTGTCACAATGTGGCCAAGGAATGACACACGGTTCAGCCAGAATTCACACTTCGAGAACTTAGCATACAATTTCTCGCGGCGAAGAGTCTCAAGCACAATCCGCAAATGCTCATTGTGCTGATCGATATCTCGAGAATAGACCAAGATGTCGTCGATGAACACGATGACAAACTGGTCCAGGAAAGGATGAAAGACCCTATTCATAAGGTCCATGAAAATGGCTGGGGCATTACTAAGTCCGAACGACATTACCACAAACTCATAGTGGCCATAGCGGGTACGGAAAGCAGTCTTAGAAATATCCGACTCTCGGATCTTCAACTGATGATAGCCAGAACGCAAATCAATCTTTAAAAAGATGCTGGCTCCCCTCAGCTGGTCGAAAAGGTCCTCAATGCGGGGAAGGGGATACTTGTTCTTGACTGTAAGGGCATTCAGCTCCCGATAGTCAATGCACATGTGCATGGATCCGTCTTTCTTCTTCACGAATAAAACGGGCGCTCCCCATGGCGAAACACTCGGTCGAATGAAACCGAGTTTGAGCAACTCCTGGATCTGGGCCTTGGGCTCTTGAAGCTCTTTTGGCGCCATACGGTAAGGGGCCTTAGAAACGGGGCTGGTTCCGGGGACTAGGTCAATGGTGAACTCGACTTGGCGGTCCGGTGGTCCTCCGGGTAGTTCATCAGGAAAAACATCGAGATACTCACAAACAATAGAAACTCTCTCCTAAGTCCGCTCGGAATCATCCTCGGACACCATAGAAACAAGATAGCCTTGACAGCTACCCTTAAACAGGATCTTCCTAGATTGCATAGAAGATATGACTCGAGGCACAGTCCTCGACTTCACACCAAAGAATACGACAGGCTGATCAGGATCGGGAAAGAGGGTGACTTCGCGCTCCTGGCACCGGATATCGGCTCGGTAGCGAGTGAGCCAGTCCATGCCCAAGATCACATCGAAGTCTCGCATTTCGATCACATAAGCATCAACAACCAGAACTCGCCCACCGATAGAAATAGGAAAATCACGAACCAAGGAATCAGAGATAATAATTTTTTCCCGAGGCTAGACTAACCTCGAGAGGATCGACCTTGCACACCTCGCTAAGATTTAAAGCCTCCAGGCATCGAGAAGATATAAATGAATGGGTGGCTCCGGTGTCACATAATGCAAAAACAGGCACATTGAATATAGAAAGCATTCCAGACATGGTACCTGCGTTGTTGGCCGCCTCATCATGAGCAATGGTGTAGACTATGTCCTGACCCCCAGCCTTCTGCTGAAATGGTGGGGGTTGCTGTTGCTGATGATGGGGTGGTGGTGGGGGAAGCTGTTGCTGGTGTTGCTGGGGGAAGGGCTGCTGCTGCTGCTGTCTCTTCGGATCGGGGCAAACATTGGCATAGTGCCCTGGACGGTTGCAGTTGAAACATATGCGCTGGTTCGCGAGGCACTCGTCTCCATGGGACTTACCGCATCTCGGGCAGGTATGGTTGCCGGTGGGGCAATATCGGAATAAGACAGCTCTCCACCTCCTGAGCCCGACTCACTGTGTCGGCGAAAGACATCAATCCGTGACTTTCCACCAGTTCACGGATCCTCTAATTGAGCCCCTTAAGAAACTTGCGGGCCTTCTTGGCATCGGTATTTACCGAGTCGCCAGCAAAAAGACACATTCGGGTGAAAGTGCGAATATACTCGTCCACGGTGGAGCTGCCCTGCTGCAAATGGTAGAACTCATGTTCCATCCTATCCCAGAAACTTTGGGGAAGGAACTTGCCACGCACCATCGTTTTCATCTGCTCCCAAGTGAGAGCATGAAGCTCCACCTCTGGCTTCCGAGCCCAGTGGTCAATCCACCAGTCAGAAGCGTCCTCCTTCATCTGATAAGCTGCGAGTGATACACGTTGTCGGTTCGGGAGAGGAAGTTCAGCGAAAATCTTATCCAGCTCTTTAATCCATTCCAGTACTGCAGTGGTGTTCTCAGTCCCCGCGAAAGTTGGTGCATTCATTCTCTGAAACTGGACTATGAGCTGGGTCAAGTCCATGGCCGGAGGGGCCTGGTGATAACGAGGAGGCGGGGAAGGAGACAGAGATAGCTGACGGTTAGGATTGTTGCGGGTATTAATAGCTCTACATTGAATAAGCCGAACAATGTTTAGCACAAAACAACAAGAAAATAATGATTCCAGAAGTCCAGAGTTCGCCTTTAAACACTAGAGTTCGATTAAATCAAGGTGGAAAGATCCTAAGCCCCAAAAATAACAATACTCTACACAAATAGTCTCATTGTTACATGTGTACAAATTCACAATTTACTCATTAAGCATTTACATTAATATTAAAATAAAAACATACCTTAAGCAGTGCGGCATGACGGAGATGAGTGGTCAACACAAGGTCAGAATCACATAATCACATATAAACCAGTCTACAGAAATGCAGACTGGCTCTGATACCAAACTGTAACACCCCACTTTGATTTTAAAGAAATTCCGGACTTTCCAAAAATCAGTAAATAATTTTTCTAGATCATTTTCGAAATCTAACGGGTGTTAAACAACATTTTTCATAACCCAAGTCTTATCTGGGCCCACGGGGATTCATTACCCGGTTTTCACAAGTTTTTCATTAACCCAAATAATATCACATGACAAAATACTCAACATGAAATATTCAAACCTCATAAAAACCAAACATCATAAACAAGGGTCTATCAAGTATTCCCAACATCAAAACAAGTCATAAGTTTTTAATAAAACTTTCACAAGCCTCAACATAAAAGGTTCAACAAGACCTCATTTATTCTAATAGAAGCGAAATATATAGGCATAATCAATAGATCGACCCACTCGTCTTTCCTCGTCACCCGGCACCTGCTTAACCTGCATCCGTGAAGAGCAGGTGGGGATGAGCACAAGATAAAAATGAGGTACTCACCACTATGCATGTATAGCACAATAATGAATAATGTAAAGAAGGCATGGTCGCAGTATGAACATAAATCAATTACCTGTCACATCCCCATATCATATCACAATATATTACCCATGTGTACACATCTTTCATTAGCCACGGAAAGGGGATTCATTACCCTAACGGTGGGGGTACGCGCCACGCTACGGACACGGCCTTTCATTAGGTCTTAAGGGACTTACCTCGCAAGGGTAACCGTATTACATCGACGGGAACAACCGTACCGATGGCCGAATTGGCTCATGCCGATAGGCTACATGGTTTACATACATACTTAGATCATACCAATCCAACATTAATTATAATACATACGGCATAGCAAATTTTATAAGTAAACCCACCTGGACGATAACAAGCGAAAGCACAACAATAACGGGTAGGCGGCGAGCTCGGCTCGTCAATCACCTACATTTATTAAAATAGTCCTATAAATGACTATTCAACACATGAACAACTAATCATAATAATCACTTAGTCCAACTAAGCTCACATAATCATTTAATCAAGGAAATCCCATTTCTAAAAATACTATGTACATTTTTTAAAAACTTAAACCGGGCAGCATTTTTGAAATCAACATAACTTTCAGTACAAAACTCGGATGAATATGATTCAAGTTTCATTGAAATACTAACACATTTATCTAAAATTTTTATGAAGACATCGAAAGCAAATAAGGTCGTGTACTAGGAAATAAATCATCAAACATTCAAAACTGAGTAGCAGTCAAAAATCGAGAACTTGTAACCGGCCAGACTTCAGTATTTAATAGATAACTAGAGCTACAGACATGTTTTTAATGAGATTCAAAAACTAAATGATAGCTAACTCAAATGTCTACAGCTTTGCCGAAGACCATATTGGCAAATAATTACTATATAAATGATTTTGGATACAAAACATTCGATTCATAAAGTCTGCCCGAGACTAAAGTATGATATAAACAACACCTCAGTATTTATCTTCTTAATCATGTTACCGACCTCTAAATTACATGGTTATAGTATGCTTAGAAAGCTAAGAGATAGCCCTACAACTTTAATTTAGAATACAAAAGCAGATAAGGTCTTTAAGATGTTGTAAAATCTACTAACATTTAACATCAGTTTTCTGCCAAAGAGTAAAACCCTACTTCATGTATATCTACAATCATATGAACACAACTCGAGCTATAGATATCAACTCAGCATTAATACTATCTCATTAGAAAGCTAATCAACAGAACTATAAGTTTTATGAAGACTACAAATTCACTAGATCACATTATGAAACCATAAACAGGCCAAACATTATATAGACTCATGCTGCCGGTTCCAGAAAAAACTGCTTGCGCACTCGTTTTATAAAAATCATAACTCACTCGATATAACTCGGATTTATGAAATTCCAAAGGCTAGAGAAAGCTAACAAGACGAACTATATTTCATATGAAGAACAAATTTTCAGAAAACAATTACTTGAAGTCATAACAGAGGAACCTTACCTCCTTCAAGAAAACGAAAATGTGGAGAAATGAAAGAGGTGTTGCTCGGTTCTTCTACTTCTCTCCCTATCTTGCTTGAAATCCGATTTTCTCTCTATTTGCTCAAGTTATTCAGGTTTTTAATGGTCTAATACAGCTAAAGAATAAAACACAAAAACATGATAAGAGGGGACATAAGATCTAGATCCCATCTAAACCTAAAACTAATATTTTACCAACACATGATGCCAAAAGAGAGTAACATGGTTCTCTAACTCATGCATGAGTATGGATTCGGTTTTGGTACTTAAAATGGCTGAACAAAACTTATTAACTTCGTTTTTATGCTTACTAAAAGGATTGAGAAGAAAATAAATTTTACGGAACCGAAATCGGACTTAAAATCCGACAATAATTGAAAACCGAAGAGTTTGACGACAATCAATTTTTCCTCTTCTAATTCGGTTTTTATGGATAAAAATATTATTACAGAGATGGTAATATAATAGTCTTAAGGTCTTGTTGATTCGTTTTGATGTTCGGGTCGCAAGGGTTCTAAAACGAATTCAAACGAACAACAATTCGGCTTACGCGATTAAACCTAAAATTCAAACGACGATTGATAAAATAAAATTGAACGAGCTATATAATCACAGTATCCATATAATAATATAAAATATAATCTCAAAATTAAGATTCTATAAATAGAATAATACGAGAAATTCTATAAATCGAACGGGGCGCTACAGGGGATTTGGTGTTCGAGGTGGAATTTTGAACAATGTATAATGATTTAGATTGATGTGGAGGTTAATGAATATGTTAGATAATAAGATGAACATGTTACATACTAAGATGAACATGTTGCATTATGAACCTATAGATGAATATGTTACATAATAAGATGAGTAAGTTATATAATAACACATTAATATGTTATATATATATTAAGATGAACATGTTAAATACTAAAATGAACATTGTAGATAAGATGAACATTTACCATTATGAGATGAATATGTTGCTTAAACCATTGAACACGTTGAAAATTAAGATGAAACCATAAAATCGATGTGTACCAAAACTTACAGATTTACCCTTCAATCGACAGCAACATATCACGTTTCAAACACACACGATTCCTCCAGACCATGTATATAAAATTTGAAGAACCCGAATTCTGCGAACTCTAATCACTGTCGCGATATTGGTCTGTGACGCCCCGTTCGTTTATGAATAATTTTGGATTATTATCATTATTAATATATTTGGTATTATTTGTGGCTTATATTATTATTAGTAATTAATTGTCTAAATGCTAA
>CACSLK010033074.1:56631-70585 GCA_902706635.1 Striga hermonthica | reverse complement strand
CTATTCAGAATGTATACTGCTGTTTCTAGGGCATATCCCCAAAACGAATCTGGTAAAGTACTATAACTCATCATTGCCCTAACCATTTCCATAACAGTCATGTTCCTCCATTCTGCTACGCCATTCTGCTGAGGCGTGCCAGGCGCAGTCAGCTGGGACGTAATCTTATTATCCGTCACGTAGCTCCTAAATTCATCCGGGAGATATTCGCCACCACGATCTGATCGTAATGACTTGATACTTTTTCCTAACTGCTTCTCCACAACTGTCTTATACTCTAAGAACTTCTCAAATCATTTAGACTTGCGGTGCATAAGGAAAATGTACCCATATCTCGAGTAATCATCGATAAACGTAACGAAGTACTCAAAACCACCTCTCGCTTGAACACTCATAGGACCACATAGATCGGAATGAACTAGCCCTAACACCTCTTCGGCTCTATGCCCCTTTGAACTAAAAACCCTCTTAGTCATTTTACCTTCTAGACAAGACTCACAAGTTGGAAAAGCGTCGACTTCTAACGACCCCAAGGGCCCGTCTGCTACCAACCTTTGAATCCTCTTAAGCTTAATATGACCAAGTCTTAGATGCCAACGATATGTTTCGTTCATTTTAGAAGGTTTCTTCCTCTTATTTAGATTAGATGATGAATTAAGTAATTGTTTCTGTTGCAGTGGAGATGACTTAGATTCTAGAATGTATAGATTGTCAACTAATGAACCAGAACATATGAACTTTTTGCCAAAACTAATATTAACTTTATTATCAAACGTAGCGGAAAAACCGTTCATAAACAACTTAGAAACTGAAATTAAATTCTTTTTAAAACTAGGAACATAAAGACAATGTTTCAAAACTAGAAACCTATCACAGCCAAAATCTAAATAGACGTCTCCCACTGCAACTACTGACGCTCTACTAGCATCGCCCAAGTAGATTGTAACTTCCCCTTCCCTAAGTCGCTTGGTTTCTTGGAACCCCTGCAATAAATTGTAGACATGATCAGTGACCCAGTTTTTTGGGAGGCTTCTGAAATGAACATTCACTGGAATACCAGAATGATTCTAACTATGAACATTACATGTACAAAGATCATGCTGCATTTTATAACATTTGGGTCTTATATGACCAGTTACACCACAATAATGACAAATAGGAACAAAATTATGATGGATTTTTTCTAACAGGTTTCTGCACAGGTGAATGAACCTTCAAGAGAGATTTTGAAGAGAGAGGTTTACTTACAGTGCTTTTTACAAACCTGCCAAACATGTTCCTGGAAGATTTTCCATGAAGACTCATACCCTCAACTCCTGGTTTGTCCCCAAAGCCAAGGTCAGGATGTTTTGCATTTGAAGCTCCTGTTGAGGATTCAGGATTGTCCTCCTTGCCAGTGTACCCTATTCCAGTAAGATCACCATGTTGTTTTCCCATGGAAAGAAGCTCATTTAGATCAGCTTTTCCCTTGTTCAGTTTCCAAACAGCCTCGGCAGTACGATTCAACTAGGCAGAATTTGCTATCAGTTTACTTTCCATGCTGACATGTTCATTCATGAGCCGATCGACTTCGGTTTTCAGCTTCAAGATGTCCTTGTTCCGCTCCGCTAGAAGTTTCTGAGTAGAGAATAATTCAGACCTCAAGCATTCAATGGTCTGAGTCTTTTTCAATCCATCTTGCTTAGCAAGTTTGACACTGTTCTCAAGAATGCAGGTTCGAGCCTTTGCAGGATCCAATTCACAATCTTTAGCAGCAGTGAAAGAGGATGCTTGTTCGTTCAACACCCTGTTTGCCCTTGATAGTCCAAACACGTCATTTTGAAGCTTCTGCATGGCTCCAGATGCTTGAGCACACTTCTCCATGGCAAGTAAGTGTACTGGATAAACACATACATTCTGATCTGCTTCGTCTTCAGATGCTTCAACCTCTCTTAGACTTTCTTCAAACTTGTTCGGAACGTGGGAATTGGTAAGACAGATGAACTTCTTAACTGAGGTGTGTATCGCCATATTGCTAGTGTGTGATGGAGGTTCGTCTGTGCCCTCGTCACCCGAATCTTCCCAGGTCGCTTTCAGAGACTTGTTTTTCTTTTTAAGATTAGCACACTCATACTGAAAGTGTCCAAAGGCTCGACACTCCCTGCATTGATCCTCTTCAACTCATTGTGAATCACGTCTTGAGAGTGGCATACTATTTTTCTTGTCTTGAACACATTGGGCTAGAATTGTTGCCCTTTCTCCCAGCAAATTTATTCTTGTACAGTCTTTGACTCATATTTCCATAGTTTCGAGTAATTAGAGCAAGAGCTTCTTTCAACTCACTATCATCAGCCAACGAACTTTCATCGTCATATTTGTCTTCTTTTTCTTTGATTACAGCACCTTTGAGAGCTAAACCCTTGCTTTTGACTTTGTCATAATTGTTGTCGATCTCAAACGTTCTGAGTTCACCAAGAAGTTCATCAACATCCATAGAAGAAACTCTTTGGAAACTCTCAAGGGCTGTGATTTTTTCTCGGAACTTGGGAGATCATTAGGAAAAACACCTGATAGCTTGAAAATTTCCTTGTGAGCCTCTAACGAAAAATGGACCTTCTTTCTCCATTCTTCTGTTTCGGGTCGACTCATCTCCCAAACCTGCAATGAGCACTCCCCGTAATGCAATAATGAGAGATATTTTCCGGTTGATAAGTACATATCTCTTTGACTCCCAAGAGCAGGAAAGTCTTGTACCCTCAGAAGAGGGGCGGGAGTCTCTTTAATAGTTTCGGCCTCCACATTAAGAGTCAAAAGATGGTGGGTACATGGATGGTTCCAATGAAGGAAACCTTCAGTAATCAACGGAGTATTGTGGAATGCCATAAGTGCCTCCTCCGATGATATGAGTCCCAAACCAACGTCCCTCCATGTTTTATCAACTCCAACAGTTAATATATGACAAATAGCGCGACAGGTTCCTTCAAGAGGATAGAATATAACTGCCTTATACTCCATTGAAGCCGGTGCGTACGCCATTGCATATTTAAATTCTGAAACTTTACCAACACATGGAGGGAGACGAACAATTTGCCCCGTTGTGGGACTTGTGACGTAAGGATCATCTTTTCTTTTTAGACAATTCTCTAACCACAATCCATTACAATTACTAAGGACCACACACCAACGTTTGTACATCAGCTAGGTCATCTCGACCCCTCCTCCCCTTTGAGAGAGGATTAAAAGTGACTCCCAACACACGAATTTGAATAGAAGACCATAAGTGGAGTGGTGTAAGTAAGAGGGCATGAAATTACGTGTGTGGATGATATGATACCATTTGCTGCAAACAACCCTTGCCTCGTAAACATCTTGGCCTGGGATGCGCACAAGGACTTCAAACAACATCTCATCAGGTAGAGATTCTATGTCTGTTGTTACCCTCTTCCTTTCACACCTCCTCGGGTCGAAAGTGTGGGTTGTCTGCACATTATTCTTCCGATGTGAGTTTACAAATCAATTGAACGAATAGAGATTCTATATATATGTAACCTAACCTAACCAAACCTGGTGAACGGGTGGAACCAGAAATTTGAATGGTGCAACCTCCCTATTCCATCCTTCTTTACCTGGCCGTTGAGGAGGCGATGGCTGACGCACTTTTGATGGTGGGATATCAAACTTGGGTAGAGATCTCCTCGTCAGCATAGCTTAACGAATGAACCAGCTTGGTTGGGGGAAGAAGAAGATGGTCGATACTCGATCAAAGTAATGATTTCCCGATGCATAAATAAATAAATTAGCATTCCCTTCCCTTCGGAAGAAAAGGAATAACTTAATTTGCCATCCCTTCCAAGGGAAAAGGAAGAACAAGTATCAAAGGATCTTTCGAATCTATACTCTTCTGTTAACAAATTAGTGCCACGTTATTATGCCAGATAATTATCCATTTGCATGATTTGACATAATATTTTTTACTGAACTCATTTCGTGTTGGGTTCTATGAGGAACGTCAAACAACATGCACAGTATTGAACTTATCGAAATAAATCCCAACGCAGTGGAATCTATAGTTGAGATATGGAAGTTTACCTTTTTAAAACTTTTGCCGACTCAGAAAAGATGTAGAATATCGTTGATGTAGTTCGTCTGATCCCACAATCTTATGGACAGATAGATTTGGCCTTTACTCGATTCTAATCGAGGAATTGGACGGGACTTGATCACACGGTGCGTGGGTCTCGGCGTCGGGTGCAGCGACTCGGTCGCAGGCAGCAGCTGGTGTGCGTCGGGCGCTGGCGTCGCGCGTCGGGCACTGCTGATGAAGAATCGTGTGTTCCGCTCAACTCCTTTGCCTCGAACTAGCTTTGCCACGGCTTGCTCTTCGACGATAGGTGCGATTGACTTGGTTAATTAGCCTTGTCTCTCACGATTTTGAAATGGTTTGGGTCTTAGCCTCGCCACTCTCGGTTTGTATGATAATACTCTCACGAATTCTAAACACACGATTTTGCTCTTATGAACGATTGTCTATTCATCCATCAACTTATAAAAATATGAATAGTACATGGATATCTATGTGAAGAGTACATGGGTCATAGCCTCGCCACTCTCTTTTTGTATGATAATACTCTCAAGAATTATGTCTTGAGTATCGAGTGTAATCAATGGAGAACCTTCGATCAGCAATGTGTTCTTATCATAGCCAGTGTTAATTAACAATTCACCTAGATGTTGTGAATTGGCAATGCTTGAAGCTAGAAGCAGAGTAATGAATGGAGATTAGAGCTCGTTATTCAGATGTCGAGTTCTCAGTATATGTCATCAGTTTGGTATAGTTTTGAGTCATCCTTGTACTCTCAGTTTAGTATTTCTGAGGGCGGAAATAGTTTAAGGAGGAAAAATTGCAACACACCGTCTTATATTAATACAGGAAATATACTAGCTTATGAGAATAAGCTAGCCTTTATTAATAAATGCTCAGTATTAGTATTCGAGTCTAAGTAATCCAGCTAGTTAAGTTTTAAGTTCGACGTTGAGTCAAAAATATCTTCGGTTGATTTTATTATTAACCGAGTTAAATTCTAGTAATTAATCTCGGTCCGTTTATATTATAAATAGATATCAGTAAAGTCAAGATTAATTATTTCAAGTTGATGAATTATTCGGAGTCGAGATACTCAAATTAATTGTCGGAGTCGAGACACGACTGAAACCGAGCAAGTTCGGTCGAGATATTTTCTAAACCTAGTCAAGCCTAGGTTGCTTTAGAAATTGTTTTAAGTGTTCTAATTTCAAGCCTAAGCATTAGTATATGAAGAGTTCAGTTCTTTAGCGTTTTACCTAGCATGTAGTCTAAGTATTGAATCCATTTCTGTAAGTGTTAGCAAGGAATTAGTTTTATTATATTATTAAGGGTACCTTGCACACATGCTCATGTGCATCAAGCCACGCCTAAGCTTAGAATGTCGCGCCCAACTAAGTCTCGACTAATTGGTGATTTATGTTACTAAGTGAGGTTTAATTATTCCAATCCATCATTAAAAGACAAGTTTTTATTTTAGAGTTTTTGTGGTATTGACACCTAGCTTATTAGTAAGCTACTTGCTTAAGCCACCAAAGCACGATTTAAAGACAAGTGTCCTTAGAATGTGACACCTCCTACTTGCTTATCATTTCATACTCCTATATATAGCCTAAGACCAGATTTTCAGTGGATTTTACTTCACCTTAATTAGCATATTTTTTCTAAATTCAACATTTAGCTTAGTTAAAAAGGAGATTGGCGAGAGATAGAGCCATAACCTTGTACACACATCTTTTGTCAAGAGATGAGAGGCACTGAGCCGCACTTAATTCCAGCCGAGGACACATGCATATACCTTAGTTTATATAACTTCTGGGAGTGTGAGGAGCATAGAGAATCCGTCAAGTGAAGCCCAGAGAAGCTATAGCTAGGCCATAGCCAAAGTGACCCCGAACAAGGGCCGAGAAGCTATAGCTTGTGCCATTTTTTTGGGTTCGGTGAAGGTAAATGAGTTTTAACCTTTTTCTTCAGTTATAACATGATATTTTAAGATTTATCATGTATAGAAATTAAGCCATGCACATGGTTAAGTATTAGTTTTGAATATTTTAAAGTTAATAGGTTTAAAATCAGATTTTGAGTACTAAGCATGTTTATGCCGAGTTTAGTAGCTTAAAAATCCTTATAAATAATGAAAATGGTGTTACTAAAGTTTCAGTATGTTTTAAGTTCAAGTGCTCGATCAACTAGAGATCAGTTTTTAGTGTTTTTCACATGTTCGAGCCATTTTAGTTGCATACGAGTATATGCCAATATCTTAGCTTTAAAAGTCATGATTTATGATGTATAAGAGTCGTCCTTGAGTAATTCTTGGAGTTAAGCATGGGTTTACAGTGACTTGCATTGCATGCGAGCCTTTTAGACCCAACCGAGTCACTTTAAAGTCTAGTTGGAGTCTCCCGAGCTATTTATCCATTTTTTAGCTTATTAGATCAAGTTAGGTTGGTTTGAGTTGATGTCACCAGAATAAGTCGCCGGACGGCTAGCAAGGTGCCGGTTATATGCTCTGCTCGCACATAGCGTGTGAAGCGCGCCCGACAGTATACACGTAGAGGTTAAGGCACCCAGTCAGCGCGCGCGCCCAGTCGTGCGACGCACAAGGGCACAACGTATGCCGACAACGCTTGGGGCAGGAGGACCGTTTGCAAGGATGACAAGCGGGGTCCGTTGCACTTGGGGCAGTAGGACCGTTGGCAAGGACGACCTCTTTTAGCAAATGGCCAGAGATATAACAATTTCACACCGATAAATGCAAATGTGGGAGAGGCTCTGGTGGCAATAGAAGAAAAACTGGAGAGCAAGGATGTTACTTGGCCAAAAGCAAGGTTTTAAGGGCCACCACAACCCAGGTCGAGCAGATATTGTCAATTCCATAGAGATTATGGTCATACTACAGAGGATTGTATGCACTTGAAGGATGAGATTGGGCACCTTATAAGAGCGGGGCACTTGAAGGAATTTGTTATTCGTGATCGACCAAGAGGGAAGGAGAGAAGGAAATGCAGAGAGGATTCAATAGTAAGAAGTGAAGGATAGGATGATTGAGAGGATGATGCACGAAGGGAGAGAGGTGGTCGATGGGGGCGATGTGGATAAAATAAGACGAGGTGGTGGCAATGGTCGAGGAGAGGAAGAAGGGGAGATGCCCGCGAAGAGGGGAACGATTTACATGATTTCAGGAGGGCCAACGGATAGTGATTTAATTAATACGAGAAAGGAGCATGTTCGAGCTATTACGCGTAAGAGGGAAGAGGTTGGGATAACTGGTCGAATGTGATCAGTTTTCAAGCGGAGGATGCTGAGGGGATTTCATTACCCCATTATGATGCGCAGATGATCACTACAGAGGTTGCAGGTTTTGATGTGAAGAGGGTGTTCATTGATACGGGTAGTTCGGTCGATGTGATGTACTATGATTTCTTCGCGCACATCAATAAGCATTTGAAGTTGGAGTTGAAGCCGGTGGCGACAGCTTTGTATGGTTTTAATGGAGGCAAGGTGATGCCGATGGGAGAGGTGAGCTTGACTGTGGTGTTAGGATCAGACGACACCCGAAAGGTGAGGATGGTGAGGTTTGTTGTGGTGGGAGCAGAATCATCGTATAATATTATCCTGGGGAGGACTGGCCTCAACGCGTTTCAGGTGGTCATGTCGACGTACCACATGACGATCAAGTATCCGGAGGGCAAAAATGTGGGCGAGATCGCGAGAGACCAGCTTACCTTGAGGACCTGCTACCAAACCATTATGAGCAACAACAACCAGCTAGCTGGCAAGGAAGCAAATGAAGGGCTGTGAGGAAGTGTCGGATCGACCAGGTGGGTCGAGGTCAAAGGAGGAGAAAGGTGGGAAGGATAAGGGAAAGGCGAAGGTGGACATACAGCCCGGGGGTGAGATTGAGGAGGTCCAAATAGTGCAAGGTTGTGATGATCGGAAATTCAGGATTGGGAAAGAGCTGGAGGAGCCGATTCAGACGAGGCTGGTCAAGCTAATACGGGATTTCGTGGATATCTTTGCCTACACCGTGGAGTAATTGACAGGGATTGACGCAAAAGTGATCGAGCATAGATTGATCATCGACCTTAGTGTGAGGCCAGTAAAGCAGAAGAGGAGGCACCATGGGGCGGAGATGGACAAGATAATCAAGCAGGAGGTCAAAAAGATGATGAAGGCAGGCCACATTACGAAGATCCAATTCTCGGAGTGGCTGTTGAACACAGTAATGGTGTCGAAATCAGATTGCAGGTGAAGGATGTGTATCGAAATCCGTGTTTGAATAAGGCATGCCCGAAGGATCTATACTCACTGTCGAGGATCGACCAGCTGGTAGATTCCAAAGCAGGTTGCGAATTTCTCATATTGATGGATGCTTCCCAAGGCTACCACTAGATTCCCCTAGCTCGAGAAGATAGGAAGAGGGTGAGCTTTATAACAAGCAAAGGGACCTACTGCTATGTGGTGATGCCATTCGGCTTAAAGAATGCCGGAGCGACATACCAGAGATTGGTCGATAAAATTTTCATGGACCAGCTTGGTCGAAACATAGAAGTTTACGTTGATGATATGCTGGTCAAAAGTAGGAAGGACACCGACCATGTGGGCAATTAAGGGAGACCTTCATGACGCTGAGGACGTATCATATGAAGCTGAACCCCTCTAAGTGCTCATTTAGGGTTAAATCTGGAAAATTCTTGGGGTACATGGTAACAAAGAAGGAAATTGAGGTAAACTTGGAGAAGGTGCGTGCAGTGGCGAAAATAAAACCCCCGACAAAGATGAAGGAAGTGCAAATGTTGACTGGTCGAATAGTGGGTTTGAGTAGGTTCGTCTCAAAAGTGGCGGAGAAGAGTAGTCCCTTATTCAAAACGTTGAAGAAAAGCTCAAAATTCCAGTGGATAGCCGAAGCTCAGAAGGCTTTTGAGGAATTGCAGGGGGTGCTCGCTAACATGCCTTTGTTAGTTAAACATGTCCTAGGGGAAAATTTGGTGCTTTATATATCTATTGGTGAGAATGTCGTGAGCCAGTGCTATTGCAAGAGGATGGGATAACTCAATTCCCGATATACTATGTCATCCGAGTTATGTAGGGAGCGGAGTTGAGATATTCAAAGATTGAGAAGTGCGCGTTGGCGGTGGTCGTGACGGTCAGGAAGCTGAGTCCTTACTTTCTTAGTCATAATGTGAAGGTGCGGATGAATATGCCCCTAGAGCAAACGCCCAGTCGACCCTTGGTGTCAGGTGGAGTGGTGAAGTGGGCGGTCGAGCTGAGTGAATATTCAATTACATATGAGTGGAGAAGGGCGATTAAGATGCAGGTTTTGGCCGATTTCATTCAAGAAGGCACCAAGTCCGAGGGGGAATCAGAAGGAGTGTGGCAGCTATTTGTGGACGGGTCCGTGTCGAGAAATGGTGCTGGGCTGGGCATTGTTATAATGAGTCGCAAATCAGAAGGAGTGTGGCAGCTATCATCTGGAGTTTGCCGCAAAAATGGGATTCCGAGTGTCGAATAATGAGTCAGCGTATGAGGTAGTGATTAAGGGGTTGCAGTTAGCTATAGCTGGGGGTGCTCGAAAGATACAAGTCCATTCAGATTTCCAGTTGGTAGTAGGACAGTTCCAGGAGGGTTTCAAGGTGAAGGAGGAGAGATTGCAGCGTTATGTGGATGTGATGAAGAGGTTGTAGGAAGAGTTCATATCTTTCGAGCTAATGCAAATATCCGGAGGGGGGAATGGCCGAGCCGTTCAATTGTTCAAGATTGCTCAAAGCTTTGTAGACTGTAAAAGTCAGAGTGTAACTCTGCTTCATATGGAGAAGAGTGTGGTCAACGCTGAGGTAGCGGAGATCGAGGAGGTGGAAGATTGGAGATCCTCGATCTTGAGAGAGTTGCGAGTAGGGGTGGTGAAGGTGATGAGGAGATTCTTCGAACATGGAGGAGTCCTGTACAAACGGTCGTATGTCGGGCCACATCTAAGGTGTCTGACTCGTGAGGAAGGATGATATGTCCTTAAGGAGGTGAACAAAGGATGTTTTAGTGACCACAACAAGGCGGGAGCGATGGTCGCCAAGATTTTGAAGGATGGATATTTCTGGCTAATAATGAAAGTCGATGCCAAGGAGATGGCGAGAAAATGCTTGTAGTGCCTAAAACATAGTCCACTTATCCACCAGCCTTCAGAGATGATGACGACGATGAGTGCTCCAATTCCGTTCGCCCCGTGGGGCATCGACCTGGGAGGACCAATGACGTAGGCAACCAGAAAGTGAAAATTCTTGATTGTGGCGGTCAATTATTTCACGAAATGGGTGGAGGCCGAGCCATTGGCCAAGATAACAGAGAAGAAAGTGATATAAGTTCTATATAACAATATTTGTTACAGGTTCGGGGTCCCAAAGGTTCTCATATCCGACAATAGAACACAGTTCAATGGCAAACGGATCCCGGCATGGTGTGAAGACATGAAGATCAAGCAACACTTTCCTCTGTCGCTCATCATCAAGCTAATGGGCAAGTTGAGGTGATAAACATGATCATCTTAAATGGGCTAAAAACAAGACTAGAGAAGGCCTCTGGGGCGTGGGTCGACGAATTAACATCAGTACTTTGGGCATATAGGACCAACCCGAGGTCGACAACTAGAGAGATGCCTTTTAGCCTAGTTTATGGAATAGAAGCACTCCTGCCGGTCGAAGTGAAGCTGCAATCCCAACGGTCAAGCACTTATGAACTAGGGCAGAATGAAGAGTTGATGATGGCGGCCCTGGACACAATTGAAGAGCTTAAGGAGCAAGCCTCGACCAGGGTCGAGGCATATAAATAAACGATGCGAGCGGCACATGATCGGAAGGTGAAAGTCCACATATTTCAGGTGGGTGATTTAGTGTGGAAGAGGATCGATGTGCTCAAACACGTTAGCGAACTGGATCCTAACTGAGAGGGACCATATCTAGTCGAGAATGTTCATTCTAGAAAAGCATATTCCTTGAAGGATGCAGAGGGAAGATCGTTGGCCATGTCATGGAACGTTTCCAATCTCAAGAAATATTATTTTTAAATTTTTTCTTTTATGGTCGAGCAATTAAATTGATGTAATTCTGAATCGTAATTCTTCTGAGGATTATCAAAGTTGCTCATTTCTGTGTTAATGGCGTTCTTATATAATCTTAATGGATTCTTTTATGCTTTGCATGAGTACCTTATATGGTTCACTTAAAAAATCTGATGTGGTTTATTCGAGATATGGATATTGTTTACTTGGAAATGTGGATATGACATCATCGAATTTCTTGCATGGTTACATTGGTTTGCTCATATGATATGCATGAACTTCTTATAGTCTCTTGGGATTTTTTGTATGATGTCCACGGGATCGCAGATACGACCTGGATGACGAGTCACTCGAAGAAGCAAGAAAAAAGTCCCTCGTTTTTGGAACATTCCGCGACAGGGGTGGGCGAGTGGTCGCTTACTTTCGGAACATTCCTTGGGGTGGGCAGGTGGTCGAAAAAGTCTACGCCTCTGGGTTGGACGACCACAGTGTTTTCGGAACATCCCTTGGGGTGGGTAAGTGTCAAGAAAAAAGTCTCTCGTTAAAGTGGGTACGAGATTCGAGATGGCGTAGATCACGGAGCAATGATGACGCTTGACAAATGAAGAGATGTATCTGAAAAGGCAGACAGGTGGTGAAATTTGAAATTCAAAAACACAAAGTGGCGGTTACAGCGGAAAAAGGTTGAGAAAAAATAAAAAAACACACCGGGTGGTCGAAATAGATAGAGCAAGACTTGGGAACGGACAAAAGCCTACTCTTACCTCGAGTCATTCAAACTCGACCAGAGTGGGGGGGGGGGACTAGATGATATTGGATATTATATGCACTAGACCGGTCCGCCGGGTCAACCGTATAAAATGGGTTAACCGGTCTGGTCGAACCGGGCAGTTGTCGAGTAATAGGGAAGGAAGCCGAAGACGCGCGGATTTAGGAGCATTGGATAGTTACCCGCTTCACTGAACCTTGGTCGAGGAAAGAGACAGTCGAATATTGATGGTCATGACATCGAA
Organism: Striga hermonthica; assembly: GCA_902706635.1. Lineage (NCBI taxonomy): Eukaryota > Viridiplantae > Streptophyta > Magnoliopsida > Lamiales > Orobanchaceae > Striga > Striga hermonthica. The sequence continues at coordinate 58,464 of CACSLK010033074.1, read as the reverse complement.
CACTCCATACCTTTAAGACAGCTCAGGGATTAGCCCAGATTCGGTCGAACATCAGAGCCTCCCAAGAGAGCTTCAACATGTGTGCGGGAGACACGCGACGCATAAGGGTTGGTCCATGGCGATAACGGCTTCTGACACTTTCTGACACACTCTGACATTCCTGACGCGAGAGATAGTAGAGGCATGAAGTTGTACGATCGGGCAGTTAGGGCAGCTAGGTCAGCTCGCCCGAGCAACTGCTAGGGCAGGTAACTCGCCCCTATAAATAGGGGCAAGATTTCTCGTTCTTTCCTACAATCTCATAACACTTACATACTTCTACATATATTTTTCATCTTCCCAAGACTGACTTGAGCGTTGGAGGCTCTTCACTGGAAAATCCCTCCGCTGTGAGAGTTACGTGCAGGTTCGGCGTTCTACCGACAAAGAAGGCGAGCTCGAAACGGTTTCCAGCCGTTCGGGGCGCTACACCTGTATTAGAAATAAAATTCAATGCCCAAAAAATAATTCGGCCGGATTTGGTCGCTACAATGCAATCTGATGATTATTAATGTGCAATCCGTCTAACACCAATGTGCAATCTGATATTTTGTCATGTCCATTACGACTAACACTAAAGCACGCTCGAAGTGTAACTATATTTTTTATAAAATATATTTAGTATATATAATTATTTAGTTAATTATATACAAAAACGTATTAGTATTTATAATTTTCAATTAATAATTTATACTGCTATTTGTTTAAACCAAATAAAATATATACTGATAAAATATAAAATTAATAATTTTTATATAGTTTGATCGACTCTGTTATTTCATTTTTTTTTAAAAAAATCCGAAACTGAATCAAAATAGCCACAATTTTAATGTATGTGAGAAAAATACACACTAGCATAACGATGTTTTTTTTTGGTGACGCGGTGTCATTGTGCGAATATATGTTGTTATGCTAATGTGCAATCTTGAATGCATTAATGTGCATTTTGTCTAACAGTATGGTTCATTCCAACAATCACTAATGGGTATCATGTTTTACAATTTATACTATTGTGTATTGTGCATTCGATGGTGCGAGTTTTTTTTTTTTTTTTTATTATATACAAATCCAAACTACAACAAAACCGAAATAATTTGATTTTTTGGTTGGTTAATCTAGTAACAAAAATTATTTTAATAATTTAATATTTATATTATAAAAATATATTACTATTTTAATAAATTTATTTAACGTTCAATATTATTTTTTTGGTTAAAAAGTATACTATATAAATGTATAAATATATATATATATATATAAATATTTTTTATTGCTAAAATTTCCCCATAGACTAAATTGAAATATAGTTAAGAATTCTTAATTTACAATTAGGTCCATTTGATTATCTGATTTAAAAAAAATGGTCCACCTCCAAAATTCTAAAACTGTGATTTTCATAGCCCTAATTTCCGAGATGGCGGAGGGAAGAGCAGGTATGGGTCTGTCGCAGAACATCATTGATTGGGGATGGATGAACAACCGTCACCTCGATCATCCACGGACTTCCTCTCACCACCGCATTGAATCCAAAACCACCCTTCGGGATGTTATGGGAACATTGTTATTGCATTTGACGATGACGCCAGCAGAAGGCAGAAGATGGATTTGGTCAGTGGCGGGATGTTTGGGAGCACGACGGAGGTCGGGTAGAGAGAGGAAGGAATGGGTCAGGAGCGGCACACATGGTGGCGAACGTTGCTGTCGGCCTCCGTGACGAAAATCTAGCGAACCGGAAGTGCAAGAGTGGAGGCCACCGGAGAATCTGAAAACAATGGCGAGAAGAACGGCATTGTA
>CACSLK010033062.1:36891-53495 GCA_902706635.1 Striga hermonthica | reverse complement strand
ATTAATATATTATATTACTGAAGCTAGCGCTCGCTCATAGCGTTCATATTATGCCGAAATAAATCCACCTGCAGGGTTTAGCATAATATTCCTTCATGAACTCACTTCGGGGACATCATCATACTAACGCTGTAATACCCCATATTTTTAGTAAGTCAGTAAATCAGTAGAAGTTTTTCAGTAAATCGGTAAAAGTTATTAATAGTTTATAGATGATAAGTAAATTATTTTCAAGATTAAGTTAGTATGGTTTTTACAAGAGAAAATATCACAATCTCAAAGTAATTATGAAAAAAAAAAAAATTCAAAAGCAAAAGAGAGAAATCCGAATTTTTAGAATTTTCGGTTTTACGGTAATTGTTCGTTTTAAGTCCAAATTTGGTTCCGTAAATTTTATTTTTCTTGTTTTTTTTACCACATTACAAGATAATTATGAAGTATTATTTTTATTTTAAAATTAAGAGCTGAATATTAAGAAATGAATAAATAAGTAAAGCATTAAATGATGTTTTGTCATAATTTTTACTAATAAACTTTCTAAGTGTTTTTAAATAAAAATTGGGCCAATTTTTATATCAGCTATGGGAGCATTACTATCATCATTAATCAGCATATTTGTCCTATTTTAGAGAGTATTTATGAGCCATCAAAATCATATTTTTATATTAATTCAAGTTAAGTTTTTATATTAATTTCTAAGCAAGTTTGGTGAGGAGTTTTATCAACAATGAAGAGCTCTTATGCCTATAAATAGAGGGCCTTAGAATCAGATTTTAGAAGCACTAAAAATTTTATAAATATTCAAAGAGCAAGAAATAGTAAGAAACGAGTAGTTACGAGAGGAATCGAGCAATTTTGAGAGAATGTGAATCAAGTTTCATTGCTTTGTTTTCTCAAGATTGGAAGAGGTATGTTATACAACTTTAATATCATCAAGTATAGTTAAGAATTATAAGTGTTTATATGTGTTATTAATATGTTGTTATGTTAAGAAATTATAATTTTTATATATATAAGTATATAAAACAAGATTATTTAAATTTCATGATGTTGCAGCCTATGTTTGTTTGTTTTTGACCAAGCTATTGAGTTCCAAAAATTATGAAAATTTTTATATAAGATAATCATTATGTTGAGAATAATACTGGAAATGTTTAGATTAGTCGGAGTTAAAATGAAATTTATAAAAATCTTTTATTAAGGTGTTGTCCAGTGAAAAATCTGTGTAGTAATGATGATTTGTGGTATTGAATTACCCTATCTATTGATATTATTTTGAGTTGGAAATTTTATGGTCAATTCATATATTAGTTAAAAATGTCTAGTTTAAATTTTATATTTATTGGACTTGTTTAAGATGCTATAGAAAATAATGAACATAAGTGAGTAAATCTCGAATTTCAGTAAGACAAACATTATTTGAAAATTCATATCTCACTTTATGGTCATTATTTTTATGAGAAAATTTACAGAATATTTCTTCATTTAGTTGAGAGTTAAGATATAAAGTTTTAGAATTTTTAGATAATTGTAGCATGAGATATAGATTTTTAAAGACAAGTATGCAAGTAAATTGAATGTTTTGATATAGTTCAACTTTGAAATAATATATCTCAAGATATGAATATTATTTTAAAGTGAAATTTTTTAAGGTAACTTTATATATATGTTGAGAATACATATGTTAAAGTTAACATTAAAATGAGGTGAATTGAGTTATAGCATATGATTTTAGTTTTTCTCATTATATTAATTAATGTGAAAGTTTGAAGAGTATGAAAATGATTAAGTTTCGGTTCAGTTTAAGTATACCAATTTAAATCCGGACTTAGTATGATCTCTAGAGTATTCTTTTATATTCGGATAAGTTATCTAATAGATGTGAGTATCCGAGTATTTTAGTAAGTATAATGAGCATAGTACTTAGTATATTTGTTTATATTTTTATGTAGTTGCAGATACAGCTATCAGTACAGTACTTATAGTTTTCAAAAGTTTTCAACAAGAAAAGGTGGGGACCCAGACTGGGTATTACATGGAGTATAATAGCTATTATCATGTTCGAGGTATGTATAAAGTTAAGTAAAGTATTAAGCTCGCTCAGTCAAGACTGGGTTCTGTGGGAGGCGACCCCCAGAATGTGATCACGTGAGAACCGGCCCAAGTTACCGGTAGTTGCAAAGTTCAAGTTAAAGTATCGGTTAGATACCGAAAGATTAAGCTTAGATACATACCAAAGATCATGATATTGATATTATTATTACTGTTTACTTTAGTATGGATTTCTACGGAGTACAGTTGATTAGTACTCACGCCCCATTATTATCATTTTTTTTTTCAGGAATTAAAGACGGTGCGCAAGTGTGAGGAGCTGTGGTGGTCGTGGATGTGAATAAGTTTCTATTGAGAATTTTCAATAAGGTTTCGGTTTGTAAACCACGCTTGTAAGATTTCCGCTACGTTTCTTTAAGATTTGAACAAGTGTGATTTTAAGTGTGATTTTAAAGGTTGATTTATCAAGTTGATTGTATGAACTGTTAAGTTTTTATATTTTTTCAATGTTTAAAATCTGTTTTATTTATGTCTAACTTAGTTGTTAGATAAAGTTTAAGTAAAAGATTTATTTTTATAAAGTAGATAAGTTAGTAGCATCCCGAGTTAAGAAGGTTTCGAAAAATTTATAAGTATTTTCGAAATAAGTTGCGAAAAATTTACTCTGATAAGCGGGGTGTTACAGTTGGTATCAGAGCTAAAGTTCAAATGCTCTGTACTAAAAGATTAAGTTTTGAAAAGAAAGTTTCAAGAAAAGCCGACCACACCACACTCACACCTCGCCAATTATCAGGTAATTGTTGTTAAAGTTTTCTTTATTATAAAGTTTAAATATATGAAAATTACTAAGTCTATGCTCGACAAGATATCCGAATTTTATGAATCAGATTATATGCTCAATATCTATAGAATTATGAATACATTTTCTGAGTGTATTAAAAGTTTATCTTTTACGATAAATTTTAGATGGCACCCCAAGCTCGAATAGAAATGACGACATCAAAAGTCATTACTCAATTTCGTGGGTACAACCCCGAGAAATTCTCAGGACAAGGAGATCCTCGTCTAGTGGAGGAGTGGATTCAGGGTCTCGAAACCATTTTTGAGATCACTGAATGCACAGAAAGGCAGCGTATTATTTGTGCTCAACTACAAATGACCGGGGATGCTGGCTATGGTGGAACTCCTACTGGGGCATGCGTCCTGGGGAGAAAGAAAATCTCACTTAGATGCAATTCAAGGAGATGATGGAAGAGAAATACTATCCAGCTCACTATCGGGCTGAGATGGAACGTCAATTCTTGGCATTATCCCAAGGAAATCGTACAGTTGATGAGTATGAGAGAGAGTTTACTAGATTGGGATCTTTTGTCAAATATCTGGTGGACACAGAGGCTAAAAAGGCAAGACGATTCCAAGATGGGTTACAACGAGAAATCCGTCATCATGTAGCTGGACACTGTATTCAGACTTATGCTGATATAGTGGCCAAGGCTCAAGAAGTAGACGCAAGTTTCCGGAGGGGCGATGGCCAAATTCAGGTGCAGCCAATTGCTCAAATTCTAACTCAACCACCAGTGCAGCCCACGCCTGTCCAGCAGGCTAAAGATAAGAACAAGAGAAAGTGGAAAGGTCCCCAGAATAATAACAAGCAGAAGCAGCAAGCTAATCGACCACAATTTCCAGCTTGTGGCAAATGTGGGCGTAGTCATCCAGGAGAATGTTTAGCAGGGCAGAATATTTGCTTTTTCTGTCGGAAGCCTGGTCATAATCTCAAGGAATGTCCAGATAGGCAGCAGCAGAGGAATCAGGGGCAGCCTCAGCAGCAGAGGGTAGGACCTCAAGCTCAAGTGTATGCTGTGGAGCAAGTTCAGGCAGAACAGAACCCAAGTACTATGTCTGGGATGATTATTCTGAACGATATTCCTATTTTTGCATTATTTGATACGGGAGCGACGCATTCGTTCGTGTCAAAACGATGTATAGAAATCATAGGAGCTAAATTCATTAACACTGTTGACCCTCTTGAGGTAAGCTTAGCCTCAGGACGGAAAATAGTGACGAGTTCTAAGGCAGATAACCTTAGACTCAGTATTGGAGGACGAATCTTGGAGGTCGGCGCGTACGTCATCGAGATGAGGGATTTTGACCTCATACTCGGTATGGATTGGCTAACACGTTACCGTGCTGATATTCGTTGTCATGACCGAGAGGTAATTCTTTATCTTTCGGAGGAGGATCAAATTTCTTTCTACGGCTCGAAGACGCGAACGTTGCCTCGGGTGATTTCTATGGCGAAGACAAGGAAGATTATAAGACGGAAGAATTGTCAAGGATATGTGGTGAGCATTGTTCACGAAAATTCGAGAGCACAAACACGTCATGATTTTTCAATTGTTCGTGAGTTTGTGGATGTGTTCTCGGACCAATTACCAGGAAGACCACCAATAGGCAAGTGGAGTTCACAATCGATCTTGTTCCTGGAGCAGCGCCTGTGTCGAAGGCACCATATCGGATGACACCAAAAGAATTGCAAGAGTTACAAACTCAAATTCAAGAGTTGTTGAAACTTGGTTTCATTAGACCAAGCATTTCGCCTTAGGGTGCACCTGTATTGTTTGTCAAGAAGAAGGATGGTTCCATGAGGATGTGTATCGATTATCAGGATTTAAACCGGTTAACGATAAAGAATAAATATCCGCTCCCAAGGATAGATGATTTGTTTGATCAGTTGAGAGGAGCTTGCGTATTTTCAAAGAAAGATTTACGCTCAGGCTATCATCAACTGAAGATTAAGGAATCTGACATAGCTAAAACTGCGTTTCGGACAAGTTATGGTCACTACGAGTTTGTGGTGATGCCGTTTGGAGTAAGTAATGCACCAGCGGTATTCATGGATTTGATGAATCGTGTTTTCCACAAGTATTTAGATCATTTTGTTATTGTCTTTATTGATGATATTTTGGTCTATTCCAAGAGTCAAGAAGAGCATGAGCAACATCTGAGGGTAGTTCTCGGTACCCTTAGAAAGGAGAAGTTGTATGCCAAATTCTCTAAGTGTGAGTTTTGGCTGAAGAAAGTGGCATTCTTAGGCCATATTATCACTGAGAAAGGTGTAGAAGTGGATCCAGCAAAGATTGTTGCAATTCAGAATTGGTCAGTACTGAAGAATGCATTAGAAGTTCGAAGTTTTCTCAGATTAGCAGGTTATTATCGTAGATTTATCGAAGGGTTTTCAAAGATTGCTCTCCCTTTGACAAATTTAACGAGAAAATCTGTGAAGTTTGAGTGGTCCGATCGTTGTGAGAAGAGTTTTCAAGAGCTTAAGAAGAAGCTTACATCAACTCCAGTGCTGATTATCCCTGATCCTACTAGAAGTTTCACTATTTATAGTGATGCTTCGAAAAGGGGTCTTGGATGTGTACTCATGCAAGATGGTCAAGTTGTTGCATATGCGTCGCGACAATTAAAACCGAATGAGCAGAATTATCCAACTCATGATTTAGAGTTGGCAGTAGTAGTGCACGCACTCAAGATTTGGAGGCATTGTCTCTATGGTGGCCAGTGTGAAATATTCACTGATCACAAGAGTTTGCAATATATATTCACTCAGAAGGAGCTCAATATGCGCCAAAGAAGATGGTTGGAGCTTGTGAAGGATTATGATTGCACTATCCAATATCATCCGGGGAAGGCGAACGTGGTAGCAGATGCCCTAAGCCGTAAGGTGAAGGGTGAATTGGCATGTTGTATCACTCAACAGAATCAACTTATTAAAGAGTTTGCTCGGATGCAGATTGAAGTTGTCAAGACACTTCCTAAGGAGGTTACTGGAAGGGTTAACTCAATGAGAGTTCAGCCCATGCTGAGAGAAAGAATTCGGAAGGAGCAATCTTTCGATCAATTTGTTTGGAAGATGGAAGAAAAAGTTCAAGCTGGAGGAGTAGAAGGCTTTTACCGAGGTTTCGATGGAGCATTGGAGTTCAGAGGAAGGATTGTTGTGCCAAAAGTCGAGGCCTTGCGGAAAGAGATCTTGACTGAAGCACATAGTGCACCATATTTAGCTCACCCTGGAAGCACCAAAATGTATCATGACTTGAAAAAGTCGTTTTGGTGGAAAGGGATGAAGAGAGATGCTGCAGATTTTGTGAAGAAGTGTTTGGTCTGTCAGCAAGTTAAGGCCGAGCACCGGAGTCCATTAGGCCTGTTGCAACCAATAGAGATTCTTAAATGGAAATGGGAAGAAGTTACCATGGATTTTGTTACAGGGCTACCTAAGTCATCAGAACAACATGACGCGATTTGGGTAGTAGTAGACAGGTTGACGAAAGTCGCTCGTTTTATGACTGTATCAATGACTATGTCGATGGACAAGCTAGCAGAAATTTATACTCGTGGAATTATTCGACTCCATGGAGTGCCTGTCACAATCATATCTTATCGAGATCCCAGATTCACTAGTAATTTTTGGGGAAGTTTGCATGAAGCAATGGGTACGCAGTTGAGTTTCAGTTCGGCTTATCATCCAGAGACAGATGGCCAGTCAGAAAGGACGATCCAGACGCTTGAAGATATGCTCAGAGCTTGTATTCTGGATAGAGGTTCCAAATGGGAGAAGTGGTTGCCGTTAGTGGAATTTGCCTACAACAACAGCTATCATTCATCAATTCGAATGGCTCCCTATGAAGCACTTTATGGGCCGCAAGTGTCGTTCACCTCTTTATTGGGACGATGTTGGAGAGAAGCAAGTACTTGGTCCGAAGATGATTGAAGAAACTGTTGAGCAAGTAGCCTGGATTCGAGAAAGGCTCAAGACTGCTCAAAGTCGACAGAAGTCTTCAGCAGATAAGCATAGGCGAGAAATGCAATTTGAGGTGGGAGATAAAGTCTTCTTGAAAGTTCGACCTATGAGAGGGGTTATTCGTTTTGGGAAGAAAGGTAAGTTGCATCCTCGCTATATAGGTCCGTTCGAAGTTCTTGAACGGGTTGGAGAAGTATCTTATCGATTAGCTTTACCTCCTGAGTTGGCAAGCGTGCATAATGTTTTTCATGTATCGATGTTTCGTCCATATGTGTGCGATCCAGATCATGTGTTGCAGCACAATGAGATACAAATTCAACCAGATTTGACTTATGAGGAGAAGCCGGTAGTAGTTTTGGACCGAAAGGTTCATAGACTCCGGAAGCGAGATGTTCCACTTGTTCGTATCAAGTGGAATCGACATGGAGAATCAGATGCCACTTGGGAACGAGAAGCAGATATTAGAGCTCGATTTCCAGATTTCGAGTTTTGATATTTCTGGTAAGTATGTTTTTCAGTTTCTTTATTTCAGTTTTAGTATTTCCGAGGGCGGAAATAGTTTTAAGGAGGGTAGATTGTAATACCCCATATTTTTAGTAAGTCAGTAAATCAGTAGAAGTTATTCAGTAAATCGGTAAAAGTTATTAATAGTTTATAGATGATAAGTAAATTATTTTCAAGATTAAGTTAGTATGGTTTTTACAAGAGAAAATATCACAATCTCAAAGTAATTATGAAAAAAAAAATTAATTTCAAAAGCAAAAGAGAGAAATTCGAATTTTTAGAACTTTCGGTTTTACGGTAATTGTTCGTTTTAAGTCCAAATTTGGTTCCGTAAATTTTATTTTTCTTGTTTTTTTTACCACATTACAAGATAATTATGAAGTATTATTTTTATTTTAAAATTAAGAGCTGAATATTAAGAAATGAATAAATAAATAAAGCATTAAATGATGTTTTGTCATCATTTTTACTAAAAAACTTTCTAAGTGTTTTTAAATAAAAATGGGGCAAATTTTTATATCAGCTATGGGAGCATTATTATCATCATTAATCAACATATTTGTCCTATTTTAGAGAGTATTTATGAGCCATCAAAATCATATTTTTATATTAATTCAAGTTAAGTTTTTATATTAATTTCTAAGCAAATTTGGTGAGGAGTTTTATCAACAATGAAGAGCTCTTATGCCTATAAATAGAGGGCCTTAGAATCAGATTTTAGAAGCACTAAAAATTTTATAAATATTCAAAGAGCAAGAAATAGTAAGAAACGAGTAGTTACGAGAGGAATCGAGCAATTTTGAGAGAATGTGAATCAAGTTTCATTGCTTTGTTTTCTTAAGATTGGAAGAGGTATGTTATACAACTTTAGTATCATCAAGTATAGTTAAGAATTATAAGTGTTTATATGTGTTATTAATATGTTTTTTTTTTTGTTTAAAACGATAGAGACGATATATATAACTCCAAGCGAACCAAGTTCGAATACAACGCCAAACTAAAATAAAATAAAAACTGGGAGGACTCGCATGCAAGCGGCCTAGACGCCCAACAAAGGACCAAACAAAAACAGAGACTAACAACTAAAAAAACAACACAGAGAGAGATAGAACGACTGCAGACGCCTAACTCTAAATCTCCTGCGCAGAAAAACAAGAAAAACTAATTACAAAGCACAAAAGACCTGCCAATCTCTGATTGCATTACCAAGTACAATTTGAGTTGGCAGTTTAGTCCCCTCAAATAACCAGAGATTCCTCGAACGCCAAAGCCACCACAACATGTAAGTGGTGAGCTGGATTCGAGCTTCAGCAACATCATCCATACTACAAGAGCAAATTTGTCTCCACCAAGAACAGAAGGTAATACTTGGGTCTTGTAGATCATTCCAGTGGACAGGGCCAGTATCCCAAAGTCTTCTAGCATTAGTACAGTGAAAGAAAATGTGTTCAATAGACTCGGGTTCTTCTCCACATGATTGGCAGATGACATCAATGTCCAAGCCTTTCAGAACAAGTGCAGTTTTAACAGGCAGAGCCTTTGAAAAGCATTTCCAAATCAGATGTTTGATTTTTGAATGAACCTTAAGATTCCAAGTTCTGGATCTCATAGCTTTGGTTGCCTTGGAGTTAGAACTCCCCTCTGGAATATCAAGGCTTTGTATCTTTCTCAGAAGCAAGTCAGAATAGATAGAAGAAACTGAGAATTTGCCTTTTCTGTGAAGGCTCCAAACTAACCTGTCTGGCCTATCAGGGTTCAGCGAATTGATCTTCAAAATTGCATTGCTATCTTCTGCACCAAATAAGTGATTTACCAGCCAAGTATTCCAGCATGTCCCATTGTTATCAAGGAGCTCTTTCACCCAGACAATATGACCTCTGGCAATAGGCAGCATCTCAGGTCTCAACTTTCCCAGATTAGGAGCCCAGTTGGCTTGTTCTATTTTAGTACTTGCACCATCTCTCACAACAATTCTGTAGCCTCTAGCAAACTCAGGTAGAACAGACAGCCAGCAGTTCCACAACCATGAACTGTGTTGGGATTTACTTGCCTCAAAAATAGAGGAAGAAGGAAAGTATCTACCTTTTAAAACTTGGCTAACCAGCAGATCAGGTTGGGAGGAGATTCTCCAAAGTTGCTTACATATCAAAGCTTTGTTAAAGAGCAGCACATCCATGAATCCAAGACCACCTTCATTCTTAGGGATTGATAAGGAATTCCAGGATTTCCAATGCAAACCCTTTTCATGTTGATCACCCCTACTCCACCAAAAAAGAGCACAGAGTCTAGAAATTTCCTTGGCTACAGATATAGGAATCTTGAAGGAAGCCATTGTAAAAATTGGAAGGGCACTTAAAACAGCTTTTATTAGAACTTCTTTCCCAGCAGCAGCTAATAATTTATTTTTCCAGCTAGTTAATTTAGCTCTGACTACTTCCAGAACATACTCAAAAGCCTCCTTTTTGGACTTTCCAATCCCCAGAGGAAGTCCAAGATATCTACAGGAATGATGAGGTTTGATACCAAACAAGCTGTTGCAAATGCTGTGTTGTAAGGGAATTGGAGTGTTCTTACTGAAGATAGTTGAGGATTTACCCCAGTGAACTTTTTGACCAGTGAACAGCCAATACCTGTCCAAAATAGATTTGAGCACTTGGGTTTGATCCACCCCTGCTTTGCAAAAGAATAGAGCATCGTCTGCAAACAATAAGTGAGAAAATGTGGGGCCTTTCCTTGACAGTTTAATCCCAGATAGAGAGCCATTATCCACAACATCTTTGATCATGGCAGAGAGCATTTCGGCAATAATAAGAAATAAGTAGGGAGAAAGAAGATCTCCTTGCCGAATTCCTCTAGTAGGGCTGACAAAACCACCAGTAGATCCATTGACATTGAAAGAAAAGGTTGCAGAAGAGAGGCAAGTAATGATAAGATTGATGAACTGCAGCTTAAACCCCATTTTCACCATAATTTTGTGCAAGCTTCCCCATTCAGCACGGTCAAAAGCCTTCATAAGATCAAGTTTGAGGGCCATAAAGTAGTTTTTCCCAGACCTGTGTCTGCTGAGGAAATGATAGGCCTCATAGGCAATAATAACGTTGTCCATAAGTTGTCTACCTTGTAAGAAGGCAGACTGACAAGAACTGATGCAACCATCAAGGCAATGTTTAAGTCTGAGAGCCAAAATTTTTGAAATTGTTTTGTAGACTACAGTGCAGAGGCTAATGGGTCTATATTGGCTTAGAAACTCAGGATTTTTGCATTTGGGGATGAGGGTGACAAGAGTATGGTTCCAGTATTTCAAAAGAGATCCAGACTAAAAAAAACTAAGAATGGCTGAAATGAATTCAGGTTTAATGATTTCCCAAAAGTGTTGATAAAAAGAGGCATTCATACCTTCTTCTCCGGGAGATTTCTCAGCAGGAAGGCTAAAAAGGGCATCATGGATATCCTCCTCACAAACAGGCTTTAAAAGAAAAGTGTTCATCTCCTCATTGATAGATGTAGGAATAAGATGAATCAGAGAATCACCCCCTGTAGAGCCTTCAGATTTGAATAAGGAGGCAAAGTAGTCTGAAATATGCCTTTGAATATTATCATGATCAGTGACAGGCTGCCCATTTTCAAAAATTAATCTTGATATGGAATTTTGCTTTCTTCTGAGACTAACATAGGCATGAAAAAATTTAGTGTTGGCATTACCCTCTTTCAACCATTGAATCTTTGCCCTCTGTTTCCAAAATTGCTCTTCATAGCTGTGGGCTTCATCTAGCTCCTGTCTGAGACATTCCCATTCCTCCCAGTGTTCAGATCTTCCTTCTTCTCTAATGTTATCCATTCTAGCTGAAAGCTCTTCAATTTTTTCTTTGTTAAGAGAGTGGGACTGAGAGCTCCATTTAAGGAGGACAATTCTGGTTTCCTTTACTTTATCTTTCAGAATGAATAGAGGAGTGCCAGTTTTAGGAATTGCCCATGCTTGGTTGATTACATCAGAGATGCCTTCCCTCTTTAACCACCTATTATCAAATTTAAATCTCTTCTGGGTTTTAGGTTTGAGCTTGCCACAGTCAAGAAGAATCATAGAGTGGTCAGATGCGCTTCTTAGGACATTCAGAACAGATGCATTCTGGTTGTGTTGAAGCCAGGCTGGAGATGCAAATCCTTTATCAAGCTTCTCTTCAACCAGACCCTCCCCCTCCCTGTTATTAGCCCAAGTGAACTGGTAGCCTGCCATAGTCACCTCTTCCATTTCCATACCCGAGATAAAATTGTTGAAATCAAAAAAGCTACTAGCATTCCTCTTCCTGCCCCCTTTCTTTTCAGTAGTAGAGCATATATCGTTCCAATCTCCCATAGCAAGCCACTCATCTCCACATAAAGACCTCTCATGAAGAAGAATTTGTCTCTGAGATTCTCTAAGCCCTTTTTCTGAGTTCATATAAACAAAAATACCCCAAGTCTTTCTATCATTCTGCATCTTAAATTCAATAGCAATGAAAAAAATCCCTGCAAATCAGCTGGATCACCTCCACATCTAAGGACCAGAAAAGAACAAGCCCTCCACTAGAACCAATTGGATCCACCACAGCACATCTATCATCAAAACCCAAGTTCCTACTAACAGTATGTGCATAAGATTTTTGTTTTTTAGTTTCTGACAAAAATAAGAAAACAGGGTGGTGAGTCCTACAAGACTCTTTGATTTGGGAAACTATAGAGGGCCCACCCAGTCCTCTACAGTTCCACACCGCAGCTAACATTGGTCACTTGGGTGCCAATCTAGGCTGGCAACCCCCACCTTCGAAGAAGAATTGGATTGGGAAGAAGATTTCAGCTTCTTATTATCAACCACCTCAATGGATTTATCTTTGTCCCTGCTAATGATTATATCCTCCTCTGGCCTTTGTCTCTTCCCAGAAACCAAGTTGTCTCTTATCACAAGGCAAGAGTTTTGCCTCTGAAGTCTACCATCTTTAGAGACTGCTCTTTTCCAGGTTCTGGTTGTTTCTGTCTGAGGCATCATGGTGTCAACTTGCTCCAAATTGAGACAATGTTGGGTGGTATGGATGGTACTCAAAACCAAAGCTTTAGCACTCTCTTTTGTTTTGGTGATTGCAGAAACCTTTCAGAAGAAGAAAAAGTGGCAGAGGTTGGAGAGTGCTTCACCATCATAGTCTCAGAGGATTGTTGAATGTCTTCATCCACACTAGGATTAGCTAAATTGGCCTCAGGTAACTGATGCTGAGCAGAGTCACTGTGAATCATAACAATATGATTATTATCCTCCACATGGCTAGTTGATGTTTTGAGAGGAGAAGGTGCATCTGGATTTTGAGAGCCAGAGGAAGAGTCCTTAGAGTCAGATGCGGTCGTGCTAGCCCAGTGTTGCCCATCAGGAGCCCTCAACCATTCCCCGTACTGGCCCTCCTTTAGAGATTTAGTTCTAATGTCATCCATACGTTTGGAACAACCCCTTTCTAAGTGCCCGACAAAGCCGCAGTAATGGCAAAAATTGATAAGCTTTTCGTATTTGAAACTGACACTAACGATCTGCTCCTCCAGTCTGATTTTAGAGCAACGAATGAGAGGTTAATTTAAATCAATTGCAGCCAGAAGGCGAAGAACTTTACCCCCGTGGCTGCCAGCACCGACTACCACAACATTAATCACCTCTTTAAAAACTCGACCAAGCTTCAAGCCTACCTCAGTACTCAACCAGTTAAGAGAAAGATTAAAGACTTGTACCCATAATTTAATTTCTTGGAACACCGGGTGGTTGCTGGATAGACCCGATTGCCAAGGAGATAGGACAAGGAACTGGTTATCGATGCTCCAATTTGTGCCTGCAGCAACCCTGGCCATATCCTCTTTGCTTTGAAAGATAAATTGGAAGAAATTGTGCCCCAATTCCTTGACTTCCATAGGTTGTTTAAGCCTCCAAATGAAGTTCATTGCTCGTTTAACTCCTATCCAGCTCGCTTTTCGATCTCCAACGACCTTCCCGAACAAGCAGCGTTGGCATTCTTCATCGTTGAGTTTGATATCATCTTGCTTAATGTCAGTAACTAGATCTTCCTTAGAGGATAATGAGAAACCCTCCATTTTTTGCAGAAGCTCAACATCTTGCCCAATGTCAGATTGGGATCCCATGAGAAATTAGGGCTAACAGAAATCTTTAACACCAAAATTACGCAATGAGCGGAACAAAAAGGATATAGAGAGAATCAATCGAAGAATCACTCACGAAGAAACGAAGAAATTCACAAGAATCGATCGAAAAAACACTAACAAGGAATCGAAGAAGTTCGCTCTCCCAGAGAGAATAGGTTCGCTCTCCCAGAGAGAATTTAGGGTTTGTGTTATTAATATGTTGTTATGTTAAGAAATTATAATTTTTATATATATAAGTATATAAAACAAGATTATTTAAAATTCATGATGTTGCAGCCTATGTTTGTTTGTTTTTGACCAAGCTATTGAGTTCCAAAAATTATGAAAATTTTTATATAAGATAATCATTATGTTGAGAATAATACTGGAAATGTTTAGGTTAGTCGGAGTTAAAATTAATTTTATAAAAATCTTTTATTAAGGTGTTGTCCAGTGAAAAATCTGTGTAGTAATGATGATTTGTGGTATTGAATTACCCTATCTATTGATATTATTTTGAGTTGGAAATTTTATGGTCAATTCATATATTAGTTAAAAACTTCCAGTTTAAATTTTATATTTATTGGACTTGTTTAAGATGCTATAGAAAATAATGAATATACGTGAGTAAATCTCGAATTTCAGTAAGAAAAACATTATTTGAAAATTCATATCTCACCTTATGGTTATTATTTTTATGAGAAAATTTACAGAATATTTCTTCATTTAGTTGAGAGTTAAGATATAAAGTTTTAGAATTTTTAGATAATTGTAGCATGAGATATAGATTTTTAAAGACAAGTATGCAAGTAAATTGAATGTTTTGATATAGTTCAACTTTGAAATAATATATCTCAAGATATGAATATTATTTTAAAGTGAAATTTTTTAAGGTAACTTTATATATATATTGAGAATACATATGTTAAAGTTAAGACTAAAATGAGGTGAATTGAGTTATAGCATATGATTTTTGATTTTCTCACTATATTAATTAATGTGAAAGTTTGAAGAGTATGAAAATGATTAAGTTTCGGTTCAGTTTAAGTATACCAATTTAAATCCGGACTTAGTATGATCTCTAGAGTATTCTTTTATATTCGGATAAGTTATCTGATAGATGTGAGTATCCGAGTATTTTAGTAAGTATAATGAGCATAGTACTTAGTATATTTGTTTATATTTTTATGTAGTTGCAGATACAGCTATCAGTACAGCACTTACAGTTTTCAAAAGTTTTCAACAAGAAAAGGTGAGGACCCAGACTGGGTATTACATTGAGTATAATAGCTATTATCATGTTCGAGGTATGTATAAAGTTAAGTAAAGTATTAAGCTCGCTCAGTCAAGACTGGGTTCTGTGGGAGGCGACCCCCAGAATGTGATCACGTGAGAACCGGCCCAAGTTAACGATAGTTGCAAAGTTCAAGTTAAAGTATCGGTTAGATACCGAAAGATTAAGCTTAGATACATACCAAAGATCATGATATTGATATTATTATTGCTGTTTACTTTAGTATGGGTTTTTACGGAGTACAGTTGATTAGTACTCACGCCCCATTATTATCATTTATTTTCAGGAATTAAAGACGGTGCACAGGTGTGAGGATCTGTGGTGGTCGTGGATGTGAATAAGTTTCTATTGAGAATTTTCAATAAGGTTTCGGTTTGTAAACCACGCTTGTAAGATTTCCGCTACGTTTCTTTAAGATTTGAACAAGTGTGATTTTAAGTGTGATTTTAAAGGTTGATTTATCAAGTTGATTGTATGAACTGTTAAGTTTTTATATTTGTTCAATGTTTAAAATCTGTTTTATTTATGTCTAACTTAGTTGTTAGATAAAGTTTAAGTAAACAGATTTTTTTTTTAAAGTAGATAAGTTAGTAGCATCCCGAGTTAAGAAGGTTTCGAAAAATTTATAAGTATTTTCGAAATAAGTTGCGGAAAATTTACTCTGATAAGCGGGGTGTTACAAACGCACATGGTGACCGTAAATATCCTAATAGCACATCGAACACATAATGTCATTACCCAATTCATTAAGTATGTCGACCCGGCTTGGATCTCACCCAAAGAATCAAAGCAACAACAATTATGTGCACATGCCTATTTAATATCTTACGGGTTAAGAGCACGCAATAATTAACTGAGGCCTAGTTCGTTTACGACGATCAGTTTAAAATGAACATCCCTCTCTGGGATCCTGTTCAATACATAAATGTACTAGTGCAACTAATCGGTCAAGACAAACCGTACGGTTGACACTACAACCGTTCCGATGGTTTGTTCAATTCCATCTAGGTTGTGAACCAATGATTCTTGTTTTGCAAGTAACTGATATAGTGATCTTCGGTACGCCCGATGACGACCCACTTATCTACATGCAAAACAACAGAACGTGGAACTTATTTAACCAAACATAATTCTCAGTCATCAAGAAATAACAAGTGTAATATCCACTAAAGCAAAGCTTAAGTATATAACACCAACATAATCAATGTAATACCCAGTCTGAGTCCCCACCTGAACCGCTGATCTATAAATGTAAGTGCTGATTGCCTGCAAAACTGACATATATAAACAAATACTAAGTACTGTGCTTTGACTGATTAAAATAGCTGTTAAGATGCTCGACTCGATCTGAATAGTTAACTGGAACCACCTCAGGGTCTAACTTAACTGATAAGAAAAACTGGACTGAACTAGTATTGCTAAACTGAACCGAACTGACTGTACATGACTGATCATGACTGATCATGACTGATCATGACTGATCATGACTGAACTGACTGAACTTGAAAATTTAACTGACATACTGAATTGAACTGACTAACTGACTAGACTGAAAATACTGAACTGATAACTTAACTGATTACACTGAACTGACTGACAAGGACCTGGAACTAAACTGAAAATGAAACTTGAACATGAATCGGATTTCGAAACATTAAAATATAGAGTGAACTGGTCCAACCGGTCTGAGCCGGTCTGAACCGGTCTGCCCGGACCGCCGACCTGCTGTGGCCGGGCAGTTGACCGTTGGTTCAGTCCACCGGCCTGCCGAGGCTGCGCGCATGGGTGCTGCCTGGACTGGCC
>CACSLK010033062.1:17968-29444 GCA_902706635.1 Striga hermonthica | reverse complement strand
GCAGGTGGATTTATTCCGGCATAATATGAACGCTATGAGCGAGCGCTAGCTTCGGTGATATAATATATTAATTAATTCTTGATTATTAGTGATCGAATTAATTAATGGACATTATATCTTAAACATGGGGAGGTAAATCGGATAATTATAATAAGGAGTCTCAAATGTAATTTGGGATAGGTGAGGGGAGTGCAATAATATTATTGTGGTGGACTTTAATATTATTAATATATTAATTGTGGGGTTGCTCCACAGTATTAATATATTAGAAGCCCTTATCCTATTCTCCTTAGGGTCCCTACTGTAGCTCTATATATATAGCATTGGCTCATGGAAAAGAAGAACAATCCCATATTCTTTGGAATTCGACCGCCCCCCTCTCTCTCTCTCTTCCAAGGAGTAGTTCTATTTCTTGTGCTCCACTGATACAAGATCTATATAGCTGTTTGAGAATACAGTAGAAGATCTTAAGGTTTATACGGGATTCCAATCAGATCTATCATACATCCAAACCGGAGACCAAAACCAGCAAGTGACCACACCACGACGACCAGGACGACGAGACGAAGAAATCGCCGTCGAGATCGCCGCCAGCCGCCGCCGCACGCGCCCGCACGCGCCGCCGGAAGGTTGCAGTTGCTGGAGACTAATCGAGCGCGTGAGAGCGCGTGGATGCTCCGATTTCCGATCGGTCAACGCTGTTGACTTCGCCGTGACGTCAGCTTTCTAGATTGGTCAAGTTTGTTCGATTCCGAGAAGATTTGATTTGCGGTCATCTGTTCGGGCCAGCCAGATCTACATAAATTTTAAGCAGTAAGTTTTCTTCATCAAACCTTTAGATCCGCTGCGCATAGGTTTATGTTGAATGTTTGTCCGTGATTTGTGCATATCGAGATCCTCATATGTCCCAACAGATTATAATTACGCTACCATGTTTGAGGTATGTATTATTAGTATCCGCTCGGAATGGTCGCCGGTCCATTCTGAGTTCTAGTGGCCTTAGTCTGCCCACTAGAGTGTGCACATGGTGTCCGGCTTATTCTGGCAGATGTTCAGTTATCAGTCAGGTGATGTATATCACGAGATCAGTATCAGATTATTCAGTACCGGTATCAGTTATCAGTTTCAGTATCAGTTCAGTTATATATGCCAGGATCATGTTATTGTTATTATTTTCACTGTTTACTTTAGTATGAGTTTCTGCGGAGCACAGTGGATTAGTGCTCACGCCCCCACGTTATTCATGTTTTTCAGGTCACAGAGTCGGAGCCGAGGAGTGAGCAGGCGACCGGTTCAGGACATTTGTAAATATGTATATAATCATGTTTTGGCTACACTATGGTTTCCGCTACTGTTCAGTTTACCAAAACCAGCTTCTGACCCGACGTTAGTCGGTTAATATATTATATAACCATTTTAGTATTAAACTCAGAAAATAACAGTTTTCAGAATAAGACAGATTTCACGGTAACACTCCGAATCAGTTTTCGCAATAAAAAATATTTTATTTATTTTTATTTAGGAAAATTGCGAAAAGCGCGCTTTGAAATTCATGAAATAGCAGGGTGTTACACGTAGGATCAACCGTTCACCGTTTCTCCCCTTGGTGTTGGTATATATTACTAATCCCAATTATTTATGTGATTATATGTTTAAATTGCTGACTATATGATATATCATGCATTATTTGAATTTATATGATGATATATGATATATGATACATTATATATTTTATTATTTTTGATCTTGGAGTTTAAATATGAAACCCTTAGCATCTGATTCAATCTCGTGGTTAGCTCTTGGAATATGGAACATTTTTGTGTCTTGGTCACAATGGTTTTGACCTTGTATATTTTGGACTTATATTTTTAAAGTTATTGATTTTTGAAGTTGATGTGTTTGTTGAGATTTGTAAATTGCATGATAAATAGTATTGTGGTCTAGAAATTTTGAATTTTGGATATGTTACTCCCCTAATATGTATTGACTTCGTGTTAAATTTTCATGATTTTTGGAATTCGTTTGCTAGAGTAAATAATTATTTGTTCATTTCTGCATAAACTTAGAAAAATCGTATAAAATTGAATCCTAGATGAAAATGCATGAAATTTGGTTTATGTGCTTATCTGACACTATATTTGATGAGGTGAAAATCCCAGAAATTTTTTGATTCGTTTGGTTAAGTGTTTGTTCAAATCATGTTATATGATAAAACTTGCTATAATTTTCATAATTCACATGTTTATTGTTTATACATAAAATTTTATATGTTGTTCCCAGCATGTTGTAGTTATTATTATAAAGTTTCTAAGTCCTAAATCATCCTTTTGATCAGTCAATAAATCCATGCTCGTTTTTACTGAAAATGTATATTAATTTTTTAAAATCACATGGTTAAGTGGTAAGGCTGAAACTTAGTGAATCTATTTGGTTGATTA
Organism: Striga hermonthica; assembly: GCA_902706635.1. Lineage (NCBI taxonomy): Eukaryota > Viridiplantae > Streptophyta > Magnoliopsida > Lamiales > Orobanchaceae > Striga > Striga hermonthica. The sequence continues at coordinate 27,006 of CACSLK010033062.1, read as the reverse complement.
TGTTACATTATGTGTTAAAATTTTAGATCATAACTTATTTGTTTGCCTGGACACCTTACAAATGTGCCTTACTTGTCGAATTTTGCAAAATCTTTTTCGTTTTGTTTAAGTGTGAAGTTTTGTATAATCCTTCTTGTATGATGTTCTCTGATGATGATTTATATGTGTTTAAATTTTAGAGTCAAACTCTCGGGTAGATTTTGAGATAACTTGAGAGGTGCCTTAATTGGTGATGTCTGCCAGTAGCACCCGCGCCCGGCAGCGCACCCGCGCCTGGCACCGCGCGAGCGCCCATCAGCGCCTGACTGCGCACGCGTGCCAGCGTCTGAGGCCACGCCCAGGCCTACCGGTAGTGCCCTACAGCACGCGAGCCTAAGTCTGTAACCCGATTTCTGAAATTTTTCCCGAGCCTTTGACTTCAGTTGACCCTTGAACTTTTGTTTGGCTTGGTCAACCATTATTTGACTATATTGTACTTTTCCTATACTTGGTCCGAGTCGAGTCAAATGTTCCATAACTCCACGAGAATTTTCCACAAGTCACTTAGTCGACGAGTTCGACTAAGTTTGTGTACTCGTTGGATTAATCGTAATCAAGAGGTTATCTTAATTTCGTGTAGGTGCTTTGAGGTGTTGACCTCAACACTTATCCGAGCCTCGCCTTTGTGTTTTTTCCTATTTCCAGGTGGGTACAGTTTATTGTATCAATATTTATTGCACTTGTTATTTCGTATAAATGTTCATCTCGATAGCTGTTGTATGCGTGAGAACCCTAGTCTAAGTGTCCCGAGGATAGTGCCTTTGATGAATGCATAATCAGTGAGAGGTCGCCTGCCCGTTGCATCTGGGAGGGATGCCCTATGCCGTTGTATTTAGAAGGGGAAAAATAGCTCTACTGTCACCTGGAGAGGATCCTATGCCCGTTTCATCTAGGGTGGGAATGTTTCCGGTTACTCTTTGCCGATGTCTGATCGGAAGGTTGTTCTATGTACATAGGAGGTTTGCGATCGGGCCATATAGGGAGCTAGAGCTTGGATTCTGTGGATACTTTACTTATGGTGTTGAATTTTTATGCGAAATATACTGTGGTATTGGTGAGCATGATGTTTTGCTCACCCCCATTGTTGTTTTTCCTCTTATTCCTGTCCCTATCTTTAGGTTGAGCATGGTTGGCGGCGGCAGCGAAGGACAAGTGAGTAGTGGTCATAGAATTGGTGTGTCTTTTGCTTCCTCTCTTATGATCTATGTTGGATTATTTATTTACATTAGATATTGATGCTTCCGCTTGAATTATTTTGAAATATGTTGATTAGATCATTGGGTATGTTGAATTTGTTCTGGTTTGAGACTTACAATAATTCAGTTTGATTATTATGATTGTTAGTATGCATGTGTAGGTTCCTTGTGGTTGTACTTAATTATTTACTTTTGTTAGTAGTTAAGTAGCGCCCGTTAATGAATAAAGTTTTAAAATAGAATTTTGCGAAAAATTTACTCTGATTTTTATCAATATATTCGGTAAACGCTTTCGTCTCGCCGCGCCAGCTCGAGGTATGAGTTTGTTGTTTTTGATTACTTATTTGGGGCTTAGGACTATCCACCTTATTATGTTTTGAATTCTAGTGTTTGGGCGATGAACTATAGAAATGCTATTTATTGTGCTAAACTCTTCGGATTATTCAATGTAGAATCATGGCGTGACGTAATACTCGCAACGACAGACAGCCATCCCGGCCTCGTCAGCAGACTCCTCCTGATCCAGACTGGGATTTTCCGAGGCTTATCATTCAGTTTCAGGGCATGCATCCACCTAGTTTCACCGGAACTGAGAGCCCCACTGCCGTTCTGGAGTGGATGCAGGAGCTCGATAAGATATTCGCTGTGCTCCCTCTCTCTCAGGCTCAACGCGTCTCTTTAGCTGCATTCCAGATGAAGATGGACACTTCGGATTGGTGGATCGACTACTGGGCCCTGAGGCCAGTAGCGGAGCGCGATGCTCTCTCCTGGGAGCGTATAATTTTGGCACCTTCAGCAGAGAAATAATTTTGGCCTCAGAGTTTCCGTGATCGCATGGAGCAATAATTTTGGCACCTTCAGTAGGGAAATGCTAGTGTGGATGAGTACATGCGCAATTTCACCCGTATGACTATCTTTGCGACGAAATGGTGAATACTGATGCGAAAAAAGCCCCCAAGTATCTGAAAGGGCTGAATCAGCGAATCCGCGAGCTAGTAAAGAGCCATGGGGCAATGCCGTACGCCGATACCGTACTGCGAGCTCAGGAGGTGAAGAGTTGTCTTATCCCGATAGCTCCAGTCCCCTCCTATTATCATGCTTCTCAGACTACTCAAACTGCACCTCCACTCATTTCTCAACCACCGGTCATCCCTCAGATTGCTTACCAGTACCCTTCTTCCTACACGGCTGTTCCCCTATCCTGTAGCTCCGGCAAGAGGAAGAACGATCAGCAGAACCGCATAAAGGGCAAGCGCCCTAATCACGGTCCCCGCCATCATCCCCAACAACAGCCCGTGGCTCAGAACATCCAGCCCATCCGCCAAATCCCTGCCGGAACCCAGCCCTATAGAGCGTGCGCATTAGCCCACAAAACCAACATGTGTCGCGATGCCGACATGACTTGTGACAATTGTCAGAAGAAGGGCCATTTCTCTCGTGATTTTCCAGAACCGTGGAGGTAGCAGCAGCAGCCCCAGCTCGAGTATATGCATTAACCCAGGAGGAGACAGCCCACAATGCAGGTACAATGTCCGACATATTGTCTTTATCTAATGTACCTATATTTGCTTTGTGTGATACTGGAGCCACACATTCCTTCATATCTCGTGAATTGGAGTCACTGACAATCCGTAGTGTTAGTAGAGTCGATGCTCTCGAGGTTTTTCTAGCTTCGGGAAAGACGATCTCTACCGACACGAAGGTACAGGGACTTGAAATTTCGATCGGAGGCCAAACGTTGGAGGTAAATGCTTACATCATTGACATGCGGGACTTCGACGTCATCCTCGGTCTCACCCATTACCACGCCGACATCTTATGCATGGAGACGGAGGTCACACTGCACCTAACCAACCGAGAATCGATTGTGTTTTACAGCGCCAAATTGAGGATCGTGCCGAAGGTCATATCCTCCCTTAAGGAGATAGAGGGAATATCGAAGGGTAGCTGCAAAGGCTACTTAGTGAGTATGATTGGAGAAGGGGAAGAGAAAAAGGCATCACCAGGGGATGTGTCAATTGTGTGTGAGTACCCCGATGTTTTTCCCGACCAGTTGTCTGGTGGACCGCCAAACCGCTAGTTGAATTCACCATCGACTTGCTACATGGAGCTAGACCCGTCTCAAAGGCCCCTTACCGAATGGCACCGAAGGAGTTTCCAGAACTCAAGATGCAAATCCAGGAGCTACTGAACCTTGGTTTCATCAGACCAAGTGTTTCACCTTGGGGAGTGCCCGTGATGTTTGTGAAGAAGAAGGATGGTTCGATGCGCATGTGCATCGATTATCGAGAGCTGAACAATTTAACGGTCAATAACAAGTATCCCTTGCCGAGAATCGAGGATCTCTTTGATCAGTTGAGAGGAGCCAATGTAATTCTCCAAGATCGATCTGCGGTCTGGATATCATCAGCTGAAGATCAAGGAGTCCGATGTCTCGAAGACCGCCTTCCAAACTTGGTACGGCCATTATGAGTTCGTGGTGATGTCGATCGGGTTGAGTAATTCCCCTGCGGTGTTCATGGACTTGATGAACCGTGTCTTCCATCCGTACCTGGACCGCTTCGTAATCGTCTTTATCGACGACATTCTAATATATTCCCGGGACATCGAGGAGCATAAAGAGCATTTGAGAATAATGCTGGAGACCCTTCGTCGAGAGAAGCTCTATGCGAAATTCTCGAAATACGAGTTTTGGCTGGATAGAGTGGCTTTCTTAGGCCACATCGTCACAGCCAAGGGAATAGTGGTAGACCCGGGAAAGATCGAGACCGTCAGCAAGTGGGATACGCCAAAAAAACGCTAGTGACATCCGTAGCTTTCTGGGACTAGCTGATATTATCGGCGTTTCATCGAGGGCTTTGTCGAAGGTGGCCCAACCACTGACGAACTTAACCAAGAAGAACATCAGTGTGAGTCGAGCTTTCTAGAGTTGAAGAAGAGGCTCACATCCGCACCTGTATTGACCATACCGGATCCAACTTTGGAGTTCACTATCTATAGTGATGCTTCGAAGATGGGTCTGGGTTGCGTGTTGATGCAGCAAGGAAAGATCGTGGCATACGCATCGAGGCAGTTGAAGCCTCACGAGGCAAACTATCCGACCCATGAACTGGAGCTTGCTGCAGTGGTCCATGCGCTTAAGATCTGGAGGCACTACTTGTACGGGGGCAAGTGCAAAATTTTCACGGACCACAAGAGTTTGAGATACATCTTCACGCAGAAGGAGCTCAATATGCGACAGAGACGGTGGTTGAAACTTGGGGGAAAGTGCGATAGATCATAAGCCTCAAATATCAGCAATGCTTATCTCAAGTTGTTAAAATCACAATTTACATTACAAGTATTTTCATTGATACTTAAAAAGGACATACCTTAAGCAGTGCAGCATGACGAAGACGAGTGGTCAAAACACAAGGTCAATTCACATAATCACTTAATCAAGTAATTGATACATAGACCAGTCTACAGAAATGCAGACTGGCTCTGATACCAAACTGTAACGCCCCACTTTGATTTTAAAGAAATTTTGGACTTTCTAAAAATCAGTAAAACATTTTCAAACTCATTTTCGAAATCAAGGGCATTATTCACAACATTTACATAGTCCAAGTCTTATCTGGACCCACGGGGATTCATAAACCCGGTTTTCGCATATGGTTTTTATTAATCGATTCATAACATATCAAAGAATATTCAGCTCACGCATAACAACATGAGTAATTAATAACGACATGATATTCAATTCCACAAGTACTCACGAATATCTAAACCATCATAAGTTCATAAAATATCCCGAGTTCAACAATTCAAGACATACGATTGAAAACCAGTTCAACATGTCTCAATAATCTCAAATCATAAGTTCATAGAAAGCAGAAGCTAACTGCAATAAATAAAGACCACTTACTCATCTTTGCCTCGTCACGCCACAACTGCTTAACCTGCATCCATGAAGAGCAGGTGGGAGTGAGCACAAATGAAACCGTAGTGCTCACCACTATGCAAATAATCAATAAAATTTTAAGATGGTATGGTCGCAACATGAATATAAATCAATCATCATCATGTCTCATCTCCTATCAACAACAACTATAATCTCACTCATGTGCACATCTATCATTAGCCGCGGAAAGGGGATGCATAAACCCTAACGACGGGAGTGTGTGCCACGCAAGGACACGACCTTTCATTAGAACTTAAGGAGACTTGCCTCGCAAGGACAACCGTACCATAACTCAACGAGAACAACCGTACTGACGGCCGTAACAGCTAACATTGGTAGCCCACATGGTTCACATACATACATTGATCATACCAACTAAACACTTAAACATGTATGGCATAGAAAATTTTAGAATAACGAACCCACCTGGATTACAAAGTAGAAGATAGTATACAAAAAGTCGGTGGAGTGCGAGCACGGCTCGTCAAACACCTACATTATGTCAAGATACTACAATCAACAACCTATCTTGACCTTAGCAGGAAAACATAAATCATACTTAGTCGAACTTGATTCAACTAAGTCGTTCGTGGAGTTCTGTTGACATTGGAACACTTGGACCTAGCACTAAGACTCGACTCGAATCCAATCATGGGCAAAAACACATAAATTCATGTAAGGGTTGACCAAGTCAAGTAACAGGGAGCAACATAATATGCACAAGTTACCTAAAAATTCAGACTTTAACATAATGAGCTAAATTTGCGAAACTGCCAAGAATATCACATATTCAAGTTGGTCAGGCAAACGAACGAATTTTGATTTAAAGTTTGGAAACATAATAGACCTCACTGAGTACATCAAATCCACCAAGTTTCAGCCATAGCACTTAAACATGCGATTTTATAAAATTAAAACAATATTTCAGCAAAAATAAGCATGAACTCATAACCTGCCCTAACGAGTTATTCAAGTACTGAAAGTTATCACTGACAACTTCAGCATGCATGGTACAACATATAAAATTTTCAGCTCCAAACACCAAACACATGATTTATAAAAATATTGAAAGATTTAGCAGAAATCGTATTTTCAACAAAAACCTACCATAATGAATTCAATAAATCCTGAGATTTTTATGTTACATAATACAACATAACCAAAGTATGCACACCAAATTTCAGCCATTTACAGTAAGGAGCCGATATTATATAATTTAAACAAGTCACGACCCATAATTTAAATCAAACAATTATCCTAGGAAATGGATAACAAAAATTCCAAAACTTTTACACAACGACAACAAGCAATAGAGTTACAACGTATTTAAATTTCAGAATTTTTGCATAACAACGCGATTTTATATGAGTATTCTAAGTTTCTGACCAGAAACTAAAATCAACATTTGACAATGCTACAAGAGGAGTTTGAATATGATTTTTTTCACGACCTATATCAATACAAGTGGACATCACATGTCGAATTTCAAGTCATTTGGACCAGCATGTGATTTATCATGAATTTAACGAGAAACTGCAACAAGTCCGGGTTCAGAAAATCATATAGGACTCAAAACTCATTCAAATCATCCAAGGCCTTCACCATAAGGCCCCTCTCACACATGTTCCATAATCCACAACAATTTCACGAATTTGATAAAATCCCCTCATGAAAGCAATAATAATAAGTCTTATTCAAACATATATTACTAAGGCATCAAAAGATCCCATATACACATCTAAATCTAGGGAGGTAAGGCCGAGAGTATCGATCTCGAGAAAAAGGTATGATAAACAAGCAACAGAATGGCCGAACGGGGCTGAACGTACGCGCACGAGGGGCTCGATAACTGCGTTTGGCTCACTTCCAGGGATAGTGTGCGTCTCTGCTGGTTCGCACCGAGTGTACGCGTAGGGTCGATGGCTCACGACAGCAGCGAATCTCGTCGGATAAAGGCAGCAGGATACGTCAGGGATCATGAGCAGGATGGCGGCTTGTGATGGGGGTGGTCGTTGAAGGACTCGCGATGAGTGAACAGATCGCGCCAGGCTCACGATGGTGTACAACGAGTTGGTTTCGCGGAGGGGAAGTAGCGCACAGTGGTTGTCGGACCTTCACGACGGCGGAAAGAAAGGATGATGGCGATAGGTTAAGAGAGAGTGAGGGTGCGGGATGAGATAGCGAGGGATTGAGAGCACGAGAGCTTGAGAGAAAGAGCAGATTTCTTGTAAAAAATTGTGCGGGTTTTATTTTCCTCGTAGGAGATGAGAGAGCGTCGTCTTATAAAAACCTAGGTCTTGTAAAACTTGCAACTCAAGTTACAAAAAGGAGAGAGATGGCGGGCGGACCCGATTCGGCAATATAGGCGTGGGTCGCCGGTTAGAGCCGAGGTGTGGGGCACGCGGTTCAAAGGCACGGTTGGCTATAAGCCTCGGTTTCAATACTAGGAATAATACTCGGGGCTCGGCTCAACGCGACGACGTTTAAAATAAAACCGGACATTGTATATATATATATATATATATATATATTTATAGTACACACAAATATTATTTAATAATAAATAGCGATTTAAGATAATTAAGAAAATAAACATTTAATAGTAATAATATAATATATATATATATATATTGTTATGCGAAATTGTAACAACAAAAATGTACACCCCTATTCCGTGAATAGTCGGTGTAAGATTAACATGAATTTTTGATGAGTTTTTGGTGTGATTTTTGGGAGATGAAGATATCCCTTTTTCTTGATTTTTGGTGATGATTTTCATGAGAAAAATGATTGAAAGAAGAAGAAGCTACAGAGGAAGGCACCATCTTAGTACAGATAAAGATAAAAAAAAAAGTTAAAGCCACCGATATTATCCTCCCATGTCCATCATTGGGGGGGTATTTATATTCGTTTTTATCGATCCCGATATTATTACAAGCGGTATTATTTTTGAGCTTTAACAATAAGATAAATTACAACAATAAATTTAATATATATCCACGTGATTTAATATATATATCCACGTGTAATATTTTAATAGGCGATGCCAAAATTAGATATCAACAGTAGGCCCCCGACTTTAGAATACGTTCTGAATAGAACTGTTCTGAAGTCGCATGTAAAATCAATTTTGCCGTTTTTTGCTCTATATCATGAGCTTAAGGATTTTTATGCAGTGATAGATGACATATGGACGTTGTCCGGGTGTGCTGGAACCCGTGGTCGCTTTGTCGATCGTGTTCAGGCTTCGGTCTGACGTATTAATGCCAATCATGTTTTTTGTTCTGACGAATGGACTTGACTGCGTGGATAGTCAACTTTATGAAATTGCTATATGAATGGAGGCCTGGTTGGCCTAGTTGGGTAATCCGATACCCAATTTTCACGTTTTGCGCGTAATATGACGCATTTAATGGATTTGTGTCTGTTACGGATAATGATAGAGCTATGTGTGTGTATTCGGGCCCCTAAAATTGTTATGGGATTCGCGATTTTGTCGTTGTATTAGGACGACGCGATATTCATTTAGTTTTCTTAGTAATTTGGACCTGGTCGGATAATTCGACATCCGATCTTCGGTCTTTCAATATTTTATGGAATATGATTGTCCCAGCCGGTAAGGTCTTACAGTGCGCCTTACCAACGTGGGTCTTTAAGGAATATACGAACGAGTATTAGCCTTACCAAGATGAAGAACTTGGTGTAAGTAAAGGTTTTACCCTACCGAGCTGAAGAACTCGGTGCATAGATTTCTTTCTTTCATATTCTTGTCAGCTGGGAAAGGCCTTATTGACTTTCCCTAACCAGTGTAGGCCCAAATATATAAAAGCATTTGGCATATTATATTCTTTTATTTATCG
>CACSLK010033062.1:4060-16921 GCA_902706635.1 Striga hermonthica | reverse complement strand
CAACATTTTACCTTGACCATCATCGAGTGACTGAACATAAAATGAGATAAACTGCTCATTTAACATGAATGGTTCGTGAGTTGCCGGGTAAAACAAGCAGTTATTCGATCACAATTTAATTTAGGCATATTCGAACTTTTAACACGGTAATACTAGGAATTCTTGAACATGATTCGAACCTCACTACCTAAAATGAACTCATTAACATGAAAATAGGCTGAGAATAGCTATACCTCCTTGAGCGTTCGATGGAATTCGCAATCGATCGTGACCTCGCGTGTGTGTGCGCCGTGTGCGATGCTACTTGCCGTGCGGTGCTTTGTTAATTGCCGTGCCTTCAGTACCCCAAGAACTCCTTCTTGAACTTCAGAATGATGAGGCTAGTGTATGATATGTAGGGATGGGAATTATCGGACCAAACGCTCATAAGTATCAATATCAACCGAAGGGAGTACTTGGTTAAGGAAGATGATGGTAAAATACTCACTTCACTTGCTAAAATTTAAGCTCGCTTGGTACAATTATAGGCTGAACATTACTTATGGAAAAATGGAAATTTTCCCAACTTTACATCCACTTATATAGAGAAGGCCGAGAGATGGAGTGACACCGCACGGACGTGGCTCTATTTTTTACTTGCCAATTGCCCATTAATTAGATGGTTTAAAGGGTGACTAATCCCCCTTAAACTTCCACATAAGACACGTGTTATTACTTAAGGTTGAGGAAAATTTTCCTTATCATGAAGAATATAGCTACGGTTTAGGAGAACATATAGTACGGCTTTTCCATGCATTAGAATTATTTGGACGGTTTTGAACTTAAATTGATGACTAACTTAATGGTTAAGTGCTACTTAACCCCTTTCCTTATGTTAAATTATTTAATTAAACATAATGCTTAATTACCAAAATTATTCCGAACGTAAACGGTACGTCGAAAATAATTTTCGGTAATCTCGATTGAACATAATTAATTCTGAAAATTAATATCGGAACTAATAACATGATTAACATGACGGAATATCGCTGACTGAATAATTAATTCCAGACTCATTAATTAATTAAACGAATCGGAATTAAATCTGGAAAAACATATTCGGTTACTAAAATAAGTAAACCGAATAACTTATCGACTAATAGTCAAACATAGGATATAACTGACTGGTCAATCTGAACTTGAACATGAACATGATTATTTATTAATAAAGGCTAGCTTAAAACTAAAAGCTAGTATTTTCCTTTATTAATAAAATACGGGGCGTTGCAATTCGGGCCCCTGAAATTGTTATGGGATTCGTGATTTTGTCGTTGTATTAGGACGACGCGATATTCATTTAGTTTTCTCAGTAATTTGGACTTGGTCGGATAATTCGTTATCTGATCTTCGGTCTTTCAATATTTTATAGAATATGATTGTCCCAGCCAGTAAGGTCTTACAGTGCGCCTTACCAACGTGGGTCTTTAAGGAATATACGAACGAGTATTAGCCTTACCAAGCTGAAGAACTTGGTGTAAGTAAAGGCTTTACCCTACTGAGCTGAAGAACTCGGTGCATAGATTTCTTTCTTTCATATTCTTGTCAGTCGGGAAAGGCCTTATTGACTTTCCCTAACCAGTGTAGGCCCAAACATATAAAAGCGTTTGGCATATTATATTCTTTTATTTATCGGTCAGGTAGTGTGTTCCTGATCTTTAATGTGATTTATAGGGCATTAGCCTTACCAAACCAACTTCAGGGTTTGGAAAAGAAGTATTTATGTCAAGATGTATGTATGACGCGTGTATCTGATGAATGTATGTATTAATGTATGTATGAATGCACGAATATATAATGAGCACGTGCTGGAAATAATAACTGTACGATAAATGATGTTACCTCGATGTTTTGTCGAGTCTGACTTTTTTGCCGGTAGGTGTTGTGCCTTGCCGGAATATTGGTCGTACCAAATCAACTTCAGGATTTGGCGAAAAAACATTATTGATGTCGGTTTATTGTATGCCCGCTAAATCAACTTCAGGATTTAGCCACGAGGGGCATCAGCCTCCCCAAGCCATCTTCAGAACTTGGAAGTATCCGGCTGTGTCGCGTTTGGCCAGGCCATACCAACTTCAGGGTACGGACACATTTAGCCTCAGCAACGAGGACCGATTTATCGAGGGTCCATTAATTATGTTTCCCCATGGTAGGTTATGTGCCTTGCCTCTTGCGGGGAAGACACACATTTTTTATGCACCGAACTATTTTTCGAGATTCGGCTCTTTTTAATGGATGGAGCAAAGGCTCAACAGCGAAGAAATATAAAGACGTCAGCTCAGCCGGAGTCGAGGCTCAACAGCGAGCGAGTATGAATGTCAGCTCAGCTGGAGTCGAGGCTCAACGGCGAGTGAATATAAATGTCAGCTCAGTTGGAGTCGAGGCTCAACGGCGAGTGAATATAAATGTCAGCTCAGCCGGAGTTGAGGCTCAACGGCGAGTGAATATAAATGTCATCGGAGATAAATGACCGGTGGTGGCATAAAAGAATTCCGCCCCAACTTTGATGAATGTAGTCAGCCCCAGCAGTAATAATAAACTCAGCTCTAGCGTTGACAAATAAATTAGCTCAGAGTGAACAAGCTCGGCCACAACTATCGTCAATTTGAATACATAATCTCCAGCATCGAAAAATTGAATTCGATCTCGATATAGATGGAATCATTCTCGGTGGTGATAAATAAACTCGGCCCCATCGCAAGTCAGTGTATTCGGCCCCAGCTTTGATAAATGGACCCGGTCCCGACTCTCGTTGCATCAAATGGGTGGTCGATTTTCTCGATTCTAGAAATTCTGCCTGCTCACCGTTCTTTTGTGCTCGTCGTTTTTCTCTCAAAAAAAATTGTGATAAAATTCTTATACGAAAGAATAAGATCTTGTCTTCAAACCTCGACGATTGCGATATACTTGGCCTGTTTAGAGGACGGTGGTCACGATTCGTCGGCGCCGATGTCGTGACTCAAAAACCTAAGTACGTTGTGGTGGTCGGGCACGAATTAAGGAGGTCCGGCGATGGTGAATTCGACTGGAGGTAATGAGGTCGGGCCCGATTTGTGTCGGGATCGTCTTGAGAGGTCGTCTCGACAGTGAGGTCGGAAGTATCGAAGTCAGTTTAGGAGGCGAGGTCAATTATGTTGAGACCTCGGTGAAGGTGATGTCGGAGCGTGGCCGAGATCGGTTCTGACTGTGAATCGGAGGCTAATCTGAGATACGACAGTGAATCGGATGTGAATAGGTATGTTCGATCGTCCCGGGAAGTGCGTTGACAAATCGGACGTCGGTGAGTGTGGTGATGTTGGTCCGATTATGATTCCCGATATCCTAGTTATGTTGTGGGGTCGAGCTTGTCGGTTATGTTGACGTCGGTCGACTGTGAAGTCGGAAGAACGAGGTCGGGCTCGGATATTGTTGAAGTTGGCCCGAACTATAGTCAGAGAAGTGAGGTCGTCCGGCTGTGATGTCGGCTGAAGTTGGCCGGCGGCCGGTGAGGTTAATTTGGACATCGGCCGTGATTTGAGGATGCGAACTTGGTTCGCTTATAAAAGGCTCGGACTGTGACGAGGTCCAGTAATGGAGAAAGTCGGTGTTGACCGAGATGTGCTCGGCCTCGGCCCCGACAACCGATGTCGAAGATCCAGAGATGTAGTGCTCGACCCCGACGACTGAGGTTGAGAATGTCGTGGTTCCAGTAGGGTAAGGTCGACCCGGCGAGGGATTGTTGTCGGACCCTGAAGGCCTTTTTGAAACGTGAACTCGGTTGTGCTGTAGATACATAGAAATGATTGACAAGCCGAGAAATCGGACATGGTTGCTGCTCGGGGTAACTGTCATTTGAAGTCGGTCCAGGCTACGGTGAAGTTAGATAGACCGAAATTGATCCGTGGAAGTCGAGGTGGGGCCGATGATAAAGTCGGGCCCCGGTGACTGAGGTTGGTGTCGTCGAGGTCCCGGTAAGACGAAGCAAGTTGGCTGCGATCGTGAAGGTCGGGGCACCAAGGTCGGTTTTATTTCAACGACCCATGTTGATGTAAAGTCGATTCTGACCGTGATGATGTCAGTCCCAGGGGTTGAGGTAAACCCGACAGCTTAAAGTTGAGTCTAATCTTTGAATTCGGTTGTCGGCATCATTTTGCAATGTCCCAACAATATGAAGTTGGTTGTGGAAGTCGGGGGTTGCCGAAGAGGACCATGTCGGTTTGAATTTTTTGAATACCGTCGGAGTAGATGTTCCGATAAGAATAAGGCGGGCCCCACAATATTGGACGGCAACGTCAACGTAAATTATTGTGGCGGCGTCAACTTGTACTGCTGAACGTTTCTTATCGGCTAAATCGCCAGCCGTTTCCATGCGGTGCGGTTGACTTTTCCTGAAATGATTGTGATAGGAGAAAATAGGCGGTGATTGGTGATGATGCTTCCTCTTGGTCAAATGGAGTCATCTCTTTCCCTTAGCTGCTGCAACTTTCTTGTTCTTGCAAAGTTTTTTTAGATTTTTTTTACGAAAATTCTTCGATGCAACATATCTGGGCTGATATGTATGATTCAGATGTTGCGGGTTTATAGCGAGGGGTTGAGATTGCGTTGAGGCGTCTTAACAACAAAAGAAAAGGTATGAAACTGATTGCGGTAATTTGAAGGATTTGCGTCAAGAATTTCTGAGATTGCTATTTGGTAGATTTTTCACGAAGGAGTTGACATTTTTTGGATTCTGTGAAATGACCTTTATGAGGATAAGGTCAGAGGTACATATATAAACATACTCATGAAGGATTGAGTACAAAATAAATCAGAGTAAAATTCTGAACAATCTTGCTTATCTTGTAGTCATCGTGTTTCTGTAACAAGCAGTCGTTTTCCGACAAAAGTTAACCCGAACAAATTACGGGCCCTTCCTCTAGCGCAAAACTGTTGTTATGCGAAATTGTAACAACAAAAATGTACACCCCTATTCCGTGAATAGTCGGTGTAAGATTAATATGAATTTTTGATGAGTTTTTGGTGTGATTTTTCGGAGATGAAGATATCCCTTTTTCTTGATTTTTTGTGATGATTTTGATGAGAAAAATGATTGAAAGAAGAAGAAGCTACAGAGGAAGGCACCGTCTTAGTACAAATAAAGATAAAAAAAAAAAAAAAAAGTTAAAGCCACCTCTCAGACTTATCCTCCCATGTCCATCATTGGGGGGTATTTATATTCGTTTTTATCGATCCTGATATTATTACAAGCGGTATTATTTTTGAGCTTTAACAATAGATAAATTACAACAATAAATTTAATATATATCCACGTGATTTAATATATATATCCACGTGTAATATTTTAATAGGCGAGGCCAAAATTAGATATCAACATATAGATGTGCGCTCAAATGAGAAAGCATCACAATGAAAGAAATAAGAATTAATATGAACCCCATGATCCGCTATTCCAACGGCTAAGATGTAGCTGACAGTTTTGAATCCTTATCAAATACCGGTGGCAACCTCGTAATTATTGATGAATGATGTGGTTGTTTGTACAAGTTTGAGGGTAATTTTGTACTTTAGAAAAAATCAATTCCCAACCCACTTCTTCACCTTCCCCACCCATCCCCGTCACTCCCACAAACACACACACACACACACACACACACACACACACAGCCACACTACTGCCACTGTAGATCGCCGCCCGTCACCACCATCTCCGACACCGTCTTTCTCGCGTACTCTGCATCTAAGCCCATAGAATTCGCCGCCGCCGATGAACCTGCACCTCGCCGGTTGAAACTCTGCAGAAGGTCACGAGCAGATCCACCGTCAGCCACCTGCTCCGCCACCGAAAAGACTATCGCCGCCACAAAACTCAGTCGGTCACGTTGACATCGCCGCCACAACCCGCCACCGTCACTAACCGAGCCACCATCAAGAACCTGCTCCGCCGCCCGCAAAGCCTGATGCCGCCACAAGCTCAATCTGTCACGGTGACACCACCCCCACAGCCCATCCGCTTTCGCCATCCCCTAAACACACACAAACTCCAACGGCCGGAGCCATTGTGTCATGGTCACCACCGACGACCACCGTCTCGGCACAGATTTGGCCATCCTTATAGCGATCCAGCCACATTATTCTCCGCCGCGCAGAGTCGCGGTCCTCACCGACGAACGGAGGTGCAGCAGATGTTTGCGGCAACTGGCAGTGCTAAGATGATATTTTCTACAGGACCTTGTCATCCGGCGGGTGGCGGATGCGGCGGACGTCGGGCGGAGGAGGACGGGTTGAGATGTGACTGGAACGGGTGTGCAGTGACAGGAATGTAATGTTCTTGTGAGGGTGAGGGTTTTAATTTTGAAAATTAGATAAGTCCAAAGGACTTTGGTGCAATTTTAAAATTTTTAATTTATTTTTTTTAATATGGGGTGCATTATCATCATTTATTAAAAGTTTATTAAAAGCTTAGTAAGTGCACATTAACTATACAAATAATTCACAATATTGTGCATTAAATTGCACATTAAAAATCGTGTAATTTAATGAAATCACATATTTGCCACTGCTTGTCGTTGGGTCGGTTTGGTTGTTTCGGCCATTTGAATAATAATAACGACCTATAATCGAAATTCTCGAAATTTTAAAATTTTCAATTTATTACAATTTAGTGTAAGAGTATATTTTATAATTAAAAAAAATGCACATTAATGTTTATTATAGTGCACATTACAGTGAATATATATGCATATTAAACGTTCAAATAAATTACAGAATGAAAAATATTGTCCATCGACTGGATCTTTGTAAAACCAAAATAAGAGACTCAAACTTGGAAAAAGAAAAGAACATTGACTTTTTCTAATGTGCAATTTATCTAACTGTATTGTGCACATTTTTAGTCGTTATTGTGCAGTCCAAATTGATTGGACTTTTATCTCAAATTAAATTAAAACTACACCGAATTAATTGGATTATTCGATTGTTTATCTAGATTAATTAAAATATATGAAATAAAATATTCGTTATATTATAAAAATATATGTAGTATTGATGTCTAAAAAATATATTAAAATTAAGTTCGATTAGCATTGATATTATAAAAACGTTGTTCAACATATAAATAATTTTGTTAAATGGTTGTTGTCGATTTGTTGATGTTTATATGGATATTTAATAATTTATATTATTTTTGGTATAAATAACCGAAGTTTTAAAAGAACAAACAAACATCGAGTTGAAGTTTCAAACTGAAAAACAATCATCGAACTGGAATATAAAACTAAAAAAACAAACAAAAAAAATTAAGTCGGTTTATGTTGTGCAATCTATCAGTCATTAGTGTGCAACTTATATAACCATATTGTGCACGGGTTCAACTACTATTGTGCAATCTGAAACGGTCAGACTTTTATCTCAAAATAAAGTAACACTTAACCAAATTAATTGTTTTAGTCTATTGTTGAACTGAATTAACTAAAATTACTAAAATAAAATATTATATATATTGTAAATGTATATCTCGTATTACTGTATGAAAAAAATAAATTAATGTGCAGTCGGTTGGCGTGGATATTTTTTAAAAATCAGTAAATTTGCGCATGTTTATTAATATTGCAAATATATTACATGATATTTGTTGTTTGTTTTGTTTATCAATGTTGTGCACCGATTTTTTATACATGTTATATTTTTGTATTATTTAATAATATATATTTTTGAAGTAATATTTTTTTATAAAGTTTTTATAAACAACAAATTGACCAAAGACAAAATTAAAATACAATTATTTTTTTTTTTAAATTGCACATAAGTCATTTTAAATCATCAAATTTCCAAAATACAACCCACAGCAAGAATTTGTTTTCAGCTTTCCGGCATGTCGCCGTCCAGGAACGTGGCGGACGCCGCGGACAGATACGTTCAGCTCATGGCGAACACTGGCATCCGAATGGCCGGAGATAGCCGAGGGGAAGGCAGGTGTGGTCGGGTCGCCGTATATCATCGAGCAGGGGAGAATTAACGGCTGTCACCTCCAACCGTCGGAGTAGCTTGGCTGAGGACTTCCCTTGCACCACGGCCAACAATCCCAAAACAACATCTCGTCGGGAGGGGTCGCGATCGTTGCAGGACATGGAGTTGACGTGCTGGACGACATCGCCGGCGGTGGGAGGCGGAAGTCAGATTTGGTCAGCGGCGGGAGGTAGTGGAGGATCCGATGGATGCCGGCGCCATGGAAAAAGTCACGGCGGAGTTCCGGTAGAGATTGGTGGTGCCGACGGCGGGTCTGGAGGCTTGCCGGCGGCACGGTGTAGGCAGCCACAGGCGGTCGTGTGTGTGCGTGTGTGTATATGTGTGTGTATGTATGTGTGTGTGTGTTTGTGTGTGTGTCTGGTGTGTGTGTATGTGTGTGTTTGGTGTGTGTTATAGAAAAGTGTAACGTGTATAGGTGCTGGGCTATGTGTGTGTGTCAGTGTGTGAGAGAGAGTGGTGTGTGTGTCAGTGGGTGAGAGAAGGTGGTGTGTGGGACGTGTGATGTGTCCATGTGTCATATATTATTAGGTGTTGTGAGTGATTAATTGGTGTGGGCCATTGTTTATAATTAAAATGTCTAAAGTATCCTTAATGAATAAATAAATACTGAATTTTTGTTGATTGTTGGATCATTTAATTTAATGGCTAAAATTTATTCTTATTTCTTTCATTGAGCACCTTTCTCACCGGAGTGCATCCCTCAACATATATATATATATATAGTGCACACAAATATTATTTAATAATAAATAGCGATTTAAGATAATTAAGCAAATAAACATTTAATAATAATAATAATAATAATAATAATAATAATAATAATAATAATAATAATGGCACAAATAGATAAACAATCCCAAATATTATTCATAAAAGAACGGGGCATTACACAGTTCCTTATGCTTCGGGAGTAGGAAGTCTCATGTATGCTATAATGTGTTCTAGGCCAGATATTAGCTACGTTGTTGGCTTAGTAGCTATATATTAAACTAATCGGGGATGGGAACATTGGTCTGTGGTGAAACATATACTCAAGTACCTGAGAAGGACTAAGGAGTACATGTTAGTTTACCGTGCAGACAGCTTGTTCTGGGTTACAGTGATTCTGATTCCAGTCAGATAGGGACGAGAGTTAGTCAACCTATGGTTATGTGTTTACCTTGGGAGGTGGAGCCATTTCATGGAGAAGTGCTAAGCAGAAATGCGTGGCATACTCCACCATGGAAGCCGAGTACATAGCAGCCTCAGAGGCAGCGAAAAAGGCAGTTTGGCTCAGAAACTTCTTAGTGGACTTAGAGGTGATTACAAGTTTGCCATGTGGTATCACCGTGTATTGTGATATCAGTGGAGCAGTAGCGAACTCAAGGGAACCACGAGCCCACAGAGCAAGCAAACCCATAGAGCGCAAGTACCATCTGATTCGAGAGATAGTTGGTTGAAGAGACATTGATGTTGCCAAGATTGCATATGAGGACAACCTAGCTGATCTCTTCATGAAGAGTTTGTCGGAGAAGATCTTTGTCAAACACGTGATAGGAATGGGAGTCAAGTGTATGGCGATAGGATCCACATAGGTCTTTTAGAATAACGGATTGATAGGACTATACTTGTAAAAGCGAAAGCTTTAAGTATAAGTGAGAGATTGTTAGTGTTATATTGAAAGCTTGGCTTTGGATGATATTTTTTTACCCTTTATGATTGAGAATCATGTTAGATTAAACAAGTTCTACGTTCTATTTTTTTGCATTAGATAGGGTGGGTCATCGTCGGGCGAACCGAAGATCACTCTATCAGTTACTTGCAAAACAAGAATAATGGTTCACAACCTAGATGGACATGAACACCCCATCGTGAACGGTTGTAGTGTCAACGATACAATTTGTATTGACTGATAAGTTGCACTAGTACATTTATGTATTGAACAGGATCTCAGAGAGGAGGTACAACTTGTAAAATATTAAATAGACATATACATGCAATATTTATTGCTTTTATTTACACGAGTGAGGTTTAGTGAACTGGACCAATAGACGACCCACTGTCTTGGGTAATATTGTTGTATGTATGATGTGCTATTAGGATATTTACGGTCACCATGTACGTTTAGTTTGATGATGTTCCCGAAGTGAGTTCATGAAGGATTATTATGCTAAACCCTGCAGGTGGATTAAATTCCGGCATAGTAAGAATTTTATGAACGAGTGCTAGCTTTGGTGAAATAATAATAAAATAATTAATTCTTAATTGTCTGTAATCGAATTAATTAATGGACATTATATCTTAAAGATAGGGAGGTAATTAGAGTAATTATTATTGGAGTCTCAATTGTAATTTGAGCTAAGAAAAGGGAGTGCAATAATATTATGTTTGGTGGCTCATTAATATTATTTAATTAGTTAGAATAAGTAGGTTGACCCACAAGTATTTTAATTAATTAAGGAGCCCTATTTCTAATCTTCTAAGGGTTCCTACTGTAGCTCTATGTATACATCATTAAGCTCATTAGAAGATGGATCCCATATTATAATCCACGCGTACGACTCGGCCACCCGACCAGCTGCACGACCCGACCCGATCCGACACGACCCGACCCTGCAGTCCCCTTCGTGTGATCCAGTTGTGTTCGTGTACTCATCCCAGTCATCCCGTTGAAGATCAAATAGATCGCCATAAAATTTAAGCCGTAAGTTTTTTACGTCAGACCTATTCGATGCGCATAGGTTTACATTTGCTATTAAATTCGTGACTTGTAGATAACGAGATCCTCATAGATCCCTACATGGGGTTGCTGAGATCTAGGACGCACGCTGTCTAGCGAACTATTGGGATCTATGAGGATCTCTTCTTCTCTTTTCCATTAGTCTAATGGTGTATATATAGAGCTATAGTAGGGACCCTTAGGAGATTAGGAATAAGGCTCCTTAATTAATTAGACCAATTGTGGGCCAAGCCCACTCCTTTAATAAATTAAATAATATTATGGGCCACTAACATAATATTATCGCACTCCGTTTCTCTAGGCCAATTTACAATTAAGACTCCAATAATAATTACTCGAATTACCTTCTCATGTTTAAGATATAATGTCCACTAATTAATTTAATTACTAATAATTAAGAATTAAATAATATATTATTATTTCACCAAAGCTAGTGCTCGTTCATCACATTATTACTATGCCAGAATTTAATCCACCTATAGGGTTTAACATAATAATCCTTCATGAACTCACCTCGGGGACATCATCAAACTAAACGTACATGGTGACCGTAAATATCCTAATAGCACATCATACATACAGTAATATAAGTAGGAATATAGCGAACTGAACCTCACCCAAGTGAATCAAAATAATATATATTGAATATATATGTCTATTTAATATCTTACAAGTTAAGAGAACACATTAATTAACCGAGGGATAGTTCGTTTACGATGATCAATATAAAACGAACTTCTCCTCTCTGGGATCCTGTTCAATACATAAATGTACTAGTGCAACTAATCAACCAAGACAAACTGTATCGTTGACACTACAACCGTTCTGATGAGGTGTTCATTTCCATCTAGGTTGTGAACCATAATTCTTTTTTCGCAAGTAACTGATAGAATAATCTTCGGTTTGCCCGATGATGACCCATTCTATCTAAGTGCAAAACAAGAGAACATAAAACTTGTTTAATCTAACATGATTTTCATTCTAAAGGGTAAAAGTGTAATATCATCCAAAACCAAGCTTTCAGTACATAACACTAACAGGAACTTCGTGCATGCTCAGGATGATGGGGAAGACGCTCGTGCACGGTCTGCTGCACAACACGGCGATGACCTGCTGGTACTTACTGCGCATCGATAGTGGGGGCTACGACACGCATCATGCCTGCGACCCGTGCCTTGCCACGGGGCGTGGCTAGCCAGTGCATGATACTCTTTGTGCGGTGCGTCAACGAGGCCTGGGGCTGTGTTTTGGTTGCACTTGCACATCTGCAGCTCTCTCGGCACGGGGCATCTAAACCCGACAACAACCGGCGTGGCTGCTATCGCCCAACCGTGGTTTGTATCTCATGGTTACACTCTGATGAGCCAAAATAATCGACTCACCGAGATTGCCGGTCGAACCGCCTCATTTGGATTGCGTGAGTGTTAGGACATCTCGATCACCTTTGTCTTCAAGAACCGGATCGACCTGCAAAGCGTCGGGGCGGGGTGATGAAGATCGCGTGTCCCGACTGCCGATAAGCCGCTATCCCGCGCCTTGAATCGCCGATAGGTGTTCTTCGAGCCACAACCGCGCCTCTTGGAACGAATAAAATTGCAATAGAATTTTGGTGGAAAACTAAAGCAAAGTGTTTGAACAAAAGTTCTGGATTTTCTACTAACTAAGACTACTCAAACTATTCTTTCATTCATCTATATAAAAATAACAAGAGGGAAGGGGCCTTTATATAGGCACAAATTATATCTAGTCCTAATGTACCTAGGGAATTATTAAAGCAATAAAATATTAAATATCCTAAACAATCTACACCTCATAATGAAAGAAGGAAACTAAATATCTAGGGATCTTGTGTCTTGACTTGCACTCCAAGTATGGAAGAATAATCTAGAGAAATTTCAGCTCAAAAGACTCCAAAAAGACTCCTTTTCTTGCTGCCCAAGTCATCCCCGCGCGCTGCCCCAGCCAGCCCAGCGCCCGCGCGAGCTGCTGCCCTGTGATGAAGATCGTGTGTTTCGATTGCCGATAAGCCACAAACCAGTGTCTTGAATCGCCGATAGATGTCTAGAGGTTCACAAACCACACCCCTCTAAACGAATAAAATT
>CACSLK010033040.1:66682-85023 GCA_902706635.1 Striga hermonthica | reverse complement strand
ACTGAACAAGACATCGACCATTTTGACATACTGAACATAACATGACTTAATATGAATATTAGGACCTGAAAATACAACAGACACACCATGAGCATGAAAGGGCCGCGGCGGACGCCCGTGTGCCTCCGACGGCTATACGCCGTCTCTCGGCCATAACTCTCTTTTCCACGGCAACAACATAATAACTTAACGTGATCCTTATTTTGAGGCAATTTAAAATGAAATCACACAAACAAATGCAGTTACTACTGAGGGCAACAAGACTCGGCCCGAGGCCACCCGAGACGTGCGCGATAGGCGCTAGCGTCGGCTCGGCCATTTTATCGACTATACTTCATTTTGCCTCGACAATTTGTAACTGACTGGTCATGAAATAATATAATCTGAACGGTTAGACATCGATAGCTCAAGAGTTGCCGGGAAAAATCGAGAATTACTCGGTAATGATCTTACTTGACATGACCGGCCTATATGCACGATTTTACATAAAAATTCTCGCATATGATCGAACAATAGACCTTATCATGACCTTAACAATTTGATTATAGGCTGAAGAAAGAATTACCTTTCCGATCGGTCGACGAAATTGGAAAAATAGGGCGTAATCCTAGGCCTTGAGTACACCGTGCGATTGTGCTTCCTTTGCCGTGCGGTTTGTTGAGAAAACTTAGGGAAACTTGCTTGATTTTTGGTTACTGATGAAGAGGATTATTTGCTGCTGAACTCTAGGGAAAAAGTGGGAAAAAATTTTGGTTCAAGCACTTCTTATATACATGGCCGATGGGAGGTTAAGGTGACGTGAGCTTGATGTGGCTTCATCTAAGTCATGACATTTGCTTGAATTTTAGGGGCTTTTTAAGTGACTAAGCATCCTCTTGACTTGCCACGTTTCATGCCCCAAAGTGAGGAAAGTTTGATTTCCCAACCAAGAAGAAAACTCACGGCATTGGTGGAGAATATTAAGGAAAAATTGCTACCAATATACATATATATATGGCCACGGTTATTAGGGCTAATTGGGCTAATCTCACGGCATTTAAACCTTAACATGGTGATTAATATTAATTAATCACTTATCTTATGTTTAATTATTTAATTAAACATAATACTTAATTACCAAAATTATTTCGAACGTAAACGGTACGTCGAAAATACATTTCGGTAATCTCGACTGAACATAATTAATTCCGAAAATAATAATCGATAACGTTATTATATCGGAACTAAAACGTAATTTATACCGATAAAATATCGGGATATTACAATTTTAGTCATTATATTACACATCACAACACATCACCATGACATCACTCCCCCACACACATCTAACACATACAAAACACACGCCCACACACACCTAACACACGTACACACACTCTGCACACACATTAACTCACGCTGCACACACACACACCACAGAAAACATAAACACACACATACAGATATACATACACACACATGATGTGTTTCTGCTGCCACCGACCGATCTCTGCCGCTGCCACCGGCCGACATCCACGCCGGCGACAGTCAAAGAACACCTCCACGTCTAACGCCGGCAGCCGCCAACCGGAATGAGAGATCCTCCACCATCGACCGCCTCCTGCCACCAACGTACCTGAAGGGCCGCCGCATCTCCACCATACATAGCCGCGCTACTGGACGTGAAAGAGCTCCGACTGTTGCTGACATACTCCTGCTATAGGTCACGGCCGTCGGGATTCCACCGTCAGAGGTCGCAAAGCTCGCACATGTCGCCGTCGATTTCACCGGCCCGGCTGGAAGTTACAAACGTAGCTCACCTCACGGTGGGAGAAGCTGGGCGACGACTGGAGAGGGCTGGGCGGCGACCGGATAGGGCTGGACGCGGCAGGTGAGGTGGTGGAGGATGAAGATGAATTTGGAGAGGTGATTTTAGGGCATGATGAAATCTGAAAATTTGTGTGAGGTTGGGCATGTTTTTTTAGAATTAGATAATGTATAGGGATATAATTGTAATTTTGACAATTTTAAGTATATTTCAATTTAACCCATGTGTCAAATCTATAATTATTGAAACTTAATAAGAAAATTATTTGTTTATATGTTGTTGTTATGTGATTGTTATCAACGATTATGGATATTGTTAGTTACTTAGTTCGAGTGATTTGGACGTTAAACAGGTATTCAAAACCCAACGATGGCCCCGGTCCGAGGTGAACCTAGGTGAAAAGCTGCAGTGAGCCGTTACGTGTTTCTCGTAAAGTAAATGGTTCCGGGGGGGTCCCCCTGTACAAGTATCAGATATTGCTACTTATAGTAACTTTTTAGAGATACATATCAGGATTCGTGTAATGCCTTTTTCATAAAGATACTTTTGATGGGCGATATTGTCAGCGGGCCCCACTCGAATAATGGAAGATCTTGTGGTTTGTAGAGATGGCGCGTAGGCGCCTTGTCACCAGCTTCGGGAATGGTGACCTTGGTTCGTGGGGACTTCAGTTTAAGGTAACCTTGGCTCGAAATGACCTCGGTTCGATGATCACCTCAATTTTATATGATCAGGCCGGTTTAGTGGGCGAACCGGGATGATTGTAAACCATGTCGGTGCTGGTAATAATCCATCCGAAATGCAGTTTGAGGTTGGTAATTTCAGATTACCGAATCGGATGATAACAGAGGGGCCCCCAGTATCAGCGGGCATACGAAGTGATGGTCGTCGATACTGTCAAACGGATAGAGACTCCGTGTCGGTAATAAGCTGTAGGGTGGAGAGGCTCGTTTTGATGTGCTTGTATATGTGAAATAACCGGAGTGGATAGTGTGTTCCGAGATGAAGACTGATTTCCGAGGTGAGAACACTTGACGAAAACTTGTGCAAATTCTGGGCAGCACTGGAAAAGATCTGAAGGGACGTAACGGTAGGGCATTAAATAGGCAGCGTGAAGGGTCGTGCAGTAATGAATGAAATAACGGCCACTTTAATAGGGTACCACGTGTACATTAGGTTTTGTCAGATGAAGGGGTTGCACCGTTTGAGATTAGGGGTCGCGTCGGTTATACGCGCCCCTAATTAAGAACCCTAACGGTCGAAAATCGGGTATTATAAATAGGGCACAGAGGATTTCGATTAAACTTTCTGTGCTTTTGCTTTCATTTCCGAATCTCTGCGAATAGCTGTCGAATTGTCGAATTTCTTCTGCAAAATCGAGAGTTTTTCTTTGTGTGTGGTTGTCTGTCCGCGAATTCCTCAGTAAGTTTTGTTGTAGATTTTTTGCCTATTTCCTTGCATTGTATTTTTCTTTCTATTTGATGGCGTCGAAGGGAAAGGGTAAAGCTGTCGCGAGTTCTTCCAGTACTGATTCGGTCCCATTGGAAGTGTACCATGACTCGGAATTGGTTGAATTAGCTTTTGAGTATCATCGGTGGGATCCGATGTTGGTGAGACACCTCGATATCAAACCTAACAACGAGGATGGCGATAGTGTGGTGGAGGAGAACGCGGCAGATCTTGAAGAACCTCATTGGAGGAGGCCGGTGAGGAATTGGCCTGATCCTGCGATCGATTTTGAAGGTGAGCCCAGTATTTTGACGGATGCCGACGTGGTGATGCTCCGGGAACAAATTCGGATTCTGCCCTCGGTGAAGATTTTTGCGCCTTATCCGGGGGAAAGGATAACTAGCCCTCCTCTGGGTTCTGTTGGTGTTTTTGCCGAGAGTCTGAAGTCGGGACTAAGATTTCCGTTGCCAAATTTAATTACTGAGTATCTCTTAAGTTGGGGATTACTGTTGTGTCAAATAACACCAAACAGTTGGAAGAAATTTATCGGACTGATGGTGTTGTTGCATGAGAGAGGCGAGGGTTTGCCATCATGTGAGGAAATAAGAAGTATATACGCTTTAAAGAAGAGCCCGAAGAGAAGAGTGGCGGAATCTTCATGTTGTTTCTTTGCCGAAGCAAAACCTCAGCATGGTCTTCAAGTCGGTGAAATAATAACTGACATCCCGGAAACCCTCCACGGTTTTCAGGAAGAATGGCTGTGGGTCGGTAGGGCATGGCAGTCAGAAAGCTTTTTCCATGAACCCCGAATTGATTGGAAGACAATTCCAATGAATATTCACTCGGGAAATAGTAAGTCTTTAGTTTTTGGCTTTTGAGTATTTTCCTGATATCGGTTTTGTTTTGTGTACTAACAGTTTGGAACTTTTCCATTTGTAGAGAAAGAGATGAAGAAGAAGGAGCCGAAGCTCAGTCCGGAATTTGGTGGGAAATTGCTAGTACTTGCCGACCTTGATAAAGACATCCGAGATTACCGGAAACTTGTGGTAGATTCAACACTTGAAGCTGCTGGTTTATCTCCTGGGGTCTCTACATCTGAATT
The DNA here is from genome assembly GCA_902706635.1 of Striga hermonthica. Taxonomy (NCBI): domain Eukaryota; kingdom Viridiplantae; phylum Streptophyta; class Magnoliopsida; order Lamiales; family Orobanchaceae; genus Striga; species Striga hermonthica. The sequence continues at coordinate 80,665 of CACSLK010033040.1, read as the reverse complement.
TGAGCCCGGTAAGAGAAATTTAATGTTATGTCGCTTATTAGCGTTTCGATATACACGAAATGATTATTGTTGACCCTTCTGTTGTACGTCTTTGTGTAGTGTACTATCCATTATTGGGATTCACCGGATTCCAAACTGTCAAGGACGCCAAAGATTTCAGGCGTCGTTACCCGAACAAGGATCTTCAATCAAAATTTGGCAAGAGTCGTGAACTTAAGATTAACTGACGCTATGAGGAGAGACTTGGTCCGAGCTTTGGTGAAGAGGACTTCTGGCAGAAATACTACTGGTAAGAAATCTGCCGACGTTGGAGCTGGTGCGACGTCGGTAGTAGACTCAGAAAGTCCGAAGTCTCAGCAAGAGGTGGTTTCTGCCGAGGTGCCGCCAGTTGTGAATGCTCCGACGATTAATCAGGCCGAGCCAGAAGAAAACTTGATGACAACTGAGTTGGTTGTGGCTGAGCAAGTGCGCACCGAGGTGCCGTTAGAAGAGCCAGAAAAACAGTCGTCCCTTCCGAAGTCATTAGAGATTGTACAATCGGAGAAAAAGAAAAAACGAAAACTGGTAAAAATGTCTGCTGTAGAGGCTTCTTCTGGAGCTGAGAAAAGATCAAAGAAAAAGCATGACTCCGGTCGCCGGGACTCGGGAAAGAGCGTTGACGAGTCTCCGTTGTTTGAGAAGTCGTTTTTATCGATTGATGAGGATAGGGCTGCGAATGTAAAGGTGTCCCAAGGGGTGGTTGAGCAGTGGTTTACTACTTTTCAATCAGTCAAATCTCCTCACATGTCGTCGAGGATCGAGATGCCGAAAAGTGCAAATAGTGTGGCTCGTGTACCGTTAATGGTATGGGACCCCAAATCCGAAGTGGGGGTCTCTTCTTTGTCTATTGTGGACAAGTTAAGCTACGCTAAGGCTTGTTTGGGTCGAGCCTTAATGAGTTTGGTGGCTGCCGAAGACGATCATAGTAGGATTGTCGCGCAACTGGAGGGAAAGAGACACACCATAGCTTTGCGGGATGGGACGATCGCATCTTTGAAGGAAGAGACGGAGAAGTTGGAGGCCGATTTGAAGAAGGAGATTGCTGATCGGGATTCTCAACTTTTGGTGACACAGAACGAGGTGGTCGCGTTATCCGAAGAGAAAAGGTCTCTCCAAACTGAGGTAGAGGAACTTAAAGCGCGTCTTGCCTTTGCCGAACAGCATTCTAAGGCGTTGGAAGCCAAGGTCGAGGAAGTAGAGGAGAAGCTATTGAAGGAGAAAGCTGAGCATGATAAGACTCGTAAAGAGTGTACCGAAGTCCAGGAACTTGTGGGTCGGCAACGGGATGCATATCAGGCCGAGATGGCCAAACGTGAGAAAGAGAAGTCATTATACGGCGAGTCTATGTATGAAATTGGCTTCCAGGCTGGAAAGGATTCAATTGCGGTGGATGAAGATCAACTCAGGGAAAAGGATACCGAGGCCGCAGCGAAGATCACAGAGGAAGGTGGCGTGGGACCCGATCTTGAAATGGAAATAAACACATGCGTCAACCTTCGCTAGGTAATCGAGCAGTTTGATAACAGCCTTTATGACACCGACGAACTCCGACATTTTCTCTTCCTTAAGCTTGACAAATATAATTTTGATCCGGAGATCAAGGGAATGCACATTGGGGCCGATGAAGACGAAAAGGAGTTTTGCGAATGGATGCTCCGTCGGGCCGAAGAGATGACAGCAAATCCAAACTTACCTCCTCTTTCTGAAGAAAGGGCAGCTCTTCTCTGTCGGGCTTATGTTAATATGATTCTTGAAGGAGAGAAGGAGAAGAGAGAAGAGCTGGCAGACATTTATGTCACGACCTTGGCCGATGTGGAAATTGAACAGAACTTCGATGATATGACTCCCGAACAAATTCGAAACACTGTGAAGGCTTATATTGAGGAGAAGGCTAAGTCTACGGACAGAGAGGTCGAAATAATTGAGGTTGTTCCATCGGTGGAGAGAAATCCATCGGACATTCACGATCCTCGGAACGAGTTCGTTCTGGTGTCGGATGCGGCCATTGATGCTGCGGCCAAAGCGAATGAGATTGCCGTTTTGGAGCGACTCCAGAAACAATTGTCCATCGAGATGGAGGTCGGAGAAGGCAGTGGCGTTGGTCGGGAGGAAGAAGACAAGGATAATGTTGTGTAGAGTTTTTTTGAAACTTTATGTTTTTATATTTTTATGTTTTATTTTTTGGAGTAAATAGTCGGGGTGTCAAAGTGTTGACATCCTTAGTAGGAAGTATGTATTTTGGAATCTCCCGACTTTATAATATGAATTCAGTGTGTTTGCATGATTTCAATTCTGTCTACTTTGCTGTGCAAAATCAGCAATTTTTAGACCAAGTGTAACGAGCTCGGTGCAAATATAAGACTGGTCTTCCAACTCGGATTTATTCATATTTATAACCGAGTTGTGGGCTTTTTATAAAAATGAATTCCGAGTTCCACATTGATCTTTTTTAATGAATTCGGCTACTAGTGTAAGTCGGTATGCAAACTTATTAAGAATTTGCAGAACTTAACACATTCCGAGCCGTGCATAAGATAAATAGGGTTCACCGAACCTCGTCAGAGTCCGATTATGAAGTGGCCCCAACCGAGTTGTTTATTTTCTATTCGGTTATTAGCGGGACCCATCAAATCATGTTTGCTTAAGTGACGTGGACGAGCTTCAACCCCAACCAAACCATACGTGGAATTTGGATGTATTACGAGGCATCAGCGAGACCGAGTGTCGCAATGTTTACATCGGCACAACATATTGATAGAACCGAGTGTTAAAATTTTTTACATCGGTACCGAGCTATTGCTCGGATTTCAAAAGGGAAAGTCTTTGAACTTTCATTACATCAAAAGAGAAGCTTCGTTTCCTCAAAGAGGCAAAAAGAGGGTCCGTTCAAAAGGAAGGTCGGCTATCCGACTTCGGATCATTCATTGGTAGAACTTCTTTAGGAATACTGCGTTCCACGGGTATTGATGAGCAATCCAGTATGCTCTGCGGGGTAAGACCTCAATGATATGGAAAGGTCCTTCCCACTTCGGTTTAAGTGGACCAGGGTCAGGCCCCATTATTCGTTTGAGGACTAGATCGCCAACTCGGAATGAACGGGGTTTGGATTTGGAATTGATATATCTCTCGCTTCTTTGTTTGTAAGCGGCATTCTTGAGTTCAGAACAAGTGCGATGTTCTTCGAGCAAATCCAAGTTTGCTTTTATATTATCCGAGTTGGACTCTTCGGTATAATGTTGAATTCGGTAGGTCGGTTCGCCGAGTTCAACTGGGACAACTTCTTCTGAACCGTACGTTAATGAAAATGGAGTTTCACCTGTGGAAGTCCTTGGGGTTGTACGATATGCCCATAGGACGTGTGGCAGTTCTTCCGGCCAGGCCCCTTTAGCGGCATCGAGACGGACTTTGAGAACGTTCTTAATCAGCTTGTTGACGGCTTCGACTTGACTGTTCGATTGTGGGTGATAGGGCGAGGAGAAAAAGTGTTTGATATTGTATTCTTCACACAGAGTTTCAAGTCGCTTGCCTTCGAATTGTCGACCGTTGTCAGTGATAATTGAGTTCGGTACTCCGAAGCGGCAAATGATGGACTTCTATATAAAGTCAACAACTTTTTGTTCGGTTATCGTGGCTAGTGGTTCGGCTTTAGCCCATTTTGTAAAGTAGTCAACAACGACGATTGCAAACCGAACACCGCCTTTTCCGGTCGGTAGGGGACCGATAAGATCAATCCCCCATTTGGCAAATGGCCACGGACTGTAAACCGACTTGAGCTCTTCAGGGAATTGATGAACATTTGGTGCAAAAAGTTGGCACTTCGAGCATTTACGGACCCACGCAACAGCGTCTGCTTTTAAGGTCGGCCAATAATATCCTTGTCGCAGAATCTTGTAGGACCAAGCTTGGGCGCCGGGGTGGCTTCCACAAGCTCCTTCATGCACCTCTTCAAGAATGTATCGTGCTTCGGACTCGGTTAAACATTTTAAAAGTGGGACTGAATATCCTCTCTTGAACAAGGTTCCGTTGTCCAGAGTGTACCGAGCAGCTCGAATCCGAAGTGCGCGAGCTTTTTTGGGATCTGAAGGTAAGGTCCCTGTGTCCAAGTATCGAATGATAGGATCCATCTAAGTCGGAGGTTTCTGGAAGATAGTCGGACCAACGGTCAAGATTTCAGGAGGATGGGTAGATGGTCGTTCTTGTTGGCCGACTTGGACATATTCCACGCTATCTATCCCGGCGCTTGAAGCTAGTCGGGACAGGGCATCAGCTTGTATGTTGAGAGTTCAAGGGATATGCTCGACTTCGACAGAAAATTTAGACAACTTTTGTTTTGTCAAGGATAGGTATGGCGTCAACCGAGGTTCCTTGACTTCGTAAGATCTGTTGATTTGATTAACCAAGAGCTGTGAGTCAGAGAAAACTTTCAGATACTTAATATTCATGGACTCAGCTAGGCTTAGTCCAGATAACAAAGCTTCGTATTCAGCCTCGTTGTTGGTAGCGGGAAAAAGAAATTTAACCGAATGGCAGAATAATCAGTTTTCGAGATTGGCTACGACTATTCCCGCGCCTGCTCGGTTTGCCGTGGAGGATCCATCGATGTAAAGGACCCATGGTTGGTCGTCGTTGTGAGCTTCCACAGCCGGCGTGAACTCGGCAATAAAGTCGGATAAGACTTGTGCCTTGATTGCAGTTCTCGGTTGATAATGAATGTCGTACTGTCCGAGTTCTACGGCCCATTTTATCATTCGCCCCGACGTGTCAGGTCGGTGTAAGACTTGTCGCAAGGGATACGAAGTGCGGACAGTAATGGAATGTTCTTGAAAATAAGGACGTAATTTTCGGGCAGCAGTAACGAGTGCAGACGCCAGTTTCTCCATAGGAGGATAACGAAGTTCGGCTTCATGTAAGGCCTTGCTGACATAATAAATAGGTGATTGCAACATTCCTTCCTCGCGTATCAAGACGGCACTGATTGTCGTACCACTGACTCCGGGGTACAAGAACAGCATTTCCTCGGGATTTGGCTTTTGTAACGTCGGAGGAGATGTGAGAGTCTCCATAATGCTGGTGAGTGCTTTTTGGCATTCTTCGGTCCATTCAAAGCATTTTCCTTTCTTGATTGCCTCAAAGAATGGTTTACACCGATCAGTAGACTTGGAGATGAACCGATTAAGTGCTGCGAGTCGGCCAGTTAGGGCCTGAACATCCTTGACCGAGGTCGGTGGAGTTAAGTCTTGAATTGCTTTGATCTTGGCCGGATTGGCTTCAATTCCCCGTTGACTAACCATGTAACCGAGGAACTTTCCAGACTCGACTCCAAAGGTGCATTTTTTAGAATTTAATACTATAGAGTATGACCGAAGAATGTTGAAAATTTCTTGAAGATGTGTAACGTGGTCGGAGGCGTTCACCGACTTGACGAGCATATCGTCCACGTAGACTTCCATGGTATGACCGATTAAATTGGCGAACATCTTGTTAACGAGACGCTGATAAGTGGCCCCGGTGTTTTTTAATCCGAAGGGCATCATAGTATAGCAATATAGGCCTCGGGCAGAATAGAACGAGGTGTGCTCCGAGTCCTCGGGATCCATGGAAATTTGATTATAACTGGAATAAGCATCCATAAAACTCATTAACTCGTGTCCCGAGGTGGCGTCTACCATGTAATCAATATGAGGAAGCAGATACCTGTCTTTTGGACATGCTTTATTCAAATCAGAGAAATCTATGCACAGACGCCATAGGTCGTTGCTTTTCTTTACAAGAACAGGATTAGATACCCAAGTCGGGTATTTGGCTTCTTTAATGAACTTGTTGTCCACAAGTTTTCTGACTTCCCCTTCTAGAGCCTTCTGACGATCTGGCCCTAATTTCCGACATTTCTGGACGACCAGTTTAACAGTTCGGTCGAGATTCAGTTTATGGCTGGCAACACCGGGATCAATTCCCTTCATATCCTCGTGTTTCCAGGCGAAGACATCAGAATTATTCTTGAGAAATGGCACGAGTTCTGATCGAAGGGGTTCTTGCAGGTGACTTCCAATGCGTAGTGGTTTTTGACATGTTGGTTCGTCAATATTGATCAACTCCACTTCTTCTCCGGGTTCGGCTCGATCATTTCGACTTTTCTCTTTGAATTGAGTTCTTGGGTCCAATTCATCCTCTTCTTGACATGGTTCTTTTCCAGGTCTCCTACCTCGGTCCTCGGTTAAAGGATCTTAGGTGAAGGGAACATCAGGATCAGGACTTGGTTCCTCGAAAATGGTGTTGTCCGAGGTGATCAATAGGCGGGGAATTCTCTCGTCGACCGAATTAATGGAATGGACTCCGGTGGATGGTATAAAGGTGATGAGTTCTCGATCTTCTCTTTGGTCTCCATAATGTGTTCCTTGTCCACGGGTAGTCGGAAATTTAAGTGCGTAATGAAAAATGGAAACAGCAGCTCGGAGCTTGTATAAGGCAGTCCTCCTAATGATTGCGTTATATTCATTATTGATGTCGAGAACTTTAAAGGGTTCCATGACGAGTTTTGTGAAGTGTTCAGCTGTACCAAATCTGACAGGTAAAGTAATCTCGCCAATAGGTCGTGAAATGCTCCCGTTGAACCCTTGTATTTGGTCGTTGCAAGGTCAGATGTCGGCGGGATCAAGACCCATTTTGTCAAAGGCTTTTAGAATCAAAATGTTTGAGTAGGCCCCAATATCGACCATGACATGGTGGACCGGGATCCCACATATTGGAACGGTGATGACGAGTGCATTGGAATGAGGGTGTGCAAAATGATTCGCATCTTCCATGTTGAAACTAATGGGGCAGTTCCGGGCATTGAGAACGTCTCGTAGATCGGTGGTAAAAACATGTTTGCCTGAATTGTAAGCTTGCCGAGCATAGGCTTTGATTTGTCGACGGGATGAGGTACCTCAGGAATTATTAGTATTTACTCGATGAACGGTGATTTGCATCGGGCTAGAAGATCGACTTCGTTTAAGTCCTCGGGAGTTTCCGGTTGACTCAACATTGAGCATTTCCGAGGTGAACATGAATACTTCTTTCTCTCCTTGCCGGATTCATTTCGGCGTAACACCTCGGTCTTCATCCTCATCTTCATCATAGGGTTCAATTTGACGTCTCGGCCCCTGTTTCTGGGTATCAGAGTTGCGATATAACTTCCTGAGTTGCGGATGACCGATTAAACGTAATAGGGCAGCTAACAGGCTTAAACACTCATCGGTGTTGTGCCCCGGTGATTTATGATAGTCACAATACCGAGATTTATCTAGTTTTTCTTCAGGCATCCGAAGTGGTTTAGGATCGGCCAGGATACCTTTTCCTTTGATCTCTTCATAGATGGTGGCAGCCCCAGCTGAATAAACAGTTTGGTAACTGGATTTCACGTCGGTAGCGTACTGTTTCCGAGCCGCCCTGATTTCAGGGTCGTTGGCGTCTCCCCGAGGGTAACCTCGAAATTGAGCCTTGTTTTGCTTATCAAAGGATTTGTTTTTCTTCCTGTCGTCGGTTCCCGACTTGGATGACTTCGGATTGAAATTAAAATTGGGGACCGACATCGCTTCCTCGGCAATAATATGTTGCTGGGCACGGGCAAGGAATTCCTGGAAGGTGTTTGGCTTGTTCTGGCATAATGTCCAGCGAAAAACAGAATTTGGTTTTAGTCCCTCATTAGCCATAACAAGCAGAGTTTCGGGATGACATGGCTCCATGTTCTAAACTCGGTCATTAAATCGAGCAATATAATCCTTGACACTTTCATCATCTTTTTGAGTTACATTCGCAAGAGACTCTTTCGGAACCAAACAAACTTGGGCCCCAATGAAATGAGATCGGAAAGCCGACCTCAACTGTTGCTACTTTCAAATTGAATGAGGGGGCAAAGAGTGGTACCATTTTTGAGCTCGAGGCCCCAGAGTGAGAGAAAACATGCGACACCGAAGTGCGTCCGAGGCCCCATGGAGATCCATCCATGATGTATAATGACCGAGGTGTGAGTTTGGATCCGACGTTCCATCATATAATCCAATTTGAGGGACTTTGACTTTTCCCGGTACAGACTCCGAGGTGAGCTCGGGTGTTAAAGGGGAGTCGGCTTCTAAATATACATTCGCCGAAGTGGAGGCTCGTCGTGGAGGATCTTCCTGTGCCCTCTGCCGACTTTCCAACTCGACGATTCTTCGCCGTAATACTTCTAATTCCATGGATTCTTGCCGAGCTGACCGATTTCTTTCAATTTGCTGACGGAGGTCTGTTCGAGCCGGATGGGAATGAGCCTGAGGCCGCGCGGGTGGTGGAGAACGCCATGGTTGTCCCGATTGACTTTCAACAGTTTCTTCATGAGGGACCACCGGAGGAGTGCGCGTTGTCTCGGCATGCCGCACTACACGTTCTTGGTGCGGAGGCAATGTTCGACTACGAGGGTGAGACGTGGCGTGAGAAGTAGTTCCACCGCCGTCTCGTCGGATAGACGGATTTCTCGGGTTTGCAGAGGTAGTAGGAATTATAGATTGTCCCGGCGCCGTCGTTGACATCCCGGGAGAAGTTTGAGCCATCAAGGCGGCAAACCCACGCGTGAATTCTGGATTTTGAAATAGAGTGGTATAATCAGGCAGGTGGGGGATTGTCGTTGGACGCCTGGCAGACTGATTGCTACGGCTGTGTCCTTCACGCGACGTATGACCGCGATGATCTGAATGTGACATGTTGATGTGGCTAAGAAGCAAAGGATTGAAGATTAACCTCAAACAAAGGATGAGGCCCTTCCTCTAGCGCCAAACTGTTGTTATGTGATTGTTAACAATGATTATGGATATTGTTAGTTACTTAGTTCAAGTGATTTGGACGTTAAACAGGTATTCAAAACCCAACGATGGCCCCGGTCCAAGGTGAACCGAGGTGAAAAGCTGCAGTGAGCCGTTACGTGTTTCTCGTAAAGTAAATGGTTCTGGGGGGTCCCCCTGTACAAGTATCAGATATTGCTACTTATAGTAACTTTTTTGAGATACATATCGGGATTCGTGTAATTCCTTTTTCATAAAAATACTTTTGATGGGCGATATTGTCAGCGGGCCCCACTCGAATGATGGAAGATCTTGTGGTTTGTAGAGATGGCGCGTAGGCGCCTTGTCACCAGCTTCGGGAATGGTGACCTCGGTTCGTGGGGACTTCGGTTTAAGGTAACCTTGGCTCGAAATGACCTCGGTTCGATGATCACCTCGGTTATTATATGATCAGGCCGGTTTAGTGGGCGAACCGGGATGGTTGTGAACCATGTCGGTGCTGGTAATAATCCATCCGAAATGCAGTTTGAGGTTGGTAATTTCAGATTACCGGATGATAACATATGCTTTGGTATGCATATATATTAAATAATAAATAAATTGTTGAATAAAAATAATATAATTTTTTATAATAATAAATATGTTATATAATAAAAATAATAAATAAAAAGATATTTTAATTATTTAGGTTAATGCGACTTATAATTATACACATAATTTTCTGAAAAATTAAAAATTAGCTACTGCACTTTACATAGCGGAATGTCATATTTTATAGAATAATGTGTTGCACATTATCCATTGTCTATTTAAAAAACACACAAGCATGGTAATGTACCAAAATTAATACGTTGCACTTTATACAATAATATAGTGTACCTTATAACACAACATATTGCACCATATAGAACGACACGCTGCACGTACTAAAAACTCTGTAATTGTGCTAATCGATCAAATAATATTAGTTGGTTATTTTTCGAATTTAATAGTTTTAAATATAACATAACATGCCGAAATATATGAAAATATATTACCATTTTATTATTTATATTTTTTTTATGAAAGATAATACTATTTTTTATCTATATTTTTGTATGTATTTCAATTGCACATTATGATTATAAAATATATAAAACAATATTATTTTTGATATTTTCCTTTATACATATGTAAATTATATCATTCTTAACAAAAAGAAAACAATAAAGAAAATATATAAAAATATTAAAATACTAAAATATATTTTCATAACAATAAATATTAAACTATTCCATAAATTTGGGTTTATGCGAGCAACCATCTGAATAATAAAAGTATTTTAGTTCATAATAGTTTTAATTTGAACATAAAAATAAAATTAAAAAAAAAAAACTCAAACTTAATGCACGATATTAATAATCATTAGCACATTAGTGAATGTCAGGTTGCACTATAGCGTCAGACAAAATACACATTATTACGTTCTAAGTAAATTTGTTTAAAAATACTATTATTTATTTTCAACAGATAATATTACAAAATATTAAAAAACACAAAATTAGTAAATATATTTTAATTGCATGAGTTATATAATCATTGTAAAATAATGTAAATTAAAATACATATTATTAAAGTTGCCTAAGATTTAAATGTACAAAAAAATACCATACAATAGAATGCACATTAATGTTATACTAGATGCACATTTGTGTTTGTGTGCTTGTACTTTATTTATTCGATTTGATTTAGAACGAAAGTTTGGTCGGTTCCTTCTGCACAATATAGACTGACATTGTGCACCGTAGTGTTGGACGAATTGCACAGTAATAACTGATAGATTGCACATTATATTCTGGTTACATATATACTATTTATGTAATAAAATATTAACATATAATAATAAATATAAAATATTAAAGACTAAACATTTTTTAGAATGAATGATGTAATTTATTTCGGTTATTTGAATTGCACATTAAGGTTATATGAATTGCACATTAATGACTATTAGATCGCACATATCAAGCCAAAAATAGACCAAACTAATTTTTATTTTTTTTTTTGGATCGAAAATTTTAAATTTCAACTCAAAAAAAAAAATAAATTTCAGTTCAATTGTCTTTTTCATTTTTTTTTTGTCTATTAAAAAAACACAAATATGTCGGTACGATTTAATTTTTTTTAAAGATTTTTAGTATATTAAATAATTAACCACCAATTATTTTATCATCAATTCTTTAGTAAATTATATAATTATATAATATTTAATAGATTTTTAATAAATTATATAATTAACCACCAATTATATTATCATCAATTCTTCAAATAAAGCAAAACAAAGCAAGCTGCAAGCAGTAAGATACAATTTATAATTATAGTTTTTCAAATTGCAAATTAGCCCTATAGTTTATCTAATTTACATAAAAGAAACCCCGCAATTCACTTTACAACAAATTGAATGAATGAATTCATCCTCTGTCATGAACATTTTTTCTTTTCGGCCGTCCATCCCCTTCAGCACACCGACGACATCGATTCACACACAACACGAAGCCGCCGCCGGACCGCCGTCGCCGTCTCGTCGCATCGCCGCCTTCAGCCGCTTCATGACATCGTCACTATAAAGCGGTGGCTGACGGTAACGAGTTATCGGCGAGGGTTCTCTGGAAGGTGGTGCGTTCTAAGCACCGGCTAGAGTTTTGTCGATAGCAGTGGCGTTCTCGACGAAATTTTCCGTGGCGGCTGTTATTTTCCGGCAAGACCCACTGTAGCTGAGTGGACATCCGGCGGCGGTAGTGATTGCATTGTATGTGGACGACGACGGGATCTTCGAGGGAACCGGAGGTCTGGTGTGTAACATGGTGGTTGGGCAACGGACGAGGATTGGCAGCGGGTGGTGTACGGCCGGCGTCCGGTGATCGGCAGTGGGTGGCTGGAACTGGCGATGTCGGGGCGGCGCTGGGTGAGGTCGGAGACGGCAGGCAGTGGCTTTGGGCTGGACTGTCGCCGTCTGTGGCCGTGTGTGTGTGTGCGTGTGTGTGTGTGACCTGTGTGTGTGTGCGTGAAAATCAGATTTGTGTTTGTGTGTGTTTATGTGTGTGAGATGGGAGAAGGGAAGTGTTAATGATGGGGTCCACGTTAATGTTTGATTATTTAATGAATGTACAATGACTAGTTTACTCTTAGTGAGTGATGAAATTCATCTATTTGTCCACTAATTATTAATTATTTACCATACTGACTCATATTTAATTACTATTTGTTTAATTTTGATTTGATCATAACCATTGATTTGGTGAATTTAATGGCACAGAATCATTCTTATTTCTTTCACTAGAGATCATTCTCATATGATCTCTTCTCATATATATATATATATATAATATATAAGAGAATTTATTGTTTAGTCCAAATTTAGGTCCCCAATTTAAAAGTCAAATAAGTAATTATTCATAACTTACGGGTCAATATTAACTTGAACATAAATGAATAGTCAATTATTTATAGTTATAAATTACTCAATTACTTAAATTTTTCGATTAGGAAAGTAAAAAAAAAAAAAAAGAAAAATATTTTAATTGATTAAATAATATTCCTTCATATTCTTTTACAACATTGTTCTGCGCATCTACACACAAATTAAGAATCTCTTTCTTGCCAATATTTATTTATATATAAAGAGAAAACCTATTTACGAAAGATAGTAACAAATAAGAAATCAACCAACATTTATTGTATTCTATTTTTGGCAATTTTTGAATTTTATTTTTAAATTATTCCCAAAAAATTAATGAGCTATATATATACCCTAAATTAATGGGTTTTGTGAATTTAATTTAGGTAAATTTAGATTCATGTATAAAAATTTGCAAAAGTCTAAATTCTTTCTCATTCTTTATATATAAAAAATAATAATTATCATAAAATCAGAAATTTCGAATTAGGCAAAATACTATCTTTTCTCTAATTGCAACAGATTAATTGTTTATTAAAAAAATAGATTTCATAGAAATCGGGTTAATTTAGGTAAAATTCGGCATGACAATTTTGTAAAAGTCAAAATTTTCTTTTTTTATATGAAAAAAAAAAATTGTTTACCTTAAAATCGAGAATTTCGAATTAGGCAAAATAATATAACATGTATCTTTACCTAATTGCAACGGATCATGTTTATTGAAAAAAAAAATTGTATTCTATTGAAATCGGGCTCAATTTCAAATTAAAAATTAAAATTTAAAAATCCCTTATCATTTGGCTAATACTTTATTTAGTTTGTATTTTTTAAAACATAAAATAGAGTCAGGTAATAATAATTTTAAATTCAAAATGAAATTGGATTGGAACATCCTAAAAATTTGGGTTTTGTTTAATCTTCTATAATACAAACTTGAAATAGATGTATACACTTAAACAATTTTATCCTTCCTTAAATTAAGTAATTTACAATTTTAAAATAATAAAGTTATAGATTATCAAGAAAGACGTTTTACAATATCCGTTGTATTTGGCTATGCATTCTTCATAAACCAGTATAAATCATAGCATATATATCCTGCTGAATAATTTAATTGATTTATTTAAGCCTATCTAGAATCCTAGTGTAATTTGTGGCATTAGACGATGTACGAAATGACCAAACAAATAATGTTGTGTGCAATGATGCGTTTAATAATGTCTAAATTACATTTTGTTTTATTCCAATACATGCGTTTTACGTTCTTACAATAATCTAATCATCCAAATCTAAATTCTTATTTTAATAAAACTAGCCCGTACATCGCACGAGTACCATACTAGTATATATATATATATATATATATATATATGAGAGTCAGCCTCGGGAGGACACTTTATCTTGTAGCGAATAACCTCATCTTTCTCATGTGATAGCCCAAACGACCCGAGATGAGGAGATTAAGCAAGGATGTGCTCAATTAAGTGCTCAATTGGAGATCATAACAACACGCCTCAACTCTATTGAAACAAGAGTATGAGCCTATCATCAATGTTCTCTTTCCCTCTAATATAGGGAAGAGCGTACGAGTGGGACGATATTAATGAGATCTCAATCTCAAGAACATCTAAACACGATATAATTCATATTTTCATTCATAAACAACCAAGGAAAATAAACTAGAGGTAGTTCTTTATATAAGGCCCCTAACCC
>CACSLK010033040.1:54505-66607 GCA_902706635.1 Striga hermonthica | reverse complement strand
ATAATAATAATAATAATAATAATCCTAACTACACCATTCTCCCCCGGTTTGGAAGGCTTCGCCCTCGAAGCCGATGCGCACCCGTGCCCGGCGTATGGTGTCGAACCTATGGTAGTAACTCCCGTCGTTTCCCTCGGTCGAACACAAAGGTTGAATGCCCCACTCCCATGGTATCACCCCCTTGAAAGTCATGGAAAGACATATATGCAGCAGCCACACACATAATTTGAAGTCACCGTGGGAACCAAAACGCAACATCTGTTTGCAAGATCGCAACAAATTCACGTAGGAGAAAAGCTCGGGCCTGCGCAATAGAATAACTACCAATCGAACACAAAATTCTTCCAACAGATGAATTTTGATGCCCGAAACATGATTGAATTCCTCCGGGCCCGAAGGCTCCTTATCGAAAATCGGTGGACCGTCGTAGAGACTGTCCACTTCACCGGTAAAACACTCCTTTACCTCCTCGGGTTCTTCATCAAACACCGGTGGACCATCGTACAATGGCCCGTCAACTTGCTCTTCGTCGAATTCTGGGATGTCAACGCGAAACGGGCCCTCCCATTGACCATATTGCGATTAAGTCCCCAATCGTGTCGGGCACGGTATCCGCCAACGAAGGTTGTCTCCTCGCGCCAGCCCCTATCGTTGTGTTGATCGTCGTCGTCCACGAAGACCGGGCCCCGTCGCCACATGTCACGGCCGCCGTATGCAGCGAAGGGGTCAACCTCGACGTGCGGAGGTTGCCATCCGCCGAAGGGATTCACCTCCGAGATGTTATTCTCGCCGTTTTCATCGCCGGACGGTGGTTGTGGAGATCTCCGATGGGGCGCCCCGCCTAGACCACGGCCTCCACGTCCTCCGTGAACTCCCTCGCGAATGCCCCAGTCGCCGGCATCACGGTTCGTCTGCAAATCCTCAACGATGTTGTTGATCGTAAGACGCACTTCTTCGATCCCCGTCGAAAGATCCTCAACCCGACGATCCAATTGATTGATCAGGCGGCCGAAGCCCATGGCTTGTCGACCCGGATACTCAATGGTGGCGTCATGCCCGTCGATGTCGTCCTTCCGCGGCGGCATCTTGAATCGTGCTGACTTCTGATACCAACTGATGTAGAGCGTAGTACGAATGAGAATAAGATGAGATACTCTCTCAAGAAGAACACGCACAGAAATTTTAATTCATAATAATCTGCTTTCATTCATCGTAGTTCTCAAATAAATAATAAGAGAAAGAGTCGTATTCTAGTATCTTGCCTAACATATTGCAAGATACTTATTTCAATTACCTAAAATAAAAGGAAATAACATAATAAGCAAATTAATAATAAATGACTTAAACTCGAAGCCTGTCGTATTTATTTAAAAAGGCGATCGCGGTCTCGTCTGCATCATCCTCCCCCGGTTGGGAAGGATTCGCCCTTGAATCCGGACCTGTCTCGTCTCCATCACCCTCGCTTGGTGCCTGAACTTGTAATCTGATGCACATAGGCGAGACTGAAGAAGAGGAAGATGCGCTCCCACATGACAAGAGTGATATTTCGTTGGAAGAGGTTCTTGAAGTTGGCAAATTTCACATTTGAGTCGTCATCATGCACTACTGAGAAGGCCGGGATTAGCTTTACATGCTCCACAAACATGCTTGTATTTTTGGAGGTCAACTATGGAGCCTTGATGCGAAAGACTCTAAACCACTTCTTGGTCATCGTCGGTGTCCATGCTCAATTCCACAAGAACGCAGCCACTCAGAACCACCGTGTCCGCCTTCATGCCACTCTTCCCGAGCTGCCACTTTTGAAAAATACAAAGACCACACGATCACCGCTTCTTTTTAAATCCCAGTTGATTCTGACATTTCGTTAAGCTAATAACATTAAACAAACATGTTAAACAACTTACATTCTCTTTAATGCATTCTTAATTTCTTTTCTTTTATGCTTTGGTTGTCTTTCTCTTTAAAGTAAAAATATAAATTGTTTTTTTAATTTTAATGACTTAATTTAATCAAAAAGGTCATTTAAAACTGAACTACCACGCATTAAATAAACGAAAGCAAATAAAAAAGACGGACTGATGCTGCCTCTGTAGGAGTTAATCAATGACTTCGATTCGGGTTTTCATTAGTTTTTTTTTAGTTGAACCCTGAGATAATCAATGACTTCAATTTGTCGGAAAGGGCTCGCAAGATTTTCTGCCTATTTGATTTTTGGAAAATGGAAGGCGGGATCTTCTGCTTCTTCTGTCCATGAATTTTCCTGTCGGTTCAGGGTTTGTCCAATCGGAGCCGCTCACCGGATGAGCACGGTGGCCGACACCGTGATTTCAGATCCCACAGAACAAAAGATTGCATCTTTAGCATCTCCTTGGTTGATGCTGCCTCCCGTCTTCGAAGGCGCCCCCAACGCCGCCCCAACCATGCGTTACAAGTTCTACAGCCTCTCGGAAGACAGAGTGGTGTCTACAGCCGCGAAAAAGGATTTCATGGGAGACATGATGGATATTGTGGGCTCTTCTCACGGTTGGCTTTCCCTGCTCAACCCCAACACCCTAGACATGTTCCTCTACAACCCCATCTCCGGCTGCTACGTAAAGCTTCCCCCAATTAACAACCTGCTGGTTGCCTCCCGCTACAGCTCGATGTGTGTGGATAAGGTAATCCTATCATGCTCTCCGGATGATGATGAACAAAATTGCCGTGCCATTATGACTTACAATTGCCCCGCTGTGATGGCCTACTGCTGCCCTGGGTCCAGCAAGGAGTGGACCTGTATTGTGGATGGGGAGATAAGCACCAATGTCGGTTGGTACAAGAATTGTGTATATTCCAAAGAACATCAACTCTTGTTTGCCCTCACCAGCTCTTTTGACTTGGTGTCTTGGGACCTTGGGGACCCTCTGTCCCCGAGTCTTGTTGACTACCGGAAAATGGATTTTCCGGAGGAAAAGAAGCTGTGGCGTCCCAAAGACCTGACATGTGAGTCTGTGGAGCATCTGGTGGCTGCTGGGGAGGATCTCCTCTTGGTGACTCAGTATGTGCTGATGAGCGTGCTCCCCGACGGTTTGTATATTGACACGAATAACGACCCCACCGGCTCTATCTACGAACAAGGCTTTCCATATATGACTATTGATTTTGATGTTGAGAGATATGATCCTGCCACTGCGGGCGTTGAGTGCGTGGAGGATTCGTTCCTGGGTGGGTGGGCTCTGTTTGTTGGCTACTACAGCCATGCAGTTGCTTTGCCAGTGGCCCATTACCCGGAGGTTGTCAAGCCCGGATCCATTTACTTCACTGATGTTTTGAGGCCTTGGATTGGATTTGGTGAATATCCATGTGGAGGCCATGACGTTGGCATTTTCAGTTATGAAAGCAAGACGGTGTCTTCGTGCTACTGTCCATGTGATGCTCAGAGCTTGAAAAAGATTTCCCCGGGACCTATGTGGTACTTCCCAAGTCCCGGCTGATTTGACTTCATGGATTTGGATTCTTGTGTTTGCATAGTAGTTTATCTACAGCTAATTTTAGTTTGGTTTTCATTTTGAACTTAATGCTAGCATGGCTCTGGCGTTGTCTGGTACAAAGTCATTGCTTTTCTAGTTCTACCTGGTGTTTCTTTAAAATCAAATATTTATTTTGTGACTTTTGTGGTTGAATATGTGGTTGGAGAATGGCTAGTCAATGGTTAATACTTAATAGAAAGATTGTACTTAAATAATTTCATCAAAGTTTTGCAAGTGTACATGATGTTCACAGTTTGTTTGATGAAGCAAAAGGTGAAAGAAGAAAGTTTATTGTGTCTGAAAAATGAAAATTCCTGTGAAGGATACAAAACTTGAACTATTCGAATTTGTGTAACGGGTCATTGAGTATTATTGTATTATGAACAAGCAGACTAACAACTACTTGACAAACGAAAATCAAAAGCGATATTTATCTTATGAGTAATTTAAGATTGACATAAACAATGTGCATAAGATACTTTATTTTTATTAGTTTTAGTCGATGTGTTACTCATTACTATTTATTTCACTGTGAGGTATTTTGGTTACTCGAGTTGACTAATTATCTTTAAACGTACCAAATGGATATACACGTTGCATTTTCAAGGCAACAAACTTGTCATTTAAACAAAACGTAAAATCAATACACAATTTAGAAACAAAAATTCCTCCTAAAATAAATAGAACGATCAAAATACAAATAAATCAGTCCACCTGAAGCCCCTTCCTCCAGCGCTCTCACTTAGGAGCCGTGTGAGATGAAAGTCTCATGCACGGTTTTGAATGAGAAAAAGAAGTGACTTGAACCCGCTTGGATTACATCTAGACAAATCGAAGCAGGTCGGCGAGCAATGACACGAAATGCTTTTATCCGCTACTGTCTCTGACCGACTGCATTAGCACTTGTTGAATTGGTCTTCGGCAAATCGAATATCTCGTGGCACCAACAAAGGGCAGGTTTAGCTATAGCCCAGTCAAGGAGGCAAAGACAAAGAAAAAAGGGAAAAGCCGAGTACACTGCATCTCCAGTGAACCATCCTATTGAGGTTTCACGAAGTCAACACTGGAAGAGCTAGCATCTCTCTTTCCTAAGGCAAGGTAATCCATCTGTGGACTCAACACTTTGCTCTCGTAACACAAATGCGGTCCTTTTAGTGGCAAGTCCTTTTGAGGACCCTTTCGGGAAAGCGGATCCAATAGTTGAAGCACCGTTAGGCGAGAAGCAATGGTCAAGGTAGCACTGAATGGTACCACGCCGCTACATATTAGGGATGATTTTTGTTTGAGGGATAAGTTTTGCAGGCTAAGACGCATCGGGTGGAATCTCGGGAAGAAGTTTTTAGCAGTCTTCGTCAATTATTTCTAAAGCATGGCACGTAAAGACAATTCATCAAAACCAAAATTCTGTTTACTAGACCACTCCCAATGCAATAGTTGTCACTTTCGTAGCATAGTCCATTTTAGATAGTAATCTTACTATCACTCAATCAATTATTTTCCTAGAACATTTTTACACAATTAGTGGTGCCGTATATATTCACCACGTACCGATAGATAACAAATATTTTGACTTTTTGGTGAACCAAATTTACCTTTATTGTCTTAAGAAAATGACAGTTCGACTTTCTATGTACATTTTGTTTAAACTGGATAAACTCTCTTTTCCGCTCGTATTTCTCTGCGATTTAGGACATCATCGAAGTTCTGTTTCTAATCAACTTTCTAACAAGTAAATTTCATCTTTGAGAACAACCGAACAACAAATTGAAAGAAAACTTTGAATTAACATGAGAATCACGATTTTTTTTTACTAATTAAACGTTTTAAATTTAACCATTCATATTGATATTCACAAAAAAAATTTATTTTAATTCAACGACATCTCGAAACACCAAGAATAACGCATGTCACGATGGGTGGCCCTACGGGCGTTCAACATTCACACGAGCAAGATTTTTCAAGAACCCATTAATTTTCATAAGCCAAAATCAAATTAATGGCGAACAAAATTAATAGTCGATCTCCATTTGACCATATGACAAAAATTTAATGACTCTGATGGAGAGGATGATATTTATCGCATTCAAAGTGTAAGCCATTACCTAACCCTAAGGTCACCGTGTAAAGATTGTAATCTCCGGATGGCGGGGCTGCACGCTCTAACACAACTTCCTACAATCATCTTGATCCTAAGGTCGTCATGAAATCTTGTATGTCCCACATTTGGCGAGGCCCAAATGCTCTAAGCATGATTTCCTTCAATCTTTTTATGGACATTCGTCCAGGTGATCCCATAATTTTTTTTAGTAATGTCACCAGATGGCAGAACCCACACTTCAAATCAATTGCATCATTGGAAAACCAATAATGGAGGTCGTACAATTTTAAAAATTAGCTTCATTTTAAAATTTTCTTCTCACTTAGTATTGAAAATTGAGGACCTTCAATATATGCAATTCCATAATATTTACGTGCATAAATCAAGGGCTCGTTTACTATAGAGGATAGGATTGGATAAGGTTAGTTAACCAACCTTATCATAAGTTTACTAGGAAAAATAGGGATTATGGTTGAGCTGATGTGGGGATTGTGTGGCAGGTGGGTCCATACAATTTAATTGAGCTGGACGGACAGTTTTGTCAGGGCAAATTGGCCTGATACTTTATCCTAACTTTGCAATTCTAATTTTGTCCATTCTTCTTCTTCCCCATTCTTCCCATAAGAACATCTTCACCTTCCTCTATTTTTTTTTTTTAAAATTGCAAATTCAAAATTATGGATATAACTGTATATAATCAAATCTGATTTGTTCTTTTCTTCTTCTTCCCCATTCTTCCCGTACGAACATCTTCTCCTTCCTCTCTTTTTTTTTTCATTTTCAAATTCGAGTGGGTATTAACATACTGATAAATTCCCAGGCGTCAATTGCTTCGTCTTGGTCGAACAGTTCAACCGTGGTTACCCTCCGCACCGATTTCATTGTTTAAGGTTGGGTAAGATTAAATTCATCGACATTTTTTTGTAATTTTTTTTTTTTTGATTTTGTTTGTGCGATTTTTTTTTTCATATATCATCTTTCATTCATCTCCTCCGGCCCGATTTCACGGCTCAAAGGTGTGATTCGTTAGGCCCGACGAGTTTAGGGAAAGAAAGGGGGAAGGGTGCTCATTGAAGACATCATCATATTTTTTGTGGAAAGAGGCGGGTAAAACTGACATTCAATGATTTATCATATTATGCAAAATAGGTTAGTAAACATAGGATGAGATTAAAAAAATTAGCATATAAAATGACAAATGCTGACTTAATGGACAAATAGTCTTATCCCATCGTATCCCTGTCAACCCTAGTAAACGAGGCCCAAATAATTAATTAATCATGCATATCTAGCAATGAATTGGAAGCACTAGAAACAATGTAATGAATTTCACTATTATGGTCATTAATCAAATCTCCAACTGAATTAAGAAATAAAATAATTCATGTTCCTAGACCAGCAAACTTCTTGTCCAAGTAAGTCAGTCATCGGATTGCCGCTGGCCGCTTCCATCTGTCGTCACCACCGTGGTTTCGCTGGCAGGTCACCGTTGTCGGGAAGCATCTCGTATGCCTATTGTCGTGCCAAGATGTCTCAGGGGTGGCCCAGTCGTGCATTATGCCTGGGGTCGTTGGGACGTGCGAGCCACTCCCGCAGCTATGTCGCGTTGAGAAGTCGAAAGGTTGTTGGGTCACGTCTAGTGTCAGTGTCTTGCGCGCCAGCGCCTGCGTGTTGTTGTGTCGTTCGCGAGTTCTCACTATACGAAGCCATGGCTGGCTTGCGCGTGTGCACGATGAGGCCTGGGCACGAACTCGCCCGCGTTTCTCAGGTCTATCTTGCACTAGCACTTGCGACAAAGTTGTGCGCTACATGTAGCACACGCACGCGGTGCTCGCGTACCCATTGTCAAGGGCCTTCAACCATCGCCTGTGTCTTAGTGTTATCCTCACCTGACCCGCTAACTGTCTGCTACTGGGCAACCGTGACATCAAGTTGTCTACAGCCCTTGCGCGGCTGCATCCGATGAGACATTTTTTCGGTCGTCATTTGACCGACCGTCGAGGTTGTCGGTCGCCATGGTCATCCAGGTTCGTCTGTAGTTAACATAATAAAAAAAGGTACAACTATTACATAATTGATACTACACCCATAGATGGGTTTACATACTCATTTTTTAAAATAATAAATCTATACGGTGACCCACCATGCAAATAAATTTATTACAAGCATTCACAACTAAAGTATTGCTATCTTGTGCCTTGGCTAGGTCTGGGTTCACTCCCTCTCCAGCTACATTCTTCTCGACAGGTTCAGACTGAATGTAGTGAGAAAAAACATATAAAAACAATACATTATTATTACACTAAAGACTGATTGAATATATTACAAATAATAAAAATTGAAGTGATTAAAACTACATTATTGTGCGGTGCTGGAATAGCATTCTTTGATGGTGGTGTCGGTGGTAGACCAACAATTATAGCATCAAAAGACGGCTGAGATCCCTTCACTGCATAACCAAAGACGAGGTGTGGCTCATATCTGAAACCTCTTTGCATATATGTATATCATATAACCAAATGATTATTAATTAAAATTTATATAAATCTCACAAGTTTAATATTATGTATATATATAGCTAGCATATACTTGATTACAACAGGTGTAGTTACCGGTTCTTTTCCCTTTGATGCTTCATTTAACTTTTGTTGTGCAATCCTATCAATCTCCTCTAAGAATTGTGTATTGATCAAGGGGAATGCGTCATCGTCGTTGACAACACTGCTTAGAGCATGGATATCGGGCTTGGCAAATTTTGAATTAGTACAAACTAACAAAAAAAAAAAAAATCATAATAATAAAAATAAAATGTGGGGACATATAATGACACATGAAGTTGCTTACTTTGTTAGTTTCTCGAGAATCTTCCAGGAGATTTGACGTCCATCTGTATTTAAAAGATATTTTATGATATTGCCAAAAAAAAAGATATAAAAACAAAACTCATGATTCATTAACATAAACCAATAATGATACAGTAAAAAAAAAAAGATAATGAAACATCGTTTGTTGTCTCCGCATTAACATCAAATGGCTTCTGAAAAGACTAAGACATAAAAAAAAAACATAAAAACGTATCATATACCTAATTTAATATAGTTGTTAACATAAATTAGACATAGACAATATATATTATAATCGAAATAAAAAAACCGTTTCTTTTGCCGTTGATCTGTGAATACTGTCATCGGGCATTTCACTTCCACCACGAACTTCGCTCTTGTTTCCTTTATCGATGTGATGGTCTTTACTTGAACCACCCTAATGTATAATGTTAATGTGATGAGATGATGATAGATACTCGTATGATAAATAAAACACATGTACGAAGAAAGACCATAAATATAGCACATATACTGAGAAAGCACACATACTGAGAAAGACCATAAAATAAAGCACATATACTGAGAAAGACCATAAAGCACATATAATGTCAACACGTTGAACAATGTGTAATACATATATACTTTCAATATTTAATAACAGAACCATTTAAGAAAAAAAAATCACCTTAAAAACTTACACTACGTAATATACCATATATAAACCACAAAACAAAATTATTTGAAACAAATAAAACATATAAAAAACTTGTCTTCATATTATATAAACACAATGTTTATCTACTGCAACTCAAATATATGGTTAACAACATATAAAATGTACATATGTTCAGGTTATACAAACCACAATATTATGCTAAAAAACATATAATCAATAAATTGGACACAAATAAATCCGGCACATATAATCAATGTGGGTTATCTGACCACATATATAGTGTACATGCAGTACAAATTCACTAAACCATATAATTAATAAATATCAACAAGGACTTACAAGGAATTTTTCTTTGAACAAATCAAATTCAGCAAAAATACGTCTCGAGAAATCGAAGAAGGCTTGCTTGAAGCTCTCGAGTTCATCAATGATTGAGTTGAGACATGTTATAACATCCACATAATTGGTATGTTGTTTTGTGGGACTTGATGGAATCTCATTTCGAGTGAACTCATTTTTTTTTTCGAAAAATGAGTCCAACGAAAGAGTTTGTTTCTCCACCTCCGTTGGAACAATCTTATTGAACTGTGCAACAGAAAAAAAAAGAAATACTAAAAAAGTTATCGATACAGAAATATAAAATATAATACAACATAATTAATTACTTAGGAGTGATGATGATTTAAAAAGGTCCTCTGCATAAAAATACGATTATAACTATCGCGAACTTCCCATTTTAGTATCGTTGGAATATCATGATCACCAACGCGATGCATACTACACCTTCAGTGGTGTCGCATACCTCGTAGAACCATGTCTGAAGAGCTAATATAAGACCATAACACCTATACAGATAACCAGCGCCCCCGGTCTTCTCAAATATGTGAATTTGCTCTCTACTTTGAATTGATTTCTTCATGTAATAAAAAGTAAACTCAAACACATTTTTTTCCCCAAGCGTGATCATCGCACTCTTGACTATCAATTAGATCAACATAACATCTGTCTACACGAAGAGAGTCTTGAGAGCCCATCAGAAAATTTGCTAGTAAATGTAACTTGGCAAATTTCACCCCATCTTGATCATTGGACCATGATTTTTTAAGAAACTGCCACCTGATGTGGTTCCGATTTAATTCTACGCCAACAAAATACTTGTCCTGCAAACCACCCGAAATCTTTGGATTATTCAATTTTTTGCTCTTTCCAATGCATTTACATCCCGTTATAACAACAAACTCCTCTATCCCAAAATGGAGAAACTTACCTCCAAAATCGAACCAAATCTCGTCGCTCCTACTATGATGAACCTGACGTAAGAGTATATGGTTGATGAGTTGGTTCTGTACAATGAATGAGGGAAATCCAATATCTTCCCAAATGGTGAACTCCTAAAAACTTCCAATTGCTCAGTCGTAAGCGTCCTCTTGATTTCACTTATCGTGGATCGATCTTGTTGTTATCATTGTTGTTTTGAACCTTCACATTTATGTTCCTCGGATGCGGGATGAGAAATTGTCATTCCTGAAAATAATGAAAAAGAAGAAACATATTGCAATAGCCCATTATATTAGTAATGTAAATTACGTGTTTAACTCCGTAATGTTCATGTCATGCTCAGAATAATTTCTAGGTATTTAATGTATTATCAGTTAATCCATGTCTAATCGCTCGATAAATATTTATTAATCATGTGCTAATGGTGCAATCAAGTGACCTAACCGGTCATTAATCACGCGTTAAGGCAGGTAACACACATAATTATGCACGTCCTAATAGTGCATGTTTTTAGCACTAAGTGATTGCACTTAAGCAAGCTCAAATCATGTTTGATTATCACTTAAAGTTACGCTTAGAATTAAATGGCCGTGAGTTATGTGATGCTCGGTCAAACATTTTCTACCATCATCATTACAGTAAGTATGTGGAAGCTTGGTATTCATTTTAGTGGTGACTAAGCAATTTAGGTGATGAGTAAGCACCACCAAGCCACCTAAGGCCTTATGTGCACGGCAAGTGGCGCTCGGCCATTGGTCGAGACTTTCCTTCCAAATTTCACCATCATTTACCTTCTATAAAAATCGGAAGTTGGGGTGAAGATATGGTTTATGCATAAGCTAAACACTTATCAAAATTTAAGTTAGATTAAGACATTTTATCGCACGAAGACGGAGAAGCACACATGCACGCGCACGCAAGGGTTGATCACGGGAAGTAACACACAGTTGATCGAGAGTTTCAAGTGGTAACATCATCTTTGCCATCTCTTGATGTTAATAAGATCATGTTAGATAGATTATGTTCAAATCATGCTCTCAAGTTCATAATTTGGCCGTAGTTGCTCTCGGTTGCTCCATGTTAAGCCATGACCGAGTTATGTTTATTCTTATCCAGCAACTTCTGAGCAATTCATGTATATTTGATCGTTATATGTCATTTTATATTCAGTTAAGTCATATTTGTAGAAAGAATTTAACATTCGGTAGAGGAATCGGCTTAAAGCTGTAGGCAGCGCACGGTGCGCACGCCACCGGCCATCTTAGTTCATCGAGCAAAATTCATGATTTTTGAGTATATTCAGTATATTTGATAATGTTAGGTTAAATCATGTTGAGTCATGGTAAGGTTGCCGGAAGAAGTCGTCGGACGGCCGGCAAGGGCCGTAGTCACGCTGTCCGCACACAGCGGAAGCAGCGTGCCGGCAGTTAGCCGTGCTGGGCGGGTAGTACGTGCACGATAGTGAGCGTCATGCATAGCCTCTGCCCGCAGCAAGTCGACAGTTGGCAGTGCGTATGTGCAAGCCAACACGCAGTCGCGCACGCCAATGTGCAGTTGCGCACGCCAGTGCACATGTCCGCATGCCAGTCGGCCACAGGCAGTGCCCAACAGTACGCCCGAGGGGCCAGTACCGCGAGAGTCGCACGGTAGCGCCCGCGTGGTACTTAGTCACGCCAGCCAGTGTTCATCCGCACGTTCACACGTCCAGTTGCCTGTCAC
>CACSLK010033040.1:12670-47005 GCA_902706635.1 Striga hermonthica | reverse complement strand
CCATTCTGGGTTCTAGTGGCCCTAGTCTGCCCACTAGAGTGTGCACATGGTGTCCGACATTTTTATGCTGGCAGATGTTCAGATATCAGTCAGTTGATGATTATCAGATCATGCTTATTCAGTACCGGTTTCAGTTCAGTTTATATGTGCCAAGATCATGATATTGTTATTATTTTTACTGTTTACTTTAGTATGAGTTCCTACGGAGTACAACGGACTTTAGTGCTCACGCCCCATGTTTATTATGTTTTTCAGGTCATGGAGTCGGACCGGAGGTGTGAGATGGCGGTCGGTTCAGGATTATGCTTATAAAGTTTGAATTATGCGGGAGTTATGCTTATAAAGTTTGAATTATGCCGAGCGGGCTGTTACTATCTCCCGTAGGGGGATTTACCTGTTTTACCGCTACGGTTTCCGCTGAGTTTTCACTATTTGTCAAACTTAGCCCTTTTGATCCGATGACACGTTATTAGACTGTTAGTCCATTTTTTTAAAAACAAAAACGTCGGATTTAAAGTAAAGTTATGTATTATGGTAGCACTCCGAATCAGTATTTCGCAACTTAAATGTTTTTATTTTGAAAAACTTTGCGAAAAATACACTCTGATTTTCATGAAATAGCGGGGTGTTACACATATATATTATAAGGAACAATATTAACTAACTATAATAATTATGTATCTAAAATCTGTTGTAATTAAATAATGCCTGACATGAACTACTGATATAATGAGAAATCAAAATAACATAAAAATCTGAAAAATAATTTCAGTATTAAAAAATAATATCATTGAAATAAACCTTGCCTATACTTGAAATGAACTAAAACTTGCAATAAAAAACATAAATATCATTACAAAACATGTGTTGTTCAATATAGGTCAACACCCTAGATAAACCTTGAATATACTTGAAATGAACTAAAAATATGTTCTGCAATTAAAAGGCAAAGTTTATGAGAAATAATTACACTATTAACTTAAATATCATGCAAATAAACCTTGTATATACTTAAAGTTGTACTACAAATATACTAAGCAGTAAAAAAAAAACACATTATATGACCGAATTATTCAACTTTTAAATAATCTCATTGCAATGGACCTTGAATATACTTGAAATGAACTAAAAATATAATGATCAACCACAAAACATAATTTTAGGCAAACTCTAATTGCTTGAAAATATAATGGCAGTATAATATGTGTTTATCCCATTTTTGTTGCATTTTTTGTTGTTATTTTTCATTTTTTCCTCCGTTTTAATTCTTATCGTTGGTTTTTACTTCTTTTTGTAGTTTATTGCGTGTTTCTCTTTATTTTAGTTTTTTTCGTTTGTTCGCCGGTTTTCTGCGTTTTTCTGGTCCATTGTGTTGTGCAGGTCAGGACCTCGGCCGATTTTGATTTGAAGAAGAAAAATGGTTTGGTTAGCTTAGTTTCATAGTATGATGCATTGGCGTCACACAGGAAAAAATGGAATCAAATTTCGGTACCAAACGAGCTCGAACGAACACGAGATGCGATGCAATCGGGCATGAGCTCCCAGACCGCCGCGGACCCCCGCGCTGTGATGCCCGTCGTGGTCGTGTAGAGACTCTTGTTCTAGTGCCACGCCACGGCAACCTGCAGACCTACTTGCCGCTATGCGTCCCGTGACGCCCATCACGACCCGACAGAGTCTGTTTTCCCTCACACCTGGCACGCCGAGGAGGACTGCCGCGCCGCGCCACCCTCCAAGCCTCACGCCGCGGCAACACCTTCACGCTGCGGCTCATGACCTATTCGCACCGTGCCACACTTTCTCTCACGCAGTGTCACCCTGCTAGTATATATATGAGATCGAGACTTTGATCATATTATCTCTTCTCACGAGAACAGAAAACCCTACCCCTTTGTCTCTTAAACTCATTTTTTTCTCATATTTTTCATCTAAAACACAATATTGAACTTGAATTTCTTCACTTCTTTTAGATTTAAGCTTGTTTATCAGATTTAACTTTGGGATGTTATAAATCATAAGATTTCCTCTTCACTTAATTGATGAATACGAGTTCGTAGTTGTTAATTAAAAATCAAACCCAATCTTGGAATTAGAATGTTTAGGAATTTGATTATTTCTTCTTGTGTTTGAATGAACATGCATTATAATCCGGCTAACTTTCTTCTTGAGATCAACTCGGGGAATGTATCTTTCGATTTGGTACTCGGTAAAAACAAAATAAGTTGCTACAACAAATTTGGCCCCGTTATCGGGGCAGGTTTAGGACTTATCTTGTGTGCTAATTCACTTTTTTTGTGTTCCTGTTTGATGGGTCTACTTCCGGATCTGAAGTAAACCGATGGTTTTGTGCTCCAATCTGCTTGAAACGCCTTAGAATCGTTGTTAGACCGCCGCAAACACCTGCAAAATATCAACACTAGGGGTGTTTCCAGTGAAGAGCCTCCGACACTCAAGTCAGTATGAGAGTGATGAAGTGAGCTCTGCTCAGTAGGAGCAGCAGCTGAGAAATGAATGAGAGAGTGAAAGTTAGGGTTTGGGATTACCTCATCTCCTTTATATAGAAGCACAACACTTACCTGAAATACCCAAAATACCCCGGCCCACTTACACGAAGTGTCCAAAATGTACTGGTCGGCTCGCATTCCGTCCACTTCCTAGTCATCATTCAGATTCCTTCTTATCCGATATGGATTCTCTAGCTAGGAAGTTGTCATGCGATATGTTGAAGTGTGTAGAGGTCATCGGAGGCCTTTCCTCGAGGCAGGATAGGCCGACTTCAGGTCTCATCGAGTTGACTTAGGTCATATGCACGTTCAGAGGATATGTTTCGTTCGCTCATTTTTCTAGGAAAGTTGACTTACCATTAATCGACTTAAGAGAATCCTCTTGGAGACGCTATCGGGTTAGCAGCGATCTTTGGATAGCTCATGAACCTGGTCGACTTCAAGGACGTCGACTTGCCAGCATCATCTTTGATACTCATTCGGTCGAGTAACTATCATTTGAACCGAACTACAATAGCAAGCTATATCATCTAGCCCCCCCTCCCCTCCCCCTCCCCCCCAAATTACTCTAAGCGACTTTGAGCTTAAGAGTAAGTTTGGTAGTTAGGTTTCTTTCGAGCTTCACTACCCAGTTCTCTCATGTTGTTGTGTTGTTCATTCGATGTAGATGATATTTGTGATTTCCTTCGTTGTTCCCCATACTTTTGTTGATAAGTCGTCTCGTTTTTATCCTCAACTAGTCATGTCGATGATTCACTTGATTTGACTGGGACGCTTGTGGCTTGGTCCGATACTTAGGAATTTTCCCGACCATATTCACTGCCTATTATCATTTTGAATTTCAAAAGTTTTAGATCTGGATGTGACACGTCGCCTCAAGTTTACTTCTGCCGCTTTGAATTCTGTGCACCATCTCGTCCGTTGGATCTTACTTTGATCTAAAGGCTAGGGTTTTAGCCATCTCCTTATAAGTAATCTTTCTTCTTCTCTTCTTTTACTTTTTGCAACTACTCTCAAGTTCTAGAGATTTCTAATTTCTCCAGCAATTACGACTCTCTCCGGCAACCACAACTTCCCGCGACTTAGGCGTTTCACAACCCTCGCCGAGACATCATGTGTAAGTTTTCAGTTTCATATCTTTGCAACTTCTTCTATTTTCTCTTTTTTTCTTCTTTTTTTCTGGGTTTGATGATTGAAGACTTCAAAGTGTTCTTCGTGTTCTTCATGATTTTCTCAATATTCTGGCGATTTTCTTTGCTAGATCTTTGAATTAGATAGTCTTATCCGAGATGACTTGTTTGTTGCGGCTCGATTTAAATGAACAAGTCGGCTTAGCATATCTCTTGTCGACTTTTAGCTTACGGCTCGCCCGTTGAGCTTTGACTTCCCCACTTTTTCGCCTTTTACAATTTTAGACGATAGAGTCAGGTTTTCGCATCGAACCTTCCTCGTGTTCTGCCATCTTTGCTAGGACGACATTCCTTATTCGTCTTATCGATACCTGTATTCGTTTTCTCAACTTTTCTCCCCTTATCTAGGATTTACTCAGTCGGGCAGTATAATTTTCTACATACTGATCATCTCTCTTCTCTCCTTTCAATAGATTCTGAATTCGACTATGTTTCTAGCTCTATTCTCGGCTCTCTCGTCCGTCAAATAGAAGAATATTCGGGCTCCGATTATGTCGAAATAATTGGCTCTAGGCATGCGGTTGAGCAAGAGAGGTCGCAGGGCTCATCTGCCTCGACTTTCAGGATTAACCAAGACAAGTATAACCAAGCGCTCTTATCGGGTGACTTGATGCAAAATAAGGAGGATCCCAATCATGGTAGCGACTCTCATCGACTAAACCCCCTTCCTCGAGGTACTCCCCTTAGGCTTCTAGATATTCCTTTGTATAGGGTGAGTCCTACTTCCTTGTAAGTAACGGCTTCTATTGTTGAGTCTCGAGATGTAACCATAGCCTGTCCGTTAGTCAAATTAACTGTTCTGAATCCATTTTCTTATGTCTCTGCAGCCAAAATCGGGAGATTTAGTCGTTCAATGGTCTGCCTTCCAATTGGGAGTTGGTCGCCCCTGGTCCCAACAATGTTTTTACCCATCCTCCAAAGGGTTGTTATACATTTTTTATCGACCAAATAATGTTCGGCTTGCGCTTTCCTATCCAGCCTGAACTTCTGTCAATTAGGAGCATGTATAGTGTACCAATAAATCAGTTTTCCCCTAATGCCATTCGCATTATGGTAGCCTTTATCATAATTTCTAGAATAAAGCATGGTCATTTTTCGCCCGAGTTCCTTTTGTATTGCTATAGCTACCGCTTTAAAAAGGACGCCCATTGTTTGGGTCGTCGTCATGGCGTTTCTTTCCTCGAGGATCTTTCCTCGAACATTACTGAGTGGAAAACCAAATACTTCTACGTTCATCCTGCTCCCGGCCAGTATCCCTTCACCAATATCTGGATTACCTCGAAGGTTAAACAGGATCATGAACGTCTTAAGTCGAGTCGATTTCAAGCCATGCTAGATGAGCTGAATAAATTTAAATGGAGTGCTCGTCTACTGGTTAAGGATAGCAGTCTCCTTAACCATGTGGGTCTTTGGATTGACGAGGATGCCCCTCGTATCGATGATCCCTGTATTCATATGTTTCGCCCATTCGAGCATTCTTTACTTTATTATTCGTGAGTTACACCATGATTGTCTAATTGTTGCATTAACTTCTATTATTTGTATTCCAATTAAAGCTTTTCAACGATTCGAGACCAAGAAGACTCAGGATGGTGACAAGTCCGCCAAACAGCCCGTCCCCCCGAAGAAAACCCACGACGACTCGGGGTCGGGGTTGAAAGAGACGGCAGTCAAGACGACTGCCGCGAAAAAATCCAAGGTGATCCTTTCTTCTATAGCTCCATCGCAGAAAATCATGGGCTCGAAGTCCTGAAAGAGAGCTCAAGAGAAGGTTGATTTCGTGTTGGTGCCTGAGTCACTCAAGCGCCAGAAAAGTAAGGACAAAGGGAAGTCCGTCGCTCCCCCTTCGCCTTCTCATTGTGATGTCGAGGAGGTCACTCTCGAGAGGTTGTCCAGACTTTAGAATCATCCCTATCCTCATGAAGTGGCTAAATACTACGACTACATTATTCCTCCTGCCGAAAAGGCTCGCGCTGATCGCGATCCTCATCATCGTGCTAACTGTGCCTCCTCTGCTTTTCTCGAGTAATCCTCTCGTTTCTCGTTTAGCCGCTTCCTTTCTTTATCTTTCTTCGAATTTTAGTTCTGACATTCTACTTTCAATTTATGGCATACACCATTCCTACTCTCCTCGAGGAATCCAAGTCGCCTGAATCCACTCTCCATGCCTATAAGAAGAAATCCAAGGATTAAGTCTTCGAGCTAGTGAAGAAAAATGACGACCTTGCGGCGGCCAATGCTATTATTGCCAAGCTCAAGACTGAGAAGGCCGATGCTCTTTCAAAGGTCGATCAGTTGAAGGCCGACCTTGCGAAGGCCACCGACGACCTTCTGGTGAAGAGGGAAGTAGGTCAAGAAGAAGGGTGCAATTCCTTCCTCAAGTCGCCTATGTGTTCGGTCATTCTGAAGACCTACCGCCAAGAAGTCGTCAAAGCTTTTTGTAATTCTCCCGACTTCCTCGAGAAGCTGTGTTCTGCAACCCTTCAGTACTTCCACTTCACGTTCGATTCGTGGGAGTCGGCTGCGAAGGGCACTACTCTCGAGGGGAAGGTCGACCGTCAAGCGCTCAAAGAAACCCTTCCTATTCTGGACGGATATCATGGTGATGCATCGCCTCCCGACGATTACCCTTGGTGGTCGGGGCTCGAGGCTCGGGCCATCCGTAAGGCCAGGTTAGTTAATTAGCTCGAGGTCCTCCCCACTCCCTTGTCCGGTCCCACCGAATTAGTCGGGGCAAGTGGAGCTGACCACGAGAGGAGGTTGACGAGGAGATTGAGGTCAAGCACCCGGAGACCAAGCCAATTACAGAAGAAGAGCCTACTCGGACTGAGCCGAATGTCGAGGAAGAGGATGTGAGGACTGAGCCTAATGCTGACGGGGATGAGAATGCCGCTGAGAAGTCAACCGCTCATTCTCAGAAAGATTAGATGTTTGCTTTGATTGAAATGGTTGTTTTGCTTATTTTGTTGTGTGTTGTTGTTTTTTTTTTTTTAGTCCCAGCCTACTTTAGGTCGTTTTGTAATGGGCCAGGAGGACTTATCATGTAATCGTCTTTTATCTATGCAATTTATCTTCAGTTCTCTTGGCCGTTTACGCTCTCGGTTTTTTCTTCAATTGTTCTTGGTTATTATAAATGCTTTTCGATGCTTGTGCCGATGCTTTTTTCTGGCTCCACTAAATTTTTCAAGTTCTTTGTCTCGTCTTACTATGTCTTCTCCCAACCCGGCTTGCAAGCTGGTCGAAGTCGAGCAACAATTTTAATAGCATCATAGCTGGTAATCATAAGTTTTTTAACTCGTCTTCTCCCAAACTGGCTTGTGAGCTGGTCGAAGTCGAGCAACGATTTTAACAGCTTCATAGCTGGTAAACATTAGTATTTTTAACTCGTCTTCTCCCAACCCGGCTTGCGAGTTGGTCGAAGTCGAGCAACGATTTTAGCAGCTTCATAGCTGGTAAACAAAGTTTTTCAACCCGTCTCCTCCCAACCCTTCTTGCGAGCTGGTCGAAGACGAGCAACGATATGTTTCAGCTTCATAGTTGGCTTTCTAGGATTTTAGGGATGTAATCGTTCGTATCATAGTTATAATGGAAGATTCTACTTGAAATACAACTACGTAGTTGTTTTAAGTCAGCTTCATAGTCGCAAGTTTCGTAGCTTAGTCGAGATTCCACTTAAGATACATAACTTCATAGTTGTTTTGAGTGGACTTCATAGTCGTAAGCTTTGTAGCTTAGTCGAGATTCCACACGAGATACAAATTCGTAGTTGTTTAAGTCGACTTTGTAGTCGTAAGCTTCGTAGCTTAGTCGAGATTCCACTCGAGATACAACTTTGTAGTTGTTTAATTCGACTTCGTAGTCGTAAGCGTCGTAGCTTAGTCGAGATTCCACTCGAGATACAACTTCGTAGTTGTTTAAGTCAACTTCGTAGTCATAAGCTTCGTAGCTTAGTCGAGATTCCACTCGAAATACAACTTCGTAGTTGATTAAGTCGACTTCGTAGTCATTGAAACTAGCCGGCTACATTTAGCCGTTTTAAAAAATTTAATTTTTCAGGTAATCATAATAAGGTCGACATGTAAATGTAAGAGACATAATTGAAGCATAAACTTAAGATTCATTTCATTACTGAATTTGATTTGAGCTTTGTTCAGTACAAAAGAGTTTGAAATATTGCCTTAAGCATAAAAGCGTTTCAGGTGAATCACGTGCCAAGACCGCGGCAGCTGTCGACCTTCCACATCCTCGAGTTCGTACGCGCCTCTCTCGAGCACTTTTGTGATAGTGTAGGGTCCTTCCCAATTAACTTCAAGCTTCCCAACATGCTTGAGAGCGTCTGCTTGCTTGAGGACGAGATCTCCCACTTAGAAGCGTCTGGTTCGGACTTTCTTATCGAAAGCTGCATGCATTTTTTGTTTATACTCGATTGATCTTACCCAAGCTTCTTCTCGTCCTTCTTCGATCAGGTCGAGGGCTTCTTTGGCCATTTTCTCGTTCTTTTCCTCCTCGAAGTACGTCGACCTGTGTGAGCTTATGCAATTTCCACTGGTAGGAGTGCGTCCATCCCATATACCATACTGAATGGTAACTGGCCCGTCGAGCTTCTCGGTGTCATCCTATACGCCCATAGGACAATTGTTAACTCGTCGATCCAAGCTCTCGACGCCTTCTCCAATCGTTTCTTTAGCCCCTGAAGAATAGTCCTATTCGTCACCTCGACTTGCCCGTTAGCTTAGGGGTGAGCGACTGAAGTAAATCTCTGTTTGATTCCCATGTCGAGGCACCATGCTTGGATTCGTTTTTTGTGGAATTGTGTTCCATTATCAGAGATCAATACTTTTGGAATTCCAAATCGGCAGCAAATATTGTTGAATATGAATTGTATCATTTTTTCCTCAGTGATCTTTGTCAGGGGCTCTGCCTCGACCCACTTACTGAAATAATCGACTGCGACTACAAGGAACTTTCTTTGTCCCATTCTCATTAGCAATGGGCCCACCAGGTTGATACCCCATT
Source organism: Striga hermonthica (assembly GCA_902706635.1). Taxonomy (NCBI): domain Eukaryota; kingdom Viridiplantae; phylum Streptophyta; class Magnoliopsida; order Lamiales; family Orobanchaceae; genus Striga; species Striga hermonthica. Next base: position 38,295 of record CACSLK010033040.1, on the reverse strand, counting down.
GGGCGAAGGGAATCGGGCAGCTGATGGCCGTCATTGTTTCAGCTGGAATGTGATGATCTGTCTGTGCCGCTGGCATTTATCGCATTTCTGCACAAGTGTTTCTGCCATCCTTCGCAGCTTTGTCCAGTAGTAGCCTGCTAGCAGGACTTTTCCCGCTAATGATCGAGATCCCGCATGCGCCCCGCAACATCCTTCGTGAATTTCTTGCAGAACGTAATTCCCCTCGTCTTCTGAAACACACCTCAAATGTGGCCCGACATGTGATTTTTTGTACAACACCCCATCGACCTCGAAATACTTGCTCAGATACCGAGCAACTTTTTTCGTCTCTTGCTTGTCTCCTGCAGGTACTCAACCCTGCAAGAGTTCTTGAATGCACTTCCTCCAGTCATTATTTTTGTCGACTTCCATCGTCTCGCCTAAAACACTTTCTTCAAGGTGCATGGTGATGATGTTATTTCCCATCTTCCCGTCATTAGAGCTTACTATTCTTGCCAGCCAGTCGACTCGCTTGTTCTCCTCTCGAGGTACCTGAATCAAGTCAAATTTCTGCAACCCTTGCACGAGGCTCTGAACCTCCTCGATATATTTCATCATTAGTTTTTTTTTGATCTCGCAGGTTCCCGTTACTTGCCCGACCACAAGTTGTGAATCAGAATGTGCTACCAGCTCAGTGGCTCCTCTACCTATTGCGATTTGAATCCCTTTGATAAGCGCCTCATATCGACTTCATTGTTCGAGGCTTTGAACCCCATTCTAACGGGAAAATCCAGATGCTCACCTTCAGGTGATATTAGAATGATTCCGAGGCCAGACCCTTTGGCTGCAGAAGAGCCATCGACATGCATCACTAATTTCTTCTCTCTGCTTTTTGTACATTCTTGGATGAAATCAGCTAACGCTTGAGCCTTTATTGTCCATCGGGGTTCGTATCTGATGGAATATTCGCTTAACTCGACTTCCCACTTTACAAGTCGACCTGAGACAGTAGGTCGACCCAACGTTCCTCCAAGTTGGAAGTTTGTCCTCACTAGTATGGTATGATTCAGAAAATACGGCCTCAACTTCCTCGCCGTTATTACCAGAGTTAGGCAGCCTTCTCAACTTCTGATATCTCGTCTCGGCTCCTTGAAGTACTCGACTGGTGTAATATATCGGCCGCTGGGCACCTCCCTCGTCTCGCAGCAACACCGAACTTAAAGAAACCACTCCCACCAAGAGATATAACCCCAACTCATCACCTGGCTCGGGTTTGGTCAGCAAGGGTAACTCGCTCAACAATTCCTTCAAGCTTTCAAACGCCATCTGCGCCTCGTCATTCCACATGAAGGTCGTTGATATAGCCCTATTGTCATAGTCCCGTTCAGATGTTGGTTACTCGACTGAATGAGCGCTAATGACGACATCATGAGTCGTCTCCCTCGAATTCGATCGTGTTCATAAAACCGACTGAGGATCGCCGCTAGCCCGATAGTGGCTACAAGACGATTTCAGCAAGAAGACCTCTCTTGAAAGACGAGTAAGTGAATCGCAGTCTCTGAATACTCATGAATAATCCAAGTCGACTCGATAGGACTACGAGTCAATTTACCCATCTTGAGACGACAAGAGCTCTGACGACTTTATACACTTCGATACAACACATGAAAGCCTCCAAATGAGGCTGAGTCTACTTAGGATAAGAAGGAATCTACATGCTGACTCAGGAGTGGGCAGAATGTGAACGGACCAGGGCATTCTGGACATTTCGTGTAAGTCGGCCAGGCATTTTGGGCACCTCAGGTAAGTGTTGAAAGCCCTATATAAAGGAGGTGGGGTAACTCCCAACCCTAACTTTCACTCTCTCTACTCATTTTCCAGCTGCTGCTCCTACTGAGCAGAGCTTATCTTCATCACCTTCACTGACTTGAGCGTCGGAGGCTCTCCACCGGAAACACCTCCGGTGTTGAGTCCTTGCAGGTATGTGCAGCAGTTCAAGGATGATTTGAAGACGATTCGAGCAGATCGGAGCCCATTTCCACCAGTTCACTCCAGATCTAGGAGGAGACCCATCAAATTGGCACCGTCTGTGGGCAGTTCTTGAAGAAAATAAGAGATTTGCACCTAGTTATGATCTGTTTGACATGGCGGAGAAGGATGGATTGTCGAGAAACTTGAGCGAGGACTTAAGGGGAGCATGGACAAACAAACGGCCTCCGCCGATTCCCGGCTCTAAACCACCGCTCTAGGTGCTTGGTTTTCCACTGTTTGGAGGACACGCGCCGTCGGGAGTACGTGATGAGTAGGAAACACCCATCACCCCACCTGGGGTAAAGATTCTAGTGCTAACACAAGGAGGATCTAGCCAGACGAAGGGCACGAACATGGGAGTCGACTGGCAGGAGTCGACTGAGATGTCTTTGAGCTTGGGGAGGCAACCTGAAATGTTGGAACAAGAGGCGAGGTCACCACCCCAGGTCGAGGAGCCGACATTAACCATGACGAGGAGCGAGATGTAAAAGATGATTGCGGCGGCAGTGGCGGCCCAACTTAAGCAGATGCAAGTCGAGCAGCCCAGGGTCGAGCAACCTCGGATCGAGTAGCCACCCCCTGAGCGCGAGCAGCAAGCACAATCCCATGAAAGGCAGAGCAGGAGGGCAGACAAGGAAGAGTCCTTTGTAAGAACTTTCAATCCGCAGGCAAGAGAAGATACTCTAGAACAACGGATGGCTCGAGTGCGAGATATGCAGGCCTGAGTCGAGGGAAGAAAAACTGAAAGTTCAAGAGGGCACCCGTTTCTCGCAGCATATCTCGGATGCCGATTTGCCACAGGGGTTCAGGGAGCTGAACATTTGGTATGATGGGTCGACTGGTCCTTCTCGACATCTGCGGAGTTTCGAGAATATGGCGGTTCTGCATCGTTATAACGATCCTGTCCAGTGTCGAGCATTCTTGGTGACCTTGTGAGGACCTGCGCAAGATTGGTTCCACCAACTGCCTCCAGGGGCCGTCAGGGACTTTGATGGATTTAGCTCGAGTTTTCTGAACCAATTTGCAAATGTAAAAGCCCAGGAGAAGTCTTACCTTACCTTGATAGGTATACAACAGAAAGAAGGAGAATCATTGCGAGATTACGTGGCGAGATACACACGGGCGTGTGTCGACGTGTCGTCGGCCACAGAGGAGATCAAGTCGGGTGGACTCACTAGGGGATTACTGTCAGGGTTGTGCAAAAATTCCCTAGCAAAGCGGCTTGGGTGGACTTTTGACGAGGTCTTGGGAAGGTTTGCAAAATACATGAATGTCGAGGAAGCAAAATCTGACTTCTTGCAAGCAGCAAAGACCCATCGGGAGAAAGGAGAGGATCCCTGACAGCAGACAGGGAGGGGCGATCTAGGGGATGGAGGCCGACTCTATACACCCCTTTGTCGGCTCCTCAAGCACAAATTTTGGAGGTGATAGAAAAAGAGATCCATGACAATGTCGTCAGGTGGCCCATGACGAGGAAGGATGGACCAACAAAGCCCAAGAGCAACCTGTATTGTCGATTTCACAAAGACTACGGACACAATACTGATGATTGTCGACACCTCAAGGACAAGATCGAAAGGTTAATCAAAGCAGGGCACCTGATAAGGTTTATATATAAGGACCATGAGAGGTAGAGCAGAAGGAGGGAGCAGGGTACAAGTCCTCGCAAGAGGGCGAGAACACCGGAGAAGGAGGAACTCTCTCAAAAAGAGGAGTCATACACATGATATTTGGTGGACTGACTGATGCGGACTCAAATCGAGCAAGGAAGGCGTATGCTCGAGGTAGACACACAACGGCTGAGATACAGTAGGTAGATGAAAACGGCCCAGTTATGAATTTCGGGCCAGCAGATGTGGGTGAAGTCGAGAGATCTCACAATGATGCCTTAATGATAACCGCCCAAGTGTCCGACTATGAAGTGCAGAGAGTGTTTGTCGACACTGGAAGCTCAGTGAATGTGATCTTTTTGACTGTCTCAAGAGGATGGAGCTCGACATACAACTCACACCCCTTCATACCTCACTGTTTGGGTTCAATGGTTCAGAGGTCGCGCCCCTAGGAGAGACTATGCTTGTTGTTGTCTTAGGAGAAGGCGACTTGAGAAAGGTGAAAATGGTGAGATTCGTAGTAGTCGATGTCGAGTCAGCCTACAACGTGATCCTGTGGAGGCCCGCACTCAATGCATTCCAGGTTGTGGTGTCAACTTATCATATGAAGCTAAAATTACCAGTCGGAGATCGAGTTGGAGAGGCTCGAGGCGATCAAAGGCTATCAAGAACTTGTTATCAAATTGCTGTGAAAACTAATCAGCGAGCCGAAATCAGAGACGGAAAAAAGCTGATGAAGAGTGAAATGAGGCCGAGGGGGAGTGACCTCGAGCTGCATGGAGAATTAATGGAGATCCAAATCGGGGAAAGGAAGGACCAAACCACCAAAGTCGGAGGAGAGTTGGAGGATGAGTTGCGCATACAATTGGTGGAGTTGTTAAAGGAATTTAGGGACATATTCGCTTTCTCCCCTGAGGAGTTTACGCGGATTGATCCAGAGGTCATGGAGCACAGGCTTAATGTCGACCCTCTTAAAAAACCAGTGAAGCAGCGGCTCAGGCATCATGGGGTTGAAATCGATAGAGCCATAGAAGTCGAGGTGGACAAACTATTGAAGGCCAACCATATAAAAGAAATCCAATTCCCTGAAATGATATCCAATACAGTGATGGTGAGAAAGGCACTAAACAAGTGGCGCATGTGCAACGACTTCCGCGACTTAAACTTGGCATGCCCCAAAGATCATTACCCTTTGCCAAGAATCGATCAGATGTCGACTCCACTGCTGGATGCGAGCTATTAAGTATGATGGATGCATCTCAAGGGTATCACCAAATCCCCTTGGCCCCCGAGGATCAGAGCAAAGTAAACTTCGTGATGAGTAAAGGGACATATTGTTATGCCGTCATGCCCTTTGGACTCAAAAATGCGGGAGCAACTTACCAAAGGTTAATGGAACGAACGTTCAGAGCCCAGATCGGGTGAAATATAGAAGTATACGTTGACGACATCCTGGTAAAAAGCAAATCTTCAACTTCACAACTACGCGACCTAAGGGAAACATTCGAAACCCTTAGAGCATTTGGAATGAAACTGAATCCAAGCAAATGTGCCGTTGGAGTAAAGACGGGACGATTTCTAGGCTATGTCGTCACAGAGAGAGGAATCGAAGTAAACAAAGAGAAGGTGAAGGCTATACTCGACATGGCCCCACCAAGGAACATCAAGGAGGTGCAAGTCGTTACTGGTCGAATCGCTAGCCTAAGTAGGTTCATTGCTCGAGCTGTAGAAAAAAGCTTCCCATTCTTCAAATTTCTTAAAAAGAATACGACTTTCCAATGGAGTGAAGAGGCTCAGATGGCGTTTGAAAAGCTGAAAGAGTTTTCTAGCGAACTGCCCCTCTTGACGAAGCCAGAGCCGGGTGACGAGTTGGTGTTATACATCTCGGTGGGGAGCAACCAATTTATTACACCAGTCGAGTACTCCAAGGTGCGGAGACGAGATATTCTGAAGTTGAGAAAGCTGCACTAACGTTGGTGGTGACGGCTAGAAAATTGAGGCCATATTTCCTAAACCATGTGATAGTGGTGAGAACAAACTTTCAACTTGGGGAGACCTTGGGGCGACCTACTGTCTCAGGTCGACTCGTGAAGTGGGCGGTCGAGTTGAGCGAATACTCCATCAAGTACAAGCCGATATGAGCCATAAAGGCTAAAGCCTTAGCAGATTTTATCCAAGAAGGCACCAAGGGAGAAGATAAGAAATGGATCATGCACGTCGACGGATCCTCAGCGGCCAAAGGATCTGGTTTGGGAGTCGTCCTCGTGTCCTCCGAGGGCGAACAACTAGACTTTGCCATCAGGATGGGGTTTAAGGCCTCGAATAACGAAGCAGAATATGAGGCACTAATTAAAGGAATTCAACTCGCAATCGGTGGCAGAGCGACAGAAATCATGGCACATTCCGACTCACAACTTGTTGTCGGACAAGTATTGGGAAATTGCGAGATTAAGTAGGATCGAATGCCGAAATATGTCGAGAATATCCAAAGCCTTGTACAGGGCTTAGAGAAATTTCAGCTAACACAAGTCCCGCGAGAGGAAAACAAGCGAGCCGATTAGCTCGCAAGAATTGCGAGTTCAAATGAAGGAAAGATGGGAAATTGCATTACCACTATGAATTTAGAAGGAAGTGTTTTGGACGAAACGATGGAGGTTGATGAGAAAGACGACTGGAGAAAATCAATTCGTGAACTATTACAAGGTCTAGTACCTGATGGAGACAAGCATGAGGCAGAAAAAGCTGCTCGATATTTGAGCAAATACTTTGAAGTCGAGGGGATTTTGTATAAGAAGTCGATGGTCGGGCCTCACCTGCGATGTGTTTCCAAAGAGGAAGGATGTTATGTCCTAAAAGAAATTCATGAAGGGTGTTGCGGAGCGCATGTAGGGTCTCGAGCCTTAGCCGGCAAAGCTCTGCGAGTAGGCTATTACTGGATAAAAATTCAAAAGATGGCCGAACAGTTAGTGCGAGGATGCGAGAGATGCCAGCGTCATGGTCCAATTCCTCATATCCCGGCTGAAACCATGACGACGATTAACTGCTCGATCCCCTTTACTCAAATGGGAATCGACTTAGTGGGTTCGTTGCCAACAGGAACGGGGCAAAGAAAATTCCTTGTAGTCGCAGTCGACTACTTCAGCAAGTGGATCGAGGCAGAACCCTTAGCAAAGATCACCGAAGAAAAAATGATACAATTCATGTTCAATAACATCTGCTGTCGATTTGGAATTCCGAAGATATTGATTTCAGATAACGGAACCCAATTCCAAGGATAAGAGGAAAGAGAAGAAGAAGCAGTAAGGTCGACATAAGTCGACAAGCGAAGAGGGTAAAGTCGACGACGCCTCACAAAGTCGACTCTCTCATAAACATAACTCTACAGCGGGAAGTACACATTTAAGATCAAACACCTATGTTCCCAGAATCGTTCGAAGATTCTCAGAACACGAAGAACACACATGAATCCCAAACCAAAAATCCAGGTAACCAACAAAAATATCCAGGTGATATAGGATATCATACACTAAACTGATTTGTCGAGACAACCAACTAAAATAGACCGCCGGCCTGGTCGAACCGGATCGAGAATCCACAATAAAGGAAAGAAGGTTGACGATGAAGAAGAACGGGTTCAATAATCTTAGACAAGCACCGGCTGCTCGAGGAGTTGGTCGAGAAAACATGGTCAGACGAGCGTGGTCGGGGAATCGACCACCTCATACCTCAGGGACAGCTCAGCATTCGCCACAGATTTGGTCGAGCATCGGATTATACAAGAGAATCTCCAGCACATGGGAGAAGACACGCGGCGCTTTAAGAGTGGTCCACGGCTATAACGAACTCTGACATTCTCTGACATATTACGCGTATTCTGACACCAAGGATAATGGAGGCGCGCGGTTGTACGGACAAGCAGGAGGACAGCCGGCCAAACTCGCCCAAGTCGTGCGTGTAGAACAGGTAACTCGTTCCTATAAATAGGAACGGGAATCCTCACTTTTAGACACAATCTCTCATACTTTTACATATATATATTCTCAAGATCTGACTTGAGCGTTGAGGCTCTTCACCGAAAAACACCTCCGGTGTGAGAGTTACATACAGGTTCGCGTTCTACCGGCAAGGAGGACGAGCTCGAGACGGTTTCCAGCCGGTCGGGGTGCGAGACTTGTATTACAAAGAATATGGAATTAAGTGAACTTACACATATTGACTGAAGCGAGATGTCCTGAAGATGTCAAGAAGTATATCGGACGATGCGCGCACCGGAGAAACCGAAAAGCTTTATTGCCGGAAGTTTGAGAACTTGAGGAGGGAGAATCGTGAAAAACCGGAGAAGAAAAAAGTGAAGGATATTTATAGGACATGTGATGAAGCCCTAACCCTAGGATTAAAGGGAAAATCAACGGCTAAGATGAGACATAGAATTCGAAGCGGCAAAAAGAGAATTGAGGCGGCGTGTCACATCTTAAATACAGAATTTGAAATTCGAAATAATGAGAGATGGATATATTCAGGAAAATTCCTAAGCACAAGATCAAGCTGCGAGCATCTGGATCGAGCAGAGACTTATCAACATGACAAATTAGAGATAATGACGAGACGATTATCAATATAAGTATGGGAAATAACGGACATTACAACTAACATCAACATCAAATGGATAGCATAACATGAGAAAGTCGAATAAAAAGATTCGAGAAATATCTGACCACCAAATTCACTCTTAAGATCGAAATCGCTTAGAGTAATTTTTTTTGAGGGGGGACTAGATGATATAGCCCTATTGTCATAGTCCGGTTCAGATGCTGGTTACCTGACTGAATGAGCGCTAATGACGACATCATGAGTCGTCACTCTCGAAGTCGACCGTGTTCATAAAGCCGACTGAGGATCGCCGCTAGCCCGATAGCGGCTCCAAGACAACTTCAGCATGAACTCGTCTAAGATACGCATCCGAGGGAAAAAAGGTAACCATGAATGAGGTCGAACTGGGCAATATTTCGATGGCCCAATAGTTAGCTGAGCTCACGGGGTAGATGCGGCTACTAAATGCAAGAGGAACTTCTCCAGTTCAGACTATGGTCGTGAATGTGTGTGGAGCTTGTGAAGTCCAGGGACACGGATCTGAGGTATGCCCATCGGCTATCGCACCAAGCTACAAAAGACAGAATGCCGAGGTGAATGCATTACAGGGTTACCAGATCCAGTCCGGTAATGACCCTACTCGAACACGTACAATCCTAGGTGGCGAAACCACCTGAACATCTCATGGGCCAACCACCATTATCAGTAGCCGCCTCAAACCAACTTTGTCCCTCATCAACAGCAACAAATGGGACAAATGACAAGGATGCTGACGCAGGAAGCCGGACGAGCCCACCGAGCATGGATGACAAGCTGGACAAAATTCTCAATTTTATCAGGAATCATGATGCGTCCATTAAATGCTTGAAGGAACAGATGGGCCAGTTAGCCACCCGTGTGTGGAACATCTAGGTGGAGTTGAAAAAATACAAACTGCCAATCTAGTCGGAGCATGCAAAATCTATAACTGTGCTTTTTCCTGACTTTGATGAGAGGGTAGGAGGCAGAGACGCAAGGGAAGGAAGAGAAGGCCAAAAAGAGGTGGAACAAAATGGAGAGAAACTAGTGACATCGCCTACCGAGCCATCCTTGCACAAGTCCTCAAGCCCAAACACCGAAGATTCCCTTCTCAGGCCGACTGTTGGACGAGAAGGACCGCAGGATGATTCGAGACCTCAATGCGATGTTGACTAAGGCCAATGTCGGCCTATCGCCTCCCGATGTGTTGAACAAAATACCAGCTTATGCAAGATTCTTCAAAGAAGTGGCAACGTGCAAAAAGTGGTTGAAGAGTGGTGATGAGATGATTGTATACGAGGCGACGAGTGTTTTCATCATAACTTACCGAAGAAAAAAAGACATATCGGAGGCTTTGTGATCCCTATAGCCTTGGCGAATGAGAAAGATACCTCATGGATGCTTGATCTTAGAGCAGGAATAAATCTCATGCCACTCGCAGTTTATCAATGGCTCGGGCTTGGAGATTTGAAGCCCACCAAAATGTGCTTGCAGCTTGTTGATCGCTCATTCCGTCAACTAGAAAGAATTGTGGATGATGTGCTCTTTCAAGTTGGGAAGCTGATAGTCCCTATGGATTTTGTTGTGCTAGATGTGGGGAATGTGCAAGAAAATGAGATTATCAGCCGCGACAACCTGCAGACCTCCATGTCGCTACGCGTCCGTGGCGCCCATCACCTCACACTTGCCACACCGCGGAGGACTGCCGCGCCACGCCACCCTCCAAGTCTCACGCTGTGGCAACACCTTCATGCTGCGGCTCATACCCTACTCGCATCGTGACACACTTTCTCTCACGTCGTGTCACCCTGCTAGTATATATATGAGATCGGGACTTCGATTAGATTATTTGTTCTCTTGAGAACAGAAAACCCTACCCCCTCGTCTCTTAAACTCATTTTTTTTTCATATTTTTCATCTAGAACACAATATTGAACATGAATTTCTTCACTACAATTAGATTTAAGCTTGTTTATCGGATTCAACTTTGGGATTTTATCATTCATAAGATTTCCTCTTCACTTAATTGATGAATATGAATTCTTTGGCTGAGATGAATGTTTGTGTTGAATTGTTGATGAGTGGCTAAATTCATATGCTAGGGATATAGGATTAATGTTTTGATTTCGTTTGTGATAGTCGTGTTCGTTGATCATTCTTTTTATACGAGTTGAAATTTTAAAAGGATTTTCAATTATCATGACTGAATGTTGAGAATTGTTGAAGGGTGACACTTCAATTTCCAATTGGTTTACAACTGAATTTGATTTATTCTCGCATGATGTTGGCTATTCTTATTGATTAGTCGGTTAACCACCCTCTAGTCTAATTTAATCGACTCTTACCACCGAAAGGGGATGAGTCGATCGAAATAGGCTCGTATAAAATAGGCTTGTTCGTAACTGTATTACTTATGTGTTAAACGACTTGTTAAGTTGCCATTCACGTTTGTTCTCTTGTTACGAAAAGTTATTGATGAGGAATCTTTGAATGAGTAGGTTATTCAAATCATTTAACCGAGCGATCACTTTCCTGATAATTGTATATCAAATCAAGATTTATCCCCGCCTCACTGCTTCCTTATTCTCGTTGATTGATTGCTTTTACTTTGCTTTCTGAATTTGCGTTTTTGAACTTCCTAGTTGTTAATAAAAAAAAATCAAACCCAGTCTTGGAATTAGAATGTTGAGGAATCTGATTTTTTCTTCTTGCATTTGAACAAACGTGCATTATAATCTGGCTAACATTCCCGTGAGATCGACCAAGGAAATGAATCTTTCGATTCGGTACTCGGTAACAAAATAATTTGCTACAACAATATGTACCAGTAAATAAACATAAATATTACTAACAAACTGTCCACACATATAATTGTTAGAATTCCATTAAAATTACTCAACTCATAATAAACATGTAACACCCCGCTTTTCCATAAATATCAAAGTGCTTTTTCGCAAAAACTTGTATGAATAAAACGTATTAGTTCGCAAAATCTTTTTCGGGATGCTACTAAAAACCATTCATTGCTTTGAAAATCCGTTATCTTTATTTAAATTTAGCTTTAAAGAATAAACGGATTATTTAAAATCAAACCAGCATGTAATATTGTATAAAAGTCTGTATGATAAATCAGATCAAATATAAAAACTGACATGCTAGTGGAAACATTGTAAAATGACAGCGGAAGCTAAAGCGTGGCAGAACATAAATGTACAATAATATATAATGGCTGGTAGCCATATCCGTGACCATGATCCACCAACCAGCTCACTCCTCTGTTCTGACCCTGTAACCTTTAAAACATAAACATCGTGGGGCATGAGCACTAAAAGCCACTGTGCTCCGCAGGAACTCATACTAAAGTAAACAGTAAAAATAATAACAATATCATGATCCTGGCATATAGATAACCATCAATTTGTACCGGTAAACCATTACCATCACATAACCGTTACCTCATCTGCCAGCATGAAAATGTCAGACACCATGTGCACACTCTAGTGGGCAGACTAGGCCACTAGATCCCGGAATGGACCGTCGACCATTCTAAGCAGATACATAACATAACTTGATACATACCTCAAACATGGTAGCGTAATTATAATAAATGTAATACCCAGTCTGAGTCCTCACCTGAACTGCTGATCCAAAAATATAGTGTTGATAGTCTCAAACTGTTCAAACTGTAACATATATATACACAAATACTCCCTCATGTTCTATATAAATGTCGTTCTAGACATTAACACAGTTATTAAGAAATTGTTTTGTTACCTAAATTACCCTTATTTAATGAATAATTAACATTAATTAATGACCATTAGAGCAGTAAAAAGAAAAAGAAAAAATAACTTTCAAGAGTTGAAAACCCATCGTCTTCCACGTTTATTCTCTTCAATCTGTGAGTTCACAAATACAGAGCAAATATTTGTACTCATTTTCTTCATTAACTTGCAACTTTGGAGCCTGGTAACACAAAACTTCCCGACCGGCTGGAACTCGAATAATCGCCTTCCTTCTTGCTGGTTAAAAATCGTGTACCTACAAAGAACTCTCATGCCGAAGGGGTTTTCCGGTGAAGAGCCTCCGAAGCTTAAGTCAGTGTATGTTCAATCAATTCTCAAGAGTAAGTAATAGAATGATCATGTTGAAGAAGAAAGGCTCACCCCCTTTATATAGAGGTGGGATACCTGACCTAGGGCTGCCCGGATTTGGTGAGCTGTTTGCCCTAACTGCCCGTCCGTACACACAATACGCGTGTGTTAGAGGTAGCCGTCGCCACTATCGTCTGCACCAATACTCTTTGGACGTGTGTCCTCCTGCACATGGGGTAAGCTGTCAGAGGTGGTTGTCGCTATCCACTAATGTGCTCTCGACAAGTGTCCTTCTGCACATGGGATGAATATTCTCCTGAAATTCGGTTGGAGGCTCTCACACGCGCCTGTGACTAGACCGATCTGTTAAAGTGTCAAGCTCATAAGGTAATCGACCTGTTGAGGTCGACTATATTGCTCAATCACTTATTTGGTCGAGTAATGGGCTGGTTGACTTCTAGCTTGGTCGACTGATTGAATGGTCGATCTTCCCACCGTTTGGCTCAGCATCTTCACTGTTCCACCCTCTTGACCGGTTAAATCGGGCCAGTTTAGCCCTGTGTATATAATATCCTATATCATCTAGTCCCCCCCACTCTGGCCGAGTCTAAATGACTCGATCGAAGAGTGAACTCATGTTCATCGACCTCCTGGATGGCATGGTGTCAGATATCCTCTGATGGGTTTCCCGCTTATTTTTTCAAATGATACTTCATTAATTGCCAGAGATAAAGTCTTCTACCACATGTCCTTTCTGTCGCACCCACTTTTTTGCCACGCGTCGCGTCTGTCAGGCACTTTAATTATTGCACCTCCTCATCTAACGCGCCCACTTTGAACTCCGCGTGAATTAATACTCCCCACCATAGGATTTAGCTTTAATCCGACGGCTCTTATCTTTCAACCTTTCAGCTTATTCAAGTAAAAAGTCCGTACTTAGCGAAATTTTAGAATTTTTCCATCTTTGCAATTCTCGCATTCTCTGTGTCCTGGAATCTTCTTGCAACCCTAATTCTTGCACTCGACGATTCTTCCTGTTCCTTCAAGGCTCCATTAATTCGCTCACCCACGGTTATGAGTAAGTCGTTCTTCACCTAAATTTTTATTTCCTGTATTTCGGATTTATATGCTTTTGGATTTTCGGCGTTGGATATCCTCAATTTGTCTATTGAGTTCTTCGAATTTGTGTGTCTCGTTTTGAATCTGTGCTTTGAATGCTTTGATTTGTCTGTTGAATGTCGTGAATTCTACTTTTCCTTTGAAAATTTTTCAAAATTTTTTCTTTTCTTCTTCTGGTTTTTGGAATTGTTCCCTCAAGAAACCCTAGTCTTCCTTCTCCCCCCTTTTTCTTTCGCAGAGCCTCTTTTTTGATGTTGCTCTTTTGTTCTTATTTTTTCAAACTCTGCGACCTCCAGTGAGAACAACCCTCACTCTGGTGCTGACTTGAGTTCTTTGACTTCCTCGGCTACTCCTTCCTCCGACTCCGTTCAAGAGGTCCCCTTTGTTCCTGACGTCGTCCCTATCTCCATCCTTCGACCGGGTGACAATGTCCTTATTCGAATTTTCACTGCACGTGCTTCTGCCCGTACTTCTCCTTCCTACTATGGTGATACCATGGATAATATTCCTCTCCGTCGTCGTCGACCTGCTCTTGGCGCGTTAGACGAGCCAGAGCAAGACAAGGTCATTTCTCTTCAATCCACTACTCCCACATCCTCGACCATTCTGCCTTCTTCCTCTCAACCTGGCCCTTCTAACTCTCGTCCTAGAAAATCCTCGACCAAAGGGTCTTCTAAGATCTCTTCCAAGCGCCAATCTTCTTCTACTTCTCTACCTGCCAATTGGCTAAAACCCGACCAAATCAGCCATCCCGTTGGTTGGACGTTCTATAGCCCTTCTCCTTCTGACCAATACGACCATCCCCCTAAAAATTGCTATACTTTCTTCGCCATTCAATTTAAGCTTGGACTTCGCTTCCCTTTAAGCCCTGAGCTGCTCCAGATTTGTGAGTGGTTCGGGCTTCCTCTACACCAACTTCCTCCCAATGCTATGCGTTTTATGACCACCTTCATAATCCTCTGCCATATCCGCCTCAGTCGCTTCGACCTCGCCTTCTTCCACTACTACTATGCCCCCTCCAAACAAGGTTGAGGCCTCTACTTAAAAAGCCGAAATGGCGCCCATTTTATCAACGACATTCTTACCAACATTCCCATGTGGATTGATAGGTTTGTCTTTGTCGAGCCCAGTGTCCCTTTTCCTTGGCCCTCGGTTCCTTGGGTCAAAGAACTTCCCCAAGAGAACTCTACTTCTCCTCTCCCTCCTAACGCTCTTTTCGACCAACGGGTTCATTCTTGGAACACCAAGCCCGTTAAGTCGGAAAATCTCCTCAAGGATGAGAGCCTCCTCCATTATTGCGGCCTCCTCAATCATAAAGTCTGTCCTCCCCCTACCGAAAATAACCTTGATCTTATTCGTATTAAGGATGATCCAGGTAATCTTCGACTAGACTGCTCGAGCGGTCTTTTTCCTGTTTTAATTAATGTGGATTTTATTGATATCAATCGTAATTTTCCGTTATCTTTTTTGCAGAGGCTCCCAGTTTTAACATTCCCTTAAGGAGAGCTCCCTCGAAGAGGAAATCCGGGGCCACCTCTGGCTCATCCGGGGACAAGATTGAGGGGTCGGCCACCTCCTCTGACTCTCGACCAGAGCCTCAACAACGGTCCCCTCCACGGCAGACTCCACCGTCTCTGCCGTCGCCACATGGGCCGCTGCCGCCACAACACCAGCAACAACAGCCACAACAGCAACAACAACAACAACGCCGACCTCATCCACCTCCTCCCGGTAAAACTCCTCAGCACACATTTGTTTCTGCCTCTACCATCCAGGCCTCGACCACTTCCAAAACTGATGACCGCCAACCAAAGACCACCGACTGCCAAAAAAAAACTGACAGCCGCCACCAAAAGACCAACGACCGCCAAAAAATCGATGACCGCCAAAAGACCGACAACCGCCACCAAAAACCGACCCTCGAGCTTCCAATCCCAAAGATGCCACTCCATCCAAGACCGCAGACAGATCTTCTGAACCCAATGCCTCGTCCAAAACCAGGACCCAAGAAAAACTTCCCCTCGACCAACAGTCTTCCAAGACTCACTCTGCTGGTTCGACCAAGGCACTGGTCGAGTCCGGCGATCAAAATGACATGGGGCACGAGGTAGTGTTGGGGAAGCGCTCCTGCATTGACGAGGGTGACATGGTCTGGAAACAGGGACGTGCCAGTCATTCTTGGCTTGACCCGCTAGCTCCAAAACCTACCTCCTTGGTATCAGCCTCCGTGAACGAAGTGGCCGAGCATCTCGAGGGTGCCCTCCTCGAGGACGACCGCAAAAAGGCCAGCGCCACTTTGCCCGAGGTTGGCGACCAGCTCGTGCAATGGCTTGCTCAGGTATTACTTATCTTGAACGTGTATTGATTCCTTACTACCATCATTTGTTGACAGGTGGATTGAATTGTTTTACTATCTTTGTTGATTAAGGCTTGGTTCAATTTTTGCCCCTGGCCAAAAAGGCTTGAGACAGCTCTGGGAAGTCGATAAAGAGTCTCAAGGGCACTCTTGGCTTTCTGCAGGACAAGAATTCGACCCTCCGGAAGCACAACGCCAAGCTCCGCGAGACACAAACAGAGCAGAAGGCCGAGCTCGAAATCAAGATTAAATCCCTTGATGAAGAGCTCGCCAAGAAGGATAAGGTTCTCCCGGAGAGGGAGACCACTCTCGCCGTAAAAGAAGTGGTCGTGGCGGAGAAGGAAGTCGCTCTAAAGGAGAGAGAAGCGGCACTCGAGCAGGAACGGGCTGCTCGAGCTGAGGCAGAGAAAGTTTGAGGTGAGTTGGAGGCGGCTCGAGCACAAGCGGAGGCTGCTCGAGTAGAATCGGAGGCTACTTTGGCTAAAGAATGGCTGCCCATGCTCACCAACTCAAACGCTACGCTGATGCTGCTGCTCTTCGGGCTCGGCAAATGATGTGGCTACCACCACCGGGCAGCTCTTCCTCCAAGAATATCGCGCGCAAATGGTGGATGATTTCATGCAGTCAACGCAATATCTGAAAGAGGTTCAAGACTTCGGGGTGGACTGTTTTCAGTTCGCCCTACAGAAGACCGCCGAGCAGATCGCCGAGGACGATTTCGAGCAGCTCGACCTGGAAGTTTTCTGGAACGCCCTGCCTAAAGTACCTCGTGGCTTCCGTGGTGACCCAAGCCTACCACTCGAGCAGGAGTGGTGGTCGGGGCTGCTCGAGAGAACTCTGGCACGGTCTGATACTTTGAGGAAGACATTCGCCTTGCCTGCTGGTATGACTCCTCCAGCTCCCATGTTGGTTGCATTAGTTGAATCCATTCAACAATGTCCACTCAACGAGGCATGTGATTCAACCTCTGGGACCAGCCCTCCGCCCGATCCCAACGTTGTCTCGAGCAATGCTGACTCTACCACCGCTCCTCCCCCATAGAGTAGTTTTGTATTTTATTTCTTCCGTATTTCAGTCTTGTACTTTGATGAACATTTGTAATCTTCTTGAGATGGCAATGTTTTGCTTAATTTGTCTCTATCTCTAACGATGCTTGTGATGACCTGATTTGATACACTTGTATAACTTCTTAACGAGGTGACTTCAGTGAACTCATATGCGATTAACACATTTTCTGTCTTTTACTTGTATCTATTCGTGTGGCTGTAAATTTCGAATACATGCCCACCTTCAGAGGTGGTCGAAACATGCGACCATCCAACCGCATGGCCTTAAACATGATGGGTTTTTAATTTTGAACATATGCCCACCTTCAGAGGAAGTTGAAACATGCGACCATCCAGCCTCATGGCCTTGAACATGATGGGTTTTTAATTTTGAGCACAAGCCCACCCTCGAAGGAATGGTCGTTACATGCGATCATCCAGCCTCTTGGCCTTAATCATGATGGATTTTTTGTTTTTCAACATTGCCCACCCTCGAAGGAGTGGTCGTTACATGCGACCATCCAGCCTCTCGACCTTAATCATGATGGATTTTTAATTTTAAACACATGCCCACCCTCGAAGGAATGGTCGTTACATGCGACCATCCAGCCTCTTGGCCTTAATCATGTTGGATTTTTTGTTTTCCAACACATGCCCACCTTCGAAGAAGTGGTCGTTACATGCGACCATCCAGCCTCTCGGCCTTAATCATGATGGATTTTAATTTTGAACACATGTCCACCCTCGAAGGAATGGTCGTTACATGCGACCATCCAGCCTCTTGGCCTTAATCATGATGGATTTTTTTGTTTTCCAACACATGCCCACCCTCGAAGGAGTGGTCGTTACTGCGACCATCCAACCTCTCGGCCTTAATCATGATGGATTTTTAATTTTTAACACATGCCCACCCTCGAATGAATGGTCGTTACATGCGACCATCCAGCCTCTTGGCCTTAATCATGATGGATTTTTTGTTTTCCAACACATGCCCACCCTCGAAGGAGTGGTCATTACATGCGACCATCCAGCCTCTCGGCCTTAATCATGATAGATTTTTAATTCTGAACACATGCCCACCCTAGAAGGAATGGTCGTTACATGCGACCATCCAGCCTTTCGGCCTTAATGATGATGGATTTTTTGCTTTCCAACACATGCCTACCCTCGAAGGAGTGGTCATTACGTGCGACCATCCAGCCTCTCGGCCTTAATCATGATGGATTTTTTGCATATGACCTGTCATCATGGTTAATCCAGGAATTCCAGCTATATAAAATAATTCGATAAGCAGTAAATTGTAGAAATTCCAATACGCCATTTCATTGATTATCGAGTAAGGGAGTTCATTACATTAGTTCCAGCGAGTTTCTCTATAAATAAAAAGAAAAATTTTAAGCATAATATTTTTTCAGGTTAGCCACATTCCATGACCTGGCTAGAGATCTTCCTTCCGCATCCTTTAAAGAGTATGCCCATCCAGCATAGACCTTTTCGACAAGGTATGGTCCTTCCCAGTTCGGCTCTAGTTTTCCGACGTGCTTCAACACATCGAATCTTTTCCATACCAGGTCGCCCACCTGGAAAATCTTCGTACCTTCACCTTCCTATCATGCGATGCTCGCATCCTCTGCTTGTACGCCTCGACTTCGATTGAGGCCTTTTCTCGAAGTTCTTCCATTGTGTCGAGAGCTGCCATCATCAAATGTTCATTCTATTCTCGATCATATGTGCTCGACCTCTAGGATTGAACTTCGACCTCCACCGGCAACAAAGCTTCCATTCCATAAACCATACTGAACGTTGTTTCTCCAGTGGTCGATCGGGGCGGTGTTCTGTATGCCCATAGCACCGAAGTAAGCTCATCCACCCACGCCCTCAATGCCTTCTCCGTCCTTGTTTTGAGACCGTTTAGTATGATCCTGTTGGTCACCTCGACCTGCCCATTGGCTTGCGGATGTGTGACTGAAGCGAAGTGTTGCTCAATTTTCATGTCCTCACACCATGCCCGAATCTGCTTGCCATTGAATTGGGTCCCGTTGTCCGACACCAATACCTTAGGAACTCCGAACCTGCAGCATATGTTGTTATATAGAAAATGTATCACTTTCTCCTCCGTAATCATTGCCAAAGGTTTGGCCTCCACCCACTTCGCAAAGTAATCACCGCAACAATCAAAAATTTTCTTTGTCCGGTTCCTTGAGGCATGGGCCCGACCAAGTCGATACCCCATTGGGCGAATGGAATGGGAGCACTCATCATCGTCATTACTTCGGCCGGTTGATGAATGAGCGGTCCATGCTTCTGGCATTGCAAACACCTTCGCACCATCGCTTTTGCATCTTCCATCATCGTCGGCCAGAAATATACTGCCCTTAGAACTTTCGCCACCAGGGAGCCTGCCTTGATGTGGTCACTGCAGCACCCCTCGTGGATTTCCCTCAGCACATATCGCCCTTCTTCTCTGGTCACGCATCGCAAATGCGGGCCAGCGTGTGATCTTTTGCATAAAATCCCTCCGTGCTCAAAGAACCTCCTTATCACCCTAACCTCTCCCTCCTTCAAATCCTTGATTATCTGGGCTCTCCAATCCTCGACCTCTTCTATCTCGGACACTTCTTTCTCGACTGCACTCTTCTCCATATGCAACAGGGTTACACTTCTGCTCTTGCAGTCGACCAGGCTCTGCGTGATTTTTGACAATAAGTCCGCTCGACCGTTTTCTCCTCGAGGTATCTGGATGAATTCAAGAGAATCAAATTCCTTCTGCAGCTTCTTCATGCCTTCTACATGCTTCATCATCCTATCCTTCTTGACCTCGAACCCTTCTTGAAACTGGCCCACCACTAATTGGGAGTCTGAATGTATTTGTACTTTTCGAGCTCCTCCGGCTAGGGCCAACTCAAGCCCCTTAATGACTGTCTCATACTCTACCTCATTATTTGACACTCGATACGCCACCCTTACCACGAACTCCAGGTTGTCCCCTTTTGGCGATATGATCACGATCCCTAGGCCGCCTCCAACCCTTGACACCGACCCATCCACGAACACCTGCCAGACTCCTTCAAACTCCTCTTCTCCTTTTGTCCCTTCTTGTATAAAGTCGGCCAGCGCCTGGGCCTTAATCGCCCTCTTTGGCTCATAAACAATCGTGTATTCACTCAATTCGACTGCCCACTTAACCAGTCGGTCTGATACAAAAGGTCGACCCAGCGTTTCTCCCAATGGCATATTCGTCCGAACTCTCACCATGTGACCCAAGAAATATGGTCTCAATTTTCGGACGGTGACAACCACTGCCAAAGCGCCCTTTTCGATCTCCGAACACCTCATCTCTGCACCCTGCATCACCTTACTTACGTAATAGATCGGAAATTGGGCCATCCCTTCTTTCCGTAGCAACACCGAACTCACTGTTGTGTCACCAATGGACACATACAACACCAAGTCCTCCCCCTGCACCGGTTTTGCTAACAATGGCAGGTCGACAAGCACCCTCTGCAACTCTTCAATCGATTTCTGGGCTTCTTCCGTCCACTGGAACTTCAAACTTTTCCTAAGTGTTTGAACAAGGGCCCACTCTTCTCGGCCACCTTCAAGATAAAGCGGCTCAGGCCCGCTATTCGACCAGTTAGGATCTGCACCTCCTTCACCTTCGTGGGGGCTTGCATCTCGACCACCGCTCTTAATTTTTCTGGGTTGACCTCGATTCCCCTCTTTGTGACCATGTAACCCAGAAACTTCCCGGACTTGACCCGAATTGAGCATTTAGCGGGGTTCAGCTTCATTCCGTATTTCCGAAGGGTCATGAATGTTTCCTTCAGCTTGTTCACGTGATCAATCTCCTATTTGCTCTTCACCAACATATCGTCTACATACACCTCCATGTTCCTCCCCAGCTGCTCCTTAAAGATTTTATCCACCAATCTCTGATATGTTGCTCCAACATTTTTTAGACCGAATGGCATTACCACATAAACAATAAGTTCCTCGGCTTGTCACAAAACTAACCCTTTTTCCAGTCTTCTCGCGCCAGCGGGATTTGGTGATAACCCTGCGATGCATCCATCAAGCTGAGTAACCCACATCCTGCAGTAGAATCGACCAGTTGGTCGATCCTGGGTAGTGGGTATAAGTCCTTCGGGCATGCCTTATTCAAATCCCGAAAGTCTATACACATCCGCCACTTCCCTTCTGACTTCGAGACCATCACCGTGTTCGACAGCCACTCTGGGAATTGGATCTCCTTTATATGGCTCGCTAGCAGAAGCTTTTTCACCTCCAGTTCAATCACTCTATCCATTTCTACCCCGTGATGTCTCCTCTTTTGCTTCACCGGCCTCACAGTGAGGTCGATATTCAGCCGGTGCTCGATCACCTCAGCCTTGATACCAGTCAGCTCTTTCGTTGAATATGCGAACACATCCGTAAATTCTCTTATTATACTAATCAGCCTCGACCTCACTAGCTCCTCTAATTTCTTCTCGATTCGAAACTTACTCTCTTCATACCCCTCGACCATATGGATCTCCTCAACTTCTCCTCCTGGCTGAATATCTACCTTCTCCTTACCCTTTTCCAACCTCTGCCCTTCCTCTTTTGATCTTGACCCTCTTGGTCGACTAACCTCTTCCTCTTTTAGTCGCGTCTGCCTCCTTGCTAGCTGTCTGTTATTGCCCACAGTGGTCTGGTAGCAGCTTCTCGAGGTAAGTTGATCCCCAGCGATATCGCCAACGTTTTCGCCCACAGGATACTTGATCGTCATGTGGTACGTGGATACGACCGCCTGGAATGCATTCAAGCTCGTTCTCTTTATTATGATATTGTAAGATGATTCAGCTCCTACGACCACAAATCTTACCATCCGGACTTTTCGGGACACTCTTTTTCCCAGAGCTACAGATAGACTCACTTCTCCCATTGGCATAACTTCTCCGCCATTAAAACCGTATAGGGCCGTAGCCACCGGCTTCAACTCCACATTCAACTCCCGATTGATTTGTGCAAAACAATCATAGAACATGACATCGACCGAACTTCCCGTGTCTATAAACACCCCTTTCACATCGAAACCAGGCAACTTCCATTATAATCACCAAGGCATCATTATGAGGTATCACCACCCTTGCTGCATCCTCCGCCCGAAAGCTAATCTTTGGTACTCGGGACGTGATACCCACTTTCTCTCTTTTCCTCTTCATCGCTCGAACATGCCCTCTCCTAGCATTATTTGAGTCTCAGTCTGTCGGTCCACAGATCATATATATCGTGCCTCTCTTCACCTCGCCTTCCTCTTCTTGTCTCTCTCGATCTCTACTTCATCGCCTCCTCTTCCCCTCATCTCTTTTTTGACCATCTTGACCTGCTCGAGGATCCTCCTCATCATCTTCATCGCTCCTCTCCACCGATTCCTCCCGGCACCTCCTTTTCTCCTTCCCCCTCACTTATCCTGATAAATGAACTCCTTGAGATGCCCTGCTCAGATAAGGCGCTCGATTTTGTCTTTGAGGTGTCGACAATCCTCGGTGGTATGGCCATAGTCTTTGTGGAAGCGACAATATCTCCTCGACTTAGGTTGAGTTGGCCCCTCGAACCTCGACCTCGGCCACGTCACATCTTTCCCATCTATCCCCTTCTCCATGGCCATCAAGACTTCGACCACCTTCGCATTTAATGGGGTATAATCATGGAATCTCTTTCCTCCAGAGATAGGCTGATCCTTCTATCTGTCCTCGCGTCCTCGATCCTGTTTAGTTCGCCCCTCTCTCCTAGGCGAAGCTCTCCTCTTGGGCGAAACTTCCTTCTCCTTCTTTGGCTCCACACAACCTAACTCCTCGAGTTTAGAAAACTCCGCCTCGGTCTCCTCGAGGTTAATATATTTCATGCACCTTTTCAATACCTCATCATAAGTACAAGTCGGGGTCTTGGCCAGAGACATCCAACATGACCCCGCTCGTAAACTTCTAATCAACCCTCCCGCCTTGACCTCATCGACCGCCGACGGGATTTCCAAGGAGGCCTGGTTCTATCGGGCTACATATTTGTGCAGTGACTCCTTCTCGCCTTGCCTCATCGCCATCAGGGTTAAGTACGTCTTCTCCTGAGCCACCACACTCGAATATTGGTTCGTCAACTTCTCCGCAAAATCCTCGAAGTCTGCAATCGATCCTGGAGGGAGCTGCTGGAACCAATCGAGGGCTCCTCCTTTCAAGGTCGATAAGAATGCCCTGCAACTAACGGGGTCAGTATATCCATGTAACACAGCCATATTTTCGAACGTCCTCACATGCCTCGACGGGTCAGAAGTCCCATCGAACACCAAGTTGGTATCCTTGAAGCTGGCTGTCAAGGGCGCGGCTAGTATGTCCGTCGAGAACGGGTGTCCTCGAGCGCATCTCTCCGTTCGACCATCCACCTTGGCCTGCAATTGACGCAGTTGCTCAGCCATTCTCTCTATTTCTCGATCCTGTGGGGGCCCACCTCCGCCATAGCTGGATTCGTCCTCTTCTGCATTTTGGCGTGACCCCGCAACAGTGGTCGGTACCGTGGTAGCTCGAGGGAGACTATTTGTGACTTGCTGCACCGCCTGCGCAGCTGCCTCTGCCGCCATTTGTTGCATCTCCTGTCTGGTTATCACCACCTGCTGGCCAAGGGCTTGCACCACTGCTTGCGGTGGTGCTACTCCTTGTCCCACCGTTCCTCCTGGTTACGACACCGTTCTTCCTGGTTGCGCCACCACCGGGTTCTGGGGCGGTGGTGGTGGCATTGTCGCCGTAGCTGCTGCGCGAGCCTCCTGGGCACGACTAGAGCTCGCATCTCCTCCGGGAACTGCCGTCGATGCTCCCACGCCTTGAAGGACGGGCGTAGGAGTGACAGGCGTTTGCGAAAGGCCAAAGAAACCCGGAGGAGGGCCTTGCCCAATCGGCCTGGTCATCGTCCAAGCGTCGTCGAACGTCGACTGCAAATTGGTTCTGGGAATTCCGTCCGCCATAGCTGAGCTTCAAACACAACCTTTTGAACAAGAGTCCCACAGATGGCGCCAAATGGTAACACAAAACTTCCCGACCGACTAGAACTCGAATAATCGCCTTCCTTCTTGCCGATTGAACGTCGTGTACCTACGAAGAACTCTCACACCAGAGGGGTTTTCCGGTGAAGTGCCTCCGAAGCTTAAGTCAGTGTGTGTTCAATCAATTCTCATGAGTAAGTAATAGAATGATCGTGTTGAAGAAGAAAGGCTCACCCCCTTTATATAGAGGTGAGATACCTGACCTAGGGCTGCCCGGATTTAGTGAGCTGTTTGCCCTAACTGCCTGTCCGTACACACAATACGCGTGTGTCAGAGGTAGTCGTCGCCACTATCGTCTGCACCAATACTCTTTGGACGCGTGTCCTCCTGCACATGGGGTAAGCTGTCAGATGTGGTTGTCGCTATCCACTAATGTGCTCTCGACACGTGTCCTTCTGCACATGGGATGAATATTCCCCTAAAATTCGGTTGGAGGCTCTCACACGCGCCTGTGACAAGGCCGATCCGTTAAAGTGTCAAGCTCGTATGGTGATCGACCTGTTGAGGTCGACAATATTGCTCGATCACTTATTTGGTCGAGTAATGGGCTGGTCGACTTCTAGCTAGGTCGACTGATTGAATGGTCGATCTTCCCACCGTTTGGCTCGGCATCTTCACTGCTTCACCCTCTTGACCGGTTAAATCGGGCCAGTTTAGCCCTGTGTATATAATATCCTATATCAGAGCCAAAATTTAAATAACTTACATATTTGGAGCCAAAATTTCAACGAGGTAAAATCAAAATTCACCTTCAAAATTTCAAATTTTGTGAGCAGCATCTACAAATGACTAAAAATATGGATAGCTTAATTATACCAATAAAAAATTGCAATGGCTTCAAACATTTCAATCGATTTGAACGAACCTCCTTACGACGTAGAAGATTCAATCTCAATATCTTCACAAAACATTATAATCGAGCTAAATGCCGACGAAAGCCCATAAATTGGATACTATGTTATCGAGCTCGACTTAAATCAGTTTTTCGAAGATGATGATGAAGTAAGGTCCGAATCATCTGTGGAAGAGATAGTTAGCCAGCAATTCAATGGTGGAGAAGGAAATAGAGACATTGAAGGTGTAGTTCATGTTAGAGGTACGCTGTAAAAGCTCCTATTTACAGATTCTATCAATTCCATTTTGATCTGGCCATCATGTTTTGGTCAAAGTACATATGCTTGCAGTTTATTTATTTATGCAATCATACTCCATGTCTTATATTGAGGTAGTGTGGTTCGAAGAGTTTCGAACAGAAAGATCATCTATCGGTTCCTTATAAGACTAAACTATTCGTTCACAGTCTAGACTGGCAGTGAGACCCCACTTGGAAAAAGACTGTAGTGTATTCTTGATTCAGTTGGTCTTTGACTGAAGGATTACACTAGCACTTATGTTAAGTTTGAACTGGACCACGGAAGGATAAGATTATGAGACTCACTGACCGTTGTTGTAATCTAGACCTTCAGTAATTGATGCGTACTCTTAAGCTGTAAGATAATATAAAATGGGCATATGTATTCATTACTTATTTATTTGATTTATCAAGGGTGATTCCTATTCTGCTAGGATGACATACTCGGTATTTTGGTAAATAAGTGTGCTTACATGATGTGCCGTTATAAATTATTTACAGTCACTGTGTCCCAGTGCGCTCGGTTGATGACGTCCCCGAAATGAGCTCAGGAAGGAATATTATGTCAAGCCCTGCAG
>CACSLK010032988.1:42926-56770 GCA_902706635.1 Striga hermonthica | reverse complement strand
TTTTTTTTTTTTTTACTTCATTGGGCCAAGACGACACCGTTTGAATGCCTTGATGGGGTGCATTTTAATTCACAGTGTCTTCTGCTATTGCACTGTTTTGATTGAACCTCTTTTTACGCTGAATTGTGTTGACATTTTCTCTCCTATACTGAATTTATTCACACGCAAGCTTTGGGATCTGACAGGAGCAGGTGAAGGGTGAAGGTGAAGTTACTATGATGTGATAGCCACTTTTCCCATATTTCTGCACACGCGTCCGACTAAAGGCTGAAAGAGCTTGAAGAACATGCTTGCAGATTATCCATTCTTTTATTCCATTTCAAATCAAACCCGTAACTACGGAGCTTCTCTCTCATTTACGCCACAATCTTGCAAAATTTTCCTCACCCTCGCCGGAAAACACCTTTACTCGATGGCGGCAGCGAGGTAGCTTCAACGTGCGCAACTGCAACCCTAAAATCTTGATTTTACTTCAACCGCAAAAAGCTCCGCTGCAGTTAAATCTATCGCGATCTATGGGGATAGTGTCTTTGTCGATCACAGAACCAAAAAATTCGTGTCTGGATGACAACGTGAGCCAACCGAAATTCATTTTGTTGTACTACCCACCCTCGGCTACCAGTGAATGCGTCTGTTCTGCACCATGGCCCTAAGAAGAAACAGGCCCCTCCTCGCGATTTATGGGTTTGTAAACTGTCACTAAAGTAGCATGTCTTTTTTTTACATATTATATTGTTTTTTTTTAAGATTCTGGGCACAATTTCTTGTGGTTCTTGGTGAAAAAATTGATTCTATAGAAGTGTATGGAGGGGTGTTGAAGAGGGATTCGTCGAGGCCCTTTGACGAAGCTACATCTTCATTCTTTAAAAATAAAATAATGCGAAATCTGGTTAGCTTCGTCTTTTGTTGTCTAAATGTTTCTCTTTCAGTCTGTGCTTTCTTGTGTAATCCCGAAACTCAGAGATTTTGGTTATAAGATGGAAACATTAAGCATGATCTCCACTTCTCAGGTGTGGACGCCAAATTCATTACACTTTGGGAAGCTTTTTTCACGGTGTTGCATTTTAGTATGCTGCTTACTCATGCCTATGCTCAAGATAAACGTTGGCCATACGTGTCTCTGCCATTGTAGGTTGTTTGGCTGATATCATTTATTGTCGTTGTTTTTTCTCTCAATTTTACAAGATAAAATAGCCTAGGCGTTTATGCATTACTGAGAAGAAAAAAAGCAAACTTTGACTTTTTAGTTCTTAGTTCTTACCTTTGGCGTCAAATTTATCTGCTTAGGAAGAGAGGTGAAAGGCCGGAGGACTGGGTACCAGCAGAAACTGGCAAAAGTATTCGTGATATGTATTCCAAATTAATCGAAATTGATCCGGATAGAAGCAGGGATATTGTCGACATTTTCTCAATCCATTCTGGTAATGCAGGTAATCAAGAAATTATGTTGAAAACTTGAAATATATGTGTTCTGTCTCGCCCATATAATCAAAATCACGTTCCTGTTTTTGTTCATTGTTCTAAAATCATTTTACCCTTCATTTTATTTCAATCAAGAATAACGTTCACCTCGACTAATGAATCGATAGATAATTGTCATTGGTTAATCTTAATATCACTATCTCAGAGAAAATGGTAGCCTGTCACAAAAAATGTTGTTAAGCTGGATACCCTTTTTAGCATTCTATTATTTTGTACAGAAAAAATCACTCTAAACTGCAGGTTATATGTATGAAAGCTTGCCTTATACTGACGTTACAGAATCCTGTTCAGAACAATCTCGTGAAGACTCGGCTGCACAGGAAGTTGATCTGCCCTCAATCTGGGAACAACAGTTTATTAATGCTCTCACGGTACGCCATCTCAGGCAGCTGCTTTTTTCAATGATGATGATGATTGCACCACTAATTATCTTTCAAAATTTCAAGAAAAAGTAGTGTGTTTGTAACTTCAAAAGAAAATTAAAGAACCATTTTCGATTAGGTTCATTTTTATGATTTGTCCCCATCTTATTTCCTTTCAGACAGTTAGAGAGGCCAAACTCAAGACAATCAGGCAATAAATTATTACGTGTGGCGAAAGCCTTTATGAATTGCTCTGTGCACCCTGGAGACTACTCTTGCCTTTGTACTTCCTTATCAAATAGCTCATGGATGGATAGCTTTCGTTTTCTCATTAGCTTTCATTGTCACCAAGCTTACGGATCTAATTAGCTGTGTTACAGGTTTGCAACTACATGAAGACTATTTTTTTTCCTAAGTATGTAATGAGTTTGTTTTCTTTTAAGGACTCCCATGACGTGTCTTACATTTCTTATTATGCAGGTATTAATTCGTATGTTATAACATTCACAGCTTTAGATTCATGTGCCTGACACACTCAATTGTTGTTTTTTCGAGAGCAATTGCGTGTTCTAATAATTGTTGTGGTGAAGATCTCGGTTCATATTATTCGTATGATGAATAAATTGATGTTCAAGATGATGGAATTTTAGTTCAAACGTAGTTTGAGATGCTTTAGACTTCTGCACAGAGTTGATAGATCTCTATAATTTTTCTTTGAGTTGTATGTTAGATATCAGCTACAATCTTAATACCTACCGGGTGTCGAAATTTTGCAACTGACAGGCCATGAACAAAGCACCCACATATGTGGGACGAGGATGATTTTACTTCACTTTTTGATGTTACTTTATCGCGGCCAGCGGGGAAAGGAGGACGAGGATATAAGCTTAAATATCTTCTTGTGAGTGTTATTTATAATTTTTTGTTTTCAGTTTCTATATGAATCTGTGACTCTGTGTAACTGTGTCAAATTTATATCCTTTTTTTTTTGTTCCTTTTTTTTATTCTTGCTAATGTATGTTTTTAATTACATATCTGTCATGAAAGAAGCAGAGGTTTGGTGACATATGGTTGGCTTTCCATTCTTTTGTTCTTTTTTGTGTGTGATTTTTTTTGGGAGGTGAAAAGTTGTCTGTATTGATGCCTTGAATGGTAGGTGTTGTCGTGGTGATGTTTGGATGGGCTGAGATATTTAGAAGGTATTTGGTGGCCACGTTCAAACAAAGAGCATGGAAGCAGTCCTCTGCCTCCTCCGACGTTGTGGAATCCGCACCAGGACTACAAGATCTGTGTTTGGTAGATCGATGCAAACTAACCTAAGTTCAACAAAAGTGCCATCCTACCAACCCCTTGACAACCTGTGCACACATCTGTTCTCCACCCAAAGGTACGTCAAAGTTCGTCAGCATAGGCGGTGCACGTGGATCTACCATACATCTCTGCCAGACCTTGCAATGAGCAGAAACAATTACAGAGACGGTTTCTGGAAGCCCATTTTTTTAGTAATTTGTGTCAAGATTCTGAGCACTTCATCGGAGCGAGCTACAGGAAGGTGGCTGACGACCTCTTGCCACTGGAGGCGACGATAAAATTGCTCTGGTAAAAGCATGAGAAGGTCCGCTTCCGAGGCTATGGTATATGGACACAACGCCAAAATGTCTTCACCTGTGCTTATTTCTGCAATTGGTGAAGCGATGCGCGAGGGAGACTATGAAGAGGGACACCGACACTCGGTCGGGCAAGATCACATTCCTTTCGTCTTTAAAAAAGGCCTAAATTCTCCCTTTTCTTTCCATTTTCAGTTGATGTAATTGTGATGTAACTTGAAATTTATATAATTAGTGATGTAAATTGGAACTACAATCGTTGAGAAATAATTATTTGTGTGGGTTAAAAGAAGGGGGATTTTTTTATTGTGTTGTTGATAATAAAAATTCTATTGTGTTGTTGATCTTTTACTCCAAATTGTTAACTGGTAGAAACTTGGTGCATTTATTTATATGTTTGGCTATAGCTTGTAGTGTTTTTTGTTGATCCGTATGAAAGAATACTATAAAAAAAAAACAAAGAAAAAATGACTTGTAGTATGACAAATACATAATATTTGCATTTTGTATGTTAATGTAAGTAAGTAAAGTCGTATAGTAAAACAAGGTTTAATCGTGTAATCAAAATATTGTTGTGAATTGCTGTAGCAATTTCATATTGATATTAATGTCTTGGAATAATGGTTATCCGTTATCGATAATTGAGCTCACGATTTTATAGTTTTTGTGCTGCGCCACATTGATAGATAAGCCTGTTAGTAATTGCCATACTTATTTTAATGTTATTGCTTTCATTAAATTTTCGGTGTATTGTGATTTTGCACTTGCAATGTGCTGTGTTATCGCACTCGAATAATTGAAAAGAGAGAGAGAGAGAGAGAGAGAGAAAGAGAGGGAGAGTATCTTGTAAGTGCAGGTGGGCTTGAACTTGTGAAATCAATCTCAGTTTTCCAATAGATTTGAGCTGTTCCTGGACCTACATTAACATCTGCCCCAAACTATAAACCTATTTTCTGACAGGAGTTAATTTTATGTCTGTTGTTTTCTTCGTGCACATGTACTTGAAATACTTGACAAAGAAATATCTTAAGAAGAACAATGTGCATGATTGGCTCCGGGTGATAGCTTCAAACAAGGACCGAAACGTCTACGAAGAGAACGAGACAGATGAAGAAGATTAATTTAAGGTTGGTCTTGTAATATTTTAGTTTGCTTTGTTAATCAAGATTCAAGACTAAATAGTGTTTTCGTATGATGTGTTATTACTGCTTTGGCTGGTAGAGAAATGAAACATTTTGTTGTTGAAATTGAGTCCCTTGCAAATAAGTCACTGGTTTGTTACTCTCCTTTGCATGTGTAATTCATACATATATTCAATATATGGCTTTGTTTGTTAACTATTTATTTATTTGTTTATTTTTAAAAGGACAACATTGTTGATTTTATATCATTTATATTATTCAAGTATTTACATGCATGTATGCATATAGTTACATTCAATGGATCATATTATTTATCTAATCAGGATATATTATTTTACAATCACATTGTTGATTTCATATCATTTATATAATTCACTATTTACTTCCATGCATACATACGGTTACATTCAATATATCATATTATTTATCTAAACATGATATATTATATTACAACCACATTGTTGATTTCATATCGTTTACATAATTCTTATATTAAGTTCATGGAAGTTAATTACCACATTATATTTTTTGAGAATAGAGTTACAATCAAGACGAGCGACTCACATCACTCGCGAGCGCTCGAGTATGTTTGACTTGAGTTCTGTCAAACTCGAACTCAAGTTGATCCATGTGAAGGGTACAACCCATGTTGCAGCAATTAGTGAGGATTTGGATTTGGTGAAAGTTGTGCCTGAAAAGGCGCAGATAACTTTGACCACGATTTCAGTTTAGGGATGCATGCGCACATACACGGATATAAACAAACTCACAACTCATAAACCACTGACGAAATTCAAGAGCGCAAAATCTTAAAACATTTTCATAAAAAAAAGGGTACAATATATATGAACAAATGCAACATACGCTAGAATAAAAGCTGCAACAACTTATGACAAAATTTCACAGTAGTTTTACACCGGGTGTTAGACCGCCGTGCGTGCACAGCGTAAAGCCATCTAGTATATATATATATATATATATACATATATATATATCATTAGCGGGAGAGTTTTTCTTCAACTAAAGATTTATAGCTTCTATCATTTTTCATCTCTCCATTTTATTTGATTATGGCTCAAATTTATCCTTAGCATATAGTAATAAATCCTTCTTCCATTTCCAAACTTCTTCAACATATCAATCCATCTTCATTATCAGTTTGTTTTCTTCTTTCCTCGCCATGCTTATGCCCAGAGAATGATGGCAGCAAATGAAATTATTTTTCTCCATATTTCCCTATTTAAGCTAATTTTCTTGTCAACTTTGGGTGTCCCGTCGGGACTCGAAAACTGGGTCGAGCATTACCAAAAAGTATTTCTGTGAAAGCACGAGAAGAGGAGAAGTCGGTGGTGGTATCGATTTATTATTTCTAGGTTCCGATCATTTATTTTGAGCTCCCCTACGTCGTCTTGAGAAAAATCTCTGGCCGTATTTTCCGGTGGAATTTTGTTCCCGTCGTTTTGTTCGATTCCTTTAACCGAGCTCGTTGTTTCTCGAAGACGGGTAATATTTCCGAACCCTCTCGTTATTCAGGTCGTGCTTGTATATCACATGTCATATATAAATATATCGTTCGTACTACTGAATCTTTGTTTGAAGTTGGATTTCTTTCAATTGGTTTATGCATGATGTAATGCTCTGTTGTGCTGTAATTATGACCATCAAAAACCTGTAGCTTCTTGTTGAGGCCTTCTGTTAAAATGTATTGTTTTCTGTTGGCTTTCTTAGGGCTTTGGAATTTCGATAATCCGAGTTATATCGAGTGAGTTATGATTTTTATAAAACGAGTGTAAAAGCTGTTTTTGAAAACCCGACAGCATGTACTAATATATGTTGACCTATTTATGGTATCTTACTATGCTCAAATGAGTTTGTAATCTTCATAAACTTTGTACGTGTGTCTCTTAGCTTTCTAATCATATAAGAATCATGTCATTCGGAAGTCGGTAGCATGAGTTAGACGATAAATACGGAGGTGCTGTTTATATCATATGTGAGTCTCCGACACATTTTATGAATCAAAAGTTTTGTATTTAAACTCATTGATAATGTGATTATTTGCTAATGTGATCATCACCGAAGTTGTATACATTTGAGTTAGCTATCATGTGGTTTTTGAATCTCATCGAAAACATTCCTATAGTTCCAGTTAGCTAACATTTACTGAAGTTTGGTCAGTTGCATATTCCCGGTTTTGGACAATAACTCTATTTTAGGTGTTTGATGATTTATCTCCTAGTAATTTACCTTATTTGTTCTCGATGTCTGAATAAGAATTGTAGAGGCATGTCTTAGGGTTCAAAATCAACTGGAATCATGATTATATGATATATGGACTGCAAGTTGTGTTGATTTCAAAATCGCTGCACGGGTTAAGTTTTGGAAATCTTGTATTGTACCTATGAAATTGGGTTTTACTTGTTAAATGCATGCCTATATCACTTAGATGTGCTGAGTGGAATCCATCTATGATGCTATAAGTTGTTCATGTGCTGGATAGTCATTTATAGGACTATTTTAATATATGTAGGTGATTGACTAGCCGAGCTCGCTACCTACACGTGTTTTGTGTTATCTCTTGTTTTCGAACATGTGGGTACAGTTTGTGTATCTATAATTATCGCATTTTTTTATTTCGTATAAATGTTTGTTTCGATAACTTAAGTATGTCTGAGAACCCTAGTCTAGTGTATTACACCGCCAGGGGCGTCTCGGCTTTAGTGCCTTTGACAAATGCATAAACAGTTAGAGGTCGCTGAACCGTTTGCCTAGTCGGGAGTGGAAAAATAGCTCTACTGTCTTCCGAAAAGGATCCTTTTGCCTATGTCGAGCTAGGCAGGGAAGGTTTTCGGTTACTTCCTTGCCGATGTCTGATCGGAAGGTTGTTGTATGTACATAGGAGGTTTGTGATAGGGCCATATAGAGCGATAGACCTGGATTCTATGCATACTCTATTTATGGTTTTGGATTTTTATGCGAGATAGACTTATGCGATATTGGTGAGCATGGTGGTTTTGCTCGCCCCCATTGTTTGTTTTGTCCTCTTGTTTCCTCTTCCTATCTTTAGGTTGAGCAATGTTGGCGGCGGCAGCGAGAGACGAGCAAGTGGTGGTCATTGGATCGTCATGTCTTTGCTTCCGCATTATTTAATTGTGTTGGATTGTTAGTTATGGATTTTGATGCTTCCGCTTAAACTTTCTGTCGATCATGTTGATGGGATCATGTTGAAATCTCTTGGTTTGGTTTTGAATCTTATAATAACTTATTGATTATTATGGTTTTAGAAATGCATTTGTAGGCTATTTTGATTGGTCTGAATTGTTCTTTTTTTAATAGTTAAGTAGCGCCCGTTAAAGTTTTAAAATTTTAATATGGAATTTTGCAAAAAATTTACTCTAATTTTTATAAATAAACTCGGTAAACTCTTTAAAATAAAAACGGGGCGTTACAGTATGGTATCAGAGCTAGTCTGCGTTTCTATAGACTATCTCTAGTGTTATTGTATTAATGACCATGAGCACTCACTTCGTCTCGTCTCGCCAGCTCGAGGTATGAGTTATGTTATTTTGCTTATCTTGTATGGGTCTTAAGAAATTTATCCACCTTCGGTTTAATTTAGACTCTAGTGTTTAATGATGGACTCTATAAATGTCCTCCGTACATATATAGACTTGATTTCTAGTGGTAAAGAGTTAAGTCACGACTCTAAGAGCTCGTTTAGGACTGCTGGCACGTTTAGCTACATAAAAAAGAGCTTACGTGGCGGCCGACACTGTTAGTCGGAAGAGTCAAGTGAGCTAACAATTCCGTTGTTCGGCGAACGACCGCTGAGTTAGGATTGTTACTGGCACTGATGTCAATGTTCGATCCCTTTGGGAAATTATTATTGTAAAAACCAAATCTTTGTAATTTGAGTCTTGTGGAGAAACCTTTTTCCTATCTGAGACCTAGGAAATTGTGAAACCCAAAAATTGAAATTTTTGGTATGTACCCGAACCGAGCGCCGAACCTGGCTGGGTGTAGTCACGCGAAGTGGTGGTCGAGCACGCACGCCTGAGCTGAGAGATGCGAGGCTAGCGCGCAGCCAACCGTCGACTCGCTCGTGAGCTGCAGCCGCCATCACCGTACGCAGAAACTCCTCAGGCCAGTGTGTACGGCCAAACCTAGACCATGTAGCTGGTATCCGAGTAGGTACATGCACGCGTCCCAGCGCCCCGCATATGTAGCGCCAGCGTGTGCCACCTCTCAGGTGACAGTGCATAAAACCCAGACCGACCTTGTCCTTTTGGGGGTCCTTGAATTAGTATTCTTGGTCAAAATAGTATTTTGATCTTTCGAACCGTGTATGAATCCTCCAATCAACAACTCTCGATTATGCAAGACTCGTCGATTAGTTTTCTCTGCCTCGTGAAAAATTTTCTCGAGATGGCGCGATATAAGTCCCGCATTGATGTTGAGTGGAGTCTTGAGTCTCGACTAGGGACTATGTATACTTCGTTGAGATCGAAACCTACGAAGAGTGAGAGGGTATTGGAGTTAGATCGTTAGTAAGGAAATGTCGAGCATCCCCATTTGTGAGACCGAATCTGTAGGAGGAGATCTTTACTGAATAGCTAGTCGATATTTCCTAACCCGCACATGAGATATTACTCATATCGACGAGGAATGAGGTTTTGTCATGGGTATCAACAGAGACGTGTGTTCTGAAGGTATCGGTTTTGAGGAAAGCCAAAGGAGTATTTGAAGTAAGAAAAATTCTCAGTCAAGAATCAAGTAGTATTATATCGACGTGTGAATCAAGCATATACTAGAAGGAGTATATTTTTACACAATCAATCTTTTTGAAAAGATAGAAACGTTAGCAACCTTGAAAATATGAAGAAATAGAAAAGATTCATGAAGATTCAAGCACACTGTTGAGGATATCATTATTACTAAGAAGCTAATACAGAGACATTAGATATAGCAAAAATAGATAAAGTAAAAGTGAATCCTCAACTAATACAAGATCATATATAGGGAGGGTGCGTCTCAAGAGTACAAGACCCTTAACTCTGCCACCCATAACATATATCAGAGTTTATAAAGATAGATCCGTTGGATCAAAAGTTCGTTTTCACTTAATCCCTTGAGTTTCCACAACATTTTGAGAAGTGATGTTTTTCTTGAAGCTTCTTGATAAGTCCTGCAGCAGTATCAGCACATTTGAAGATCTCTCTAGTAGAATCAGATATAAAAGTCTAAATAAATTTTCATCAAGAAAACCAAGAAGGCCATTGAAGATGTGATGGGAATTTAATAGACTAATGGGCTTATTATGAAATTTCATGTCTGCCCAAGAAGCAATTGTAAACATGGTCATTAAAGTTTCATATCCACCAGGAAGTATGATGAAAGCATCACTATGGTTCACCATAAACATAGTGCAATCATAAATAGAGTTAAAAAGCATCAGACTAGTAGAATCTTTGAGAACTTTTGAAGGAGTTCTGTGAAATGGTAGAACAACTTTCACTTCAATATCAAAGCATTTTCCAGCCAAGAGAAGGCTACCAAAGAAAGCGAGGCTAGTTCCTCTATACAG
Organism: Striga hermonthica; assembly: GCA_902706635.1. Taxonomy (NCBI): domain Eukaryota; kingdom Viridiplantae; phylum Streptophyta; class Magnoliopsida; order Lamiales; family Orobanchaceae; genus Striga; species Striga hermonthica. The sequence continues at coordinate 46,593 of CACSLK010032988.1, read as the reverse complement.
TAAATTGATCTTTTGTTTTCCCAATTCACTTACTAGTTGGGATACAATATCAATATTTTGAGAACAAGCTACAAGTTTAGGACCGCCAAGAACACATATGGTTTTTATGGGTTGAAGAACCTTAGTAACTTGAGAAGACTCAGAAATCTCCATTTAGTGTGGAGAGATCATAAAGAACAATCGTCATATTTAAGGAGAAAGTTCATGAAGAGATAAATATTATATTGTTGCACTCGGATAGAAGCAACCGACAAGTAAGAAGTTAAGCTTTAAATGAGCATTATCTATCAGAAGGGATAAGATAATCAATACCTTATAATAAATAGGGTTAACAGAGACAGTTGTTGCAAACAGGATCCTTAGCAACAATATTTTCGAGACTATAGCGGTTTTGTTCATTTTTGAAGCAGACCCATAAAGACATAAGCTCTCGATGCACATATCCACTGAGATGTGCCTCAAGAATTTGTTGGAGGGTTTGATCCAGAGATTCCTTATTCAATCTATTCTTTATGAAAGCTATTTTATCTTCTCGATTATTAAACACAAATCTTAAAGAAGTACAACGTGTGTCACAGTTCCAACGAGCACATTTATAGCAGCCGCCTATTCTTTTTGCTCTTCGTTTCTTGGCAAAAGTACTTCTACCCATACATGTCATAAATTTGTATGCATTGGGAAACTCACCAAATACTCGAACTTTTGCATCAATCAACCATCGAATATCATTGGGGATATTATTGAGCATTAGCACTCTCAACCTTTCTACTCGAGCTCGATAAATTTTTTTATGATATTAATAGGAAGGATGGAGTGAAATTCTCGGATTTTTGACAATGCTAAATCCATTTGTGATTTTGGACCAATGCTGAAGAAAGTTGAAGGATCTACCGAGTCTGTTTATAGAACAATGGCATGTATGAGATACGACTTCAATTTGTGCGTCAGAGAGCAAATTGCGTATGAGATAAGATTTCGGTCATAAATTTAGTATTAAAATATACCGAGTGGTTGAATACGCAACCATAGTGCATTAATGGCAGCCGAAAGAAGATGTGAGATGTCGGTAATAACGATATCACAATGAATTATTCTGATACTTACTCATTTACTATTGTCGGTGTGCATGATTGACAGTAAGAGATGGTTATTCTCAAGCTGTGAATATGTGGTATAATGATCGAGCAGAACGTGATCAATTTGACAAGGTAAATCACACTAGCACAATAATTACACCTCAGTTTTCCAAGATTTCTCGACTATAGTTAAGTCAGGAGAATTTGACTTAAGAAAAGTACCGATAGCAATGCTAAACCGAAAGGCTTATGCCGATCGAAAGAGGCAGGAGCATGAATATGCAGTCGGCGATCATGTCTTTCTGAAGGTCTCCCCCATGAAGGGTGTGATTCGCTTCGGAAATAAGGGGAAGCTTCAACCTCGCTATATCGGGCCTTCTGAGATCCTTGCTCGAGATGGAGACTTGGCTTATCGTCTAGCTTTACCACCGGGTTTGTCGAGGGTGCATGATTTATTTCATGTCTCAATGTTGCGTAGATATGTGCATGACCCCAAACACGTGGTGGACTTCGGAAAGTTGCAAGTCGAACGAGACCTTACCTATGTGGAGGTAGCGGTGGCCATACTGGACCGGAAGGTCCATCAGTTGAGAAACCGGGCACTGAGTCTCGTGCAGGTACGATGGAGCCGACATGATGAGTCCGAGGCGACTTGGGAGAAGGAGGCCGAAATTAGGAGGAGATATTCGAACTTTATATTCTGAGTTCCCCTTTGTATTTTATTACTTTCTAGATTTATTTTCCAATTTCGAGGACATAATTCCTTTTAAGGTGGGTAGATTGTAGCGTCCCGTTCGATTTATATAATTTCTCAGATGGTTCTACTTATAGAATTTTAATTATGAGATTATATTTATTTTGTCGGTTATGATTTCGTCAATAAATAGTACTTAATTTATATTTTAACTCGATCATTTTATTGTGAAACATTCATCGTTCGTCGATTTCAATTTAATCGTGTAAATCAAATTTAACCCGTTCGAATACTAGAATTTTTGAATTTAAGTATCTATTCGAAATTCATCAGTTTAATTTTATTTTCTGACCGTCGTTAACCGTTTTTCCTAACAAATTCTTCTTAGCCTTTGAGATTTGGTTTACAACCTTAGAACTTGGTAATGTATATGTTCGGTTTTTTTTTTTAATATCATCTTAGGCCATTATATTTTCTCTAAGTTCAGATGGAGTTTATTTCCATGAGCATCTTAACACTAATGAAAGGGCTCTCATGTGCTATGCTTATTGTAATATCCCGTTATTTTGTCAGTATAAATTATGTTTTAAATTCTGATTTATTAATCTTGTTGAGTATTAATTGTCTGAATTAATTATGTTCAGTCGAGATTACCGAAAATTATTTTCGACGTACCGTTTACGTTCGGAATAATTTTGGTAATTAAGCATTATGTTTAATTAAATAATTAAACATGGTTAGTGATTAACTGTAAATTAATCACGCTTAATTATTAAAAAGCCATATGGAAATTGTGAAATTTCCTTCAAATTAAGCAAAAGCCGTAAGCTACTTAAGGCATAGGAAATTGTTATTTTTCCTTCTCCTTAAGAATCCTCACGTGGCACTATTAGAAGAGATTGGTGGATGACTAATCTTGTTGAGAGATGAGTAAGCCTCTAAGTGTAACTTGGTGTTAGCAAATGGAAGTAAAAGGATTAGCCACATCAACACTTCATCACCAAGTCCCCTTTCGGTTTCCTATATAAGGAAGGACTTTGGGAAAATTTTCCCACCATAATTCAGCCCATATTATGCACTAGTAAGTTAGAGAGTTAGTGAGATTAATAAGGTTTTTCGTAAGCCACGCACGCGAGCTAGTCGAGCACCACACACCAAGCACGGCAATAGCCTACCGCTCACGCGGACGCGCACGCAAGGTCACGATCGATTGCGATATTCCGACGAGCACTTAAGGAGGTATATCTATCCTCAACCTATTTTTATGGCAATAAGTTCATTTTAGGTAGTAATGTTCGAATCATGCTCAAGAATTCCTAGTATTACCATGTTAAAGTTCGAATATGCCTAAGTTAAATCGTGATCGAATAACGTCTTGTTTTACCCAGAAACTCACGAACCATTCATGTTTAAATGATCAGTTTACCTCATTTGATGTTCAGTTATTTGATGATGGTCGAGGAAAAATGTTGTTTTAATTGTGAAATGGCTCAAAGCCGATGCCAGCGCACACCGCGCACGGCTACGGGCCGCCCTAAGTCATGTCATGTTACTTTCAGTTATGGTCATGTTCTTCCGTGTGAATTATGTCTTGTTAGCCTCGCAGTAACGTTTCATGTTTAATTGGTCTGGAGTTGCCGAGGGAAAATATGTTTGGTCGAAAGACGGCGTATTGCCGTCGGCGGCGCGCGGCGCGCTCGCCACGGCTCATTCAGTTGATTGTATGAAAAAAAAAATTATATTTTCAAGTGATTTGAGCAGTTATGTTCATGTTGAGTCAGATTATGTGTATTGAGGTCAGAGTGCACGGGAGAAATTATCGGACGGCCGGCAAGGGTCGGCCGTGGTCGCGCTGTCCGCACGCAGCGGCAGCAGCGCGCCCGGCAGCCAACTGCGT
>CACSLK010032984.1:0-32932 GCA_902706635.1 Striga hermonthica | reverse complement strand
GCTATATAGTCAAAGATTACCTGGATCATTCTCGATCCGGATAAGATCAAGAATCTTATCACTCGGGGGAGGACATGTCTTGTGGGTGAGAAGACCACAATAGTGGAGAAGGTTATCGTCCTTGAGAAGTACTTCGGACTCAACGGGTTTCGAATTCCATGTAAAGACCCGTTGGTCGAACAGAGGGTTGGGAGGAGGGGCTGAAGACGCCTCTCGAGAAACTTCCTTGACCCAAGGGACGGACAGCCAAGGGAAAGGAGCATCGAGCCGAACAAAAATGAATTTATCACTCCACTTGGGGAGATTGGAAGGAATATCGTTAATAAAGTGGGCACCATTGCGTCTTTAAATAAAGACCACGACCTTGCTTAGAGCGGACGTAGCAATAATGTAAAAAGTCTAGGTCGAATCGACCTAGACGGAAACGATAGAAAATAATAAAGATGGTCATGAAGTGAATGGCGTTGGGAGGGAGCTGGTGCAGAGAAAGCCCAAACCATTCGCAAATCTGAAGGAGTTCAGGGCACAAAGGAAAACGAAGGTCGAGCTTAAATTGGATTTCAAAAATGGTATAACAATCTCTGGGGGGATGGTCGTATTTATCAGAGGGAGAAGAGCTAAAGAATGCCCAACCGAGAGATTGTCCGATCTTGTTAGGATCATACCATGGGTGGAGAAGAGAAGCAGAAGATGGGTGCTTGGAGGAAGCCTTGGAGAGTTTTTTGGTCGAGGCCTTACGAGAAGGAGATTTAGAAGTCTATGGTCGAGAAGAGGAAGGAGGAACATCGGAGGAAGGAGCCGACGAGGGTTGAGAGGAAATGACCTCGTCCTCCTCAGGCTCATCTAAAGCACCGAGGGCAGGTCGACGGCGACGAAGAGGAATATTATCCATAGTGTCACCGGAATTGGAAGAAGCAATACGGGCGGTGAAAACACGAGTAGAAACGGTTTCGCCTGGCCGTAGGATAGAAAGAGGAATAGCTTCGAGGGCTGAGGGCAGGATTTGAACCGAATCGGAGGAAGTGCTCGAGGTGGCAGAATCTGAAAACAAAAAAAGAAAAAAAAGAGCAATATCAGGAAGAGGAATTTGGACGAAAAAAAGAAAGGAAATAGAAGAGAAGGATTTCAAAATTAGGGTTCTACAAAAAAGGGGGGGCGATTTTGGAGAAATTGAGGAAGGATAACAGGGATTCCCGGCAAATTTCAAAGGGAGAAGGCGAAATCTACAACGATTAATAGGCAAAAGCAGACATCCAACATACAAACCCAAAATACTCAGTCAGCACACTTCAAACATCCAATTCGAAAATTTCAAAATACGAAATCCTAGACACAGGAAGTATAAAATCAGAGGAGGAGCAACTTACTCATGATCGCAGATGGAAGATATGGAAGAACTTGAACATTGCAGGAGAAAGCGCCGAAAAAGATTAAGATTCTTGCAAAAGGGATGCTTGAGTACTGGAGAATTCGAAATTGCGAAGGTGGAAAAAACTAATAATTTCCGCTAAGTACTGAATTTATACTCAGGGAGTGGAAGGGTTGGAAGAGCAAGACCGTCGGATTAAAACCAGATCTAACGGTGGGAAGTATTAATTAACACAGCACTCAAAGCGGGCACGTTATGCGAGGAGGCGTTATCATTAAAGTAACTGACAGACGCGACATGTGGCAAGAAAGTAAGCACGGCAGAAAGGACGTGTGACAGGTGACCCTATCCCTGGCAATTAATGAAGTATTATTTGGAAAAAATAATAATAATAACAAAAATAATAAACGGAAAATCCGCCAGCTGGTCGATATCTGATGACAAACCATCCAGGAGGTCGATAGATGCTAATTCACTCTTAGATCGAGTCATTCAGACTCGATTAGAGTGGGGGGGACTAGATGATATGAGATATTCTACCCACTAGGCTGAAGCGGTCGAGGAGGTCGTATTATGAGGAAGTTAAGGAAATCGAGCATTTACTCAGTCGACCAAGTAAAGCTGTCGACCAAAACTATCCTTCGACCAGGTACATGATCGGGCAACCTATTCGACCTCAACAGGTCGGCTACTTCGAGGACTTAACACCACGCTGTTCGGCCTATTCATAGGCACGTGAGAGAGCCTTCAACAGAATTCTAGGAGAATATTCACCCCATGTGCAGGGGGACACGTGTCGAGAAGGGAGTGGTGGATAGCGATAACCACCCCTGACAGCCTACTCCATGTGCAGGAGGACACGCGTCCGAAGAGGATTGGTGCAGGCGATAGTGGCGACGGCTACCTCTGACAACACGCGTATGGTGTGTACCGACGGGCAGTTGGGGCAGACAGCTCATCAAATCCGGGCAGCCCTAGGTCAGGTATCTCATCCCTATATAAAGGGGGTGAGCCTTTCTTGTTGAACACGATCATTCTATTGCTTACTCTTGAGAATTGATTGAATACACACTGACTTAAGCTTCGGAGGCTCTTCACCGGAAAACCCCTCCGGTGTGAGAGTTCTTTGTAGGTGCACGACGTTCTACCGGCGAGAAGGAAGGCGATTATTCAAGTTCCAGCTGGTCGGGAAGTTTTGTGTTACCATGCTTCGTTTGTTTTTTTTGTAGAACGGTCTACTAAAATGGCTAAAAATCCAATCACAAGTATCCTTGAACAAAACAAATTAACTGAACCCAATAAATGTTATCATTGTAGTAAAACTGGGCATTGGAAGAGGAATTGCAAGGAGTATCTTGCAAGCCTGAAAAGTTCAGGTATTTATTTTGTTGAAGTTAACTTATCAGTTAACGATTCTTCTTGGGTATTGGATACCGGCTGTGGCTCACATATTTGCAATGATTTGCAAATGATGGCAAGTAGTAAAAAGCTAGAAAATGATGAAACAATCCTAAGGATGGGCAATGGGGCAAGGGTTGCTGCCAAAGCTATTGGGAATGTTTATCTAGCTTTAAATGATGGTGTAACATTTTGTTTGACAAATTGTTTGTATGTTCCGGATGTTATAAGGACCATAATCTCTATTCCAGAATTGGATAGAGAAGGTTTTAAGTTCGTAATTGAGAATGGAAGATGTTCCATTTTCAACGTTACAACTTTTATATATTCTGGAAAATTGACAAATGGGTTATATACCATTACACCACAAAGTCCCATCCTAACCATTCAACAAAATAAAAGGAAATTAGATAATCATAGTTCATTCACAATTTGGCACGCTAGATTAGGTCATATATCTGAAAAGAGAATTCACAAATTGGGACCAAAACTTGACCTTAGGGGAGAGAAAAGGTTGCCTACTTGTGAGTCATGTCTTAAAGGTAAAATGACCAAATCACCATTTGTTGGACAAGTGGAGCGAGCTAAAGGTCTGTTGGATTTGATCCATACAGATGTTTGTGGACCACTAAATGTTAGTTCCAAGGGGAACTGCTACTATTTTATAACTTTTACTGATAATTATTCACGGTATGGTTATGTATACCTATTAAGATACAAATCTGAAGCATTTGAAAAGTTCAAAGAATTCAGAAGTGAAGTGGAGAAACAAACTGGTCGTAGTATTAAAGTTCTTCAATCGGATCGAGGTGGTGATTTGACCAATGAGTTTCTTGATTATTTAAAAGATAATGGGATTATTTCACAGTTGACACCTCCTGGAACTCCACAACTCAATGGGGTTTCAGAAAGGAGGAATCGAACATTGTTAGACATGGTTCGATCGATGATGAGTTCCACTAGTTTACCTCTTTCATTCTGGGGCTATGCCTTAGAAACAACAGCACATATTTTGAGTAGAGTGCCAAGTAAAGCTGTACCCAGCACACCTTATGAGATATGATGTGGCAAAACACCCTCGTACAAGTATTTGAAAGTATGGGGTTGTACTGCTTATGTGAAGCAGTTAGTGGGAGGTAAGTTGGATATGAGATCCATCTTATGTAAATTTGTGGGGTATCCAAAAGAATCTATTGGATACTATTTCTATGACCCCTCTGAACAAAAGGTGTTTGTTTCGAGAAATGCTGCATTCTTAGAGGAAGAGTTTCTCTCAAAGAATAGCGGTGTCATAGAACTTAATGAAGAACCACAAGAAATTCCACAAAGTACCACAAATAACCTACCAGTAGAGACTAGACCATCTGAATCACAACCTCTTCGGAGATCTGAAAGGATTTCTAGGGCGCCTGAGAGGCTATACCTATTGTTAGAGAACAATGAAGAGGGACTCCTTTTGGATAATGATCCAATAAGCTATGATGAGGCAATGTCGGACATTGACTCAATTAAATGGCAAGAAGCTATGCAATCTGAAATAGATTCTATGTATTCAAACAAAGTATGGACATTGGTTGAACCACCACAGGGTATTGTACCCATAGGTTGTAAATAGGTTTACAAACGAAAATGTGGTGGAGATGGAGAAGTAAATACTTTTAAAGCAAGACTGGTTGCTAAAGGGTTATACTAAAAAAACAAGGTGTTGATTATGAGAAATTTTTTTCACCAGTAGCAATGCTTAAATCTATTCGGATATTGCTAGCCATAGCTGCGTATTATGACTACGACATATGGCAAATGAATGTGAAAACTGCTTTTCTTAATGGAAACATTAAGGAAGACATTTATATGAAACAACCGCAGGGTTTCATATCCAGTGGGAGCGAACAAATGGTTTGTAAGCTTCAAAGGTCCATTTATGGACTTAAACAAGCTTCGAGGAGTTGGAACATTCGGTTTAATGAAACGATCAAAACGTTTGATTTTCATCAAAATCCAGATGAACCATGTGTTTATAAGAAGGTTAGTGGGAATGCAGTTGCATTTGTTGTTCTCTATGTTGATGACATCCTACTCATTGGGAATGATGTAGGGATGTTGCAGTCAACTAGGACATGGTTGTCTAAACAGTTCTCCATGAAAGATTTGGGAGAAGCATCCTTTATCCTAGGGATAAAAATCTATAGAGATAGATTTAAAAGGATGATCGGACTATCCCAGTCTACGTACATAAATAAGGTACTAAAAAGGTTTAGTATGGAAGAATCCAAACGTGGATATATTCCAATGAGTCATGGGGTTTCACTTTCTAAGACGATATCTCCAAAGACACCTGAAGAAAGAGAACGGATAACTCATACACCTTATGCATCAGCTATTGGTAGCATTATGTATGCAATGTTATGTACAAGACCTGATGTGGCTCATGCACTTAGTGTAACAAGCAGATATCAGTCTAATCCAGGTGAAGAACACTGGAAAGCCGTTAAGATGATTCTTAAGTACTTACGAAGGACTAAGGATATCTTTATGGTATACGTCAATGGAGAATTGAAACTAGAAGGCTTTATTGATTCTGGTTTTCAGTCCGATAGAGACGATTATAAATCCATGTCTGGATATTTATTCACTCTGAATGGAGCAACAGTTAGTTGGAAAGTTCCAAACAAGAAACGATTGTTGACTCTACAACAGAGGCTGAATATATTGTTGCATCTGATGCTGCAAAGGAAGCTGTTTGGATAAGGAACTTCATCCAAGGGTTGGGTGTAGTACCATCTGTTGTTGATCCAATAACGATTTATTGTGATAACAATGAGGCTATTGCGCAAGCAAAGGAGCCAAGATCTCATCAAAGATCCAAACACATTATGAGAAGATACCATTTGATTAGAGAAATGATTGGTAGAGGCGACGTCGTGATGGATCGAGTCGACTCAGCAGAAAATATAGCAGACCCCTTAACTAAGCCTTTATCACAGAAAGTGTTCGAAGGACATCTTGAGAAGATGGGTCTAAGATACATGAGTGATTGGAACTAGGGCAAGTGGGAGATTGTTAGAGTAGTATACCCAGCGTTCCAATCTGATTAGACGTATTCTACATGTAAATACAATCTATTGGAATTATATTAAATAATAAGGCATTACTTTATTTTAAGAGTAAGCATTTATCCTATAAATGCACTTAAGATAAAGTCCGTAGATCATTTATAGCTATAAGATATGGTTGCGCATAGAGATGGTGATCATGGAACATATCTTGAAAGCTGTGATCTTAAATACAGTTCCAAGTCCTTGGATGTTTCGAGATGGGATATCGAATAATCCAGAAAAGACTTGCACATAGTATGTATGCTTGTTGGACAAGAATGTTGCATTCCATCAACATTAGCGTGGGACGCAAATACATATATGTGGGTGCTTGATAGAGAACAAGTTCACTGAACATGACCGTATGAAAATTCTTAATGAATGTTTATCATGTCGAATAAGAATTTTCATGTTACAATAGTACATGATTAATCCTTAGACTTGAGTCACGATGGTAACTTCGTGCATATTATATTTTACTTTGATTTATCCTTTTGATTGCTAGCACAATCGTATAAAGGGATATTTTGGGTATTATATTAATATGTATGGAAGTTTGTCAGTGGCCAACAAAGGATTCGACACTTATGAAGATAAGTGAATTTCCTATGTGTTTCATAGTTAGTAATTCAAAGTCCTTGACCAAGGCGGGATGAATAGAGATTCATAATCGAATTACTAAACTTGAAATGGAATCATAGTTATTAAATCAATTTGGGTTTCGACAAAATCATACCCAAAGATTTAATCGGAAAATTGGATGTCGAAAGGATTTTACATGTATGGACTTGTAATTGAAATAGGTTTACTCGCTATTCACTTAATACTAGATTCATGCTACTTTCTAGATGTTCCCATGATATGTGGGTTCTTGAATTAAGGAGTTAATTCATGAATAAGAGTTAATTTGATTAACTCAAATTACAAAGAGTTGTAAGCCCACTACTAGTATTAATAGTGAACCTAAAAGGTCACACCAAGTTTTGAATGAAAATAAGTTAAAGTGATATTTCTAAAGAGTTGGAATTAATTGATAAAGATTAATTAAATAATATGATTATTTAATTAATTATCTAATTATGAATTAGATATCACTTAAAGGAATATTATAAATTAATCAATTGGATTGATTAATTGGATTTTGGATATTAATTAAGTAATAAATGGAATTACTAAATTAATAGTTGGATTTTAAAATATGATTTTAAAATTCAAATCAAAAATAATAATATGATTATTATAAAAGGGATAATATTATAATTGAGAGAAAAAGATTATAAATCTTGAAAAATGTTTTCAAGAATTATTATTTTGAAAAATATTTTCTGAAAATATTATTTTATTATTTTATCTTTAATATGATTAAAGATCAAAATAATGGAGAGACAAAATAATGGTGGTTGATGGTGGTTATAAACCACTCCACATTATTAATTAAAAGTCAATATTTGGTATGATTATTTAAATAAAATATGATTTTATTTAAAAATAAATAATTATCAAATATTGATTATTTTATACTAAAATGTTTAGTATAAATAGGTGCAAAATGTTTGCACATTTTAAAAGTTGTCTTTGAAGTTTCAAGAGTTGAAATAGAGAGAGAATTGAAGAAAAATTCTTCAAACTAAAATTTAAGAAAGTGTTCTTAAATTATAAAATAATAATTTTTCTCCCAATTAAATCCTTTTAATATTTCTATATCGAAACCGATACTTTTCTACTAGCGAAGAAAGAGGTTATCGGTGTTTGACTTCAAAAAGGTGGATACGATTAGAGGGAAGACGTTTGGATTCCTAAAGCGATTAACATCAAAGAGTGGACGTTACCAAACCGGGAATTGATTTCCTCTTACATCGTCAATTTTGAAGGAGTTCAAGATCAAAGGTAATTTATGAAATTATCATATTCAATATGGGATATTATATATTAGACCGATCTGTTGGGGGCAGCCGAGCAAAGTAAGTCAATGGCTTGGTCGAGCTGGTTTGGGCATAGCGGAGAAAATCCAATCAGAGGACGAAGAAGATTAGGTTCTGTAGTGTCCGAGGACGTGGTCGAGGAATGATGGCCAGATGAGTATGGTCGTTTTAGTCGACCACTTCATACCTCATGGATATCTCGATATCTGCTCCAAATTTGGTTGAACATTGGAATATACGGGAGTCTTCAGCACGTGACGAAGGGGACACGTGACGTACATTGAGTGGCCTACGATGATAACTAACTAATATTTACTACATATCTGACGCGTTTTCTGACACCAAAGATAGTAGAGGTGCGCAACCATATGGACGAGGAGAAGAGCTATCAGCTTGACTCGCCCAGCTCGCGCGTGAGGAACAGGTAACTCGTCCCTATTTATAGGGACGAAAACCCTAATTCTAATCTAACATCTCATACTTTCATACACTCATACCTTTTATGTCTTTTCAAGACTGACTTGAGCGTTGGAGGCTCTTCACTAGAGAAATCCACCGGTGTGGGAGTTACGTGCAGGTTTCGCGTTCAACCGGCAAGGATAACGAGCTCGAGACGATTTCCTGCTGGTTAGGGTGCGAGACTTATATTATTGGTGCCATATTTAGGGACTGTGTTCGAAAAGTTGTGTTGTAAGCTCAACCATGGCGGACGGAATTCCTCGAATGAATTTGCAGTCATCGTTCGATGACGCATGAACGACAATCAGACCAATGGGAGCGGGTATTCCACCTAGTTTCTCAGCACCTTTGCAAACACCTATAACACCAAAACCCACTCCCCAAGGTACGGCAATTCCAGGAGGAGAAGAGGGCACGAGTAGATATCATGAGGCTGGTGGAGTAGCATCGACGATAATACCTGCGCCGTTGCAAGTCGGCTCGGTCGCGGTGCAACAGGGAGGACAAACGATGCAGATGGCCGTGCCGACAGTAGGAGGACCGCCAGGAGAAGCGACATTACCTCCTGCTCCACAAACGATAACGATGACTAGGGAGGAACTACAGCGGATGATGGCCAACGCAGCAGCGCAAGCGGTACATCAAGTCACCCATCAAACGTCTCAGACCACCGCTGCGTCGACCACAGTGGCGCGAACCCAGGAGGAGGATGTGTCAAGCTATGGTGGAGGAGGATATCTCAGTGATAGGGCAATTAGAGAATGGCCGAGCAGCTGAGCTAGTTGTAGGAGAAGGTGGAGGGGAGGCAAGATCGTCGTGCTCGAGGAAATCCGTTCTCGAGGGAGATTTTGGCCGCATCGCTGCCTGCGAGTTTTTGAGAGATAAATCTTATTTTCGACGGGTTAAGCGACCCATTGAGACACATAAGGGCATTCGAGAATATGTCTGTTTTACATGGGTACTCGGATCCGGTTAGCTGCAGGGCACTTTTATCGACCTTATGAGGGGGTGCGCTCGACTGGTTCCACCAACTCACCCCAGGCTCGATCAAGGACTTTGAAGATTTTGTGGGGCAGCTTATTAACCAGTACTCGAGCGTAGTGTCTCAAGAGAAGACATACCTCACGCTAATGGCGAGAGACAGAGGGAGAAGGAGTCCTTGCGAAAGTACATTGCTTGATACAATCAGATATGCTTGGAAGTACCTACGGCGGTCGATGAGGTCAAGGCGGGAGGTGTAATTAGAAGTCTGTGACCAGGGCCTTGTCAGACGTCGCTGGCAAAGACGCCTGCCTGAACATATGATGAGGTGTTGAAAAGATGCAAGAAATAGATCAATCTGGAGGAGACGGAGGCTGAGTTCGCTAAGCTCAAGGCGACAGTGAAGACTGAGGTGAGAAAGGGAAGGCCGAATTCACCCAGGAGGGAATCACTTAGAAGGAATTACCTAAAGAGGGGTTCATCTAAAAGGGTGTCGCCCAGGAGAGATGGGCGAGGCTCATTCCGCGGAGGTCGGGAGGATCGCTGGTAAGGAAGTCCTCGCTTACCCAATGGTCAGAGATATAACAATTTCACGCCTATAAACACGCAGGTAGGGGAAGTGCTAGTGGTGATCGAGGAGAAGTTGGAGAGTAAAGAGGTTACATGGCCTGCGACAAGGTTTGAGAGACCGACCAAGCCCTGGTCGAATAGATATTGTAGGTTCCATAGAGATTATGGGCATACCACGGAAAATTGTAGACATTTGAAGGATGAGATCGAACGCCTTATCAGGGCAGGACACTTGAAGGAATTTGTGATACTAAATCAGCCACGAGGCAAGGAGAAAGGGAGATGCAGGGAGGATTCGATGATGGGAAGTGACAGAGAGGACGATGGGGAGGATAAAGCAAGGAGGGAGAGAGGTGGTCGATGGGTAGAAGTGGAGAAGAGAAGGTGAGGTGATGATGGTCGAGGAGTGCAAAGGGGAGAAATGCTCGCAAAGAGAGGCACGATTTACATGATTTCAGGAGGGCCAACAGATGGCGATTCCAACAACGCAAGAAAGGGACATGTACGGACCATCAAACACAAAAGGGAGGAGGTTGGTATAATCGGTCGAATGCCAGTGATTAGTTTTGAGCGGAAGATGCCGAGGGTGTTCATTGCCCCACAATGATGCGCTGGTGATCACGGCAGAGGTGGCAGGATTCGACGTGATATAGGATATTATACACACAAAGCTGAACCGGTCCGTTAAGCTGGTCGAGAGGATCAAACCATGAGAAAGCCAGGCCAAGAGGCAGGAGGATTGAGCATTTAGGCAGTCGACCAGACAAGTAGTCGACCAATCCATCGCTCGACCAGATACATGATCGAGCAACCTATTCGACCTCAACAGGTCAATCACTTCGAGGACCCAACAATCGGCCTAGACACAGGCGCGTGTGAGATCCCCTAACCGAATCTCAGGAGAATATTTACCCCATGTGCAGGGGGACACGTTTCGAGAACATATTGGTGGATATCGATGCGCAACCTCTGACATGCATGCGGTGTGTCAAAGTACGGACCTTATCTGGGCAGCTATTAGGGCAGGTATCTCACCTCTATATAAAGGGGGTGAGCCTTTCTCCTTTAACACATTCTATTTATTCTTCACTTCAGTATACTCATACACATACTGACTTAATCATCAGAGGCTCTTCACTGGACACAACCCCCGGTGTGAGAGTTACTTGCAGGTTTCCGGCATTCTACTGGCGAGGACAAAGATCGATCCATTCCAGACCGGGCCAGGATGCTTACACTTGCATTATTTGCGTCGTCTGTGGGGATTTTTGTTTGAAAGGTTGTGTTTGAAGCTCAGCTATAGCAGATGGAATTCCCAGAACTAAATTGCAGTCGACGTTCGACGACGCTTGGATGGCGACCAGGCCGATTGGAGAAGGTCCTCCACAGACGCCGGTCACTCCTACACCCGTCCTTCAGGGTGTGGGAGCGTCGACGGCGATTCCTGGAGGAGACGCCGGATCTAGTCGCACCTAGGAAGCTCGCGCAGCAGCTGCGGCGGCGATGCCACCACCGCCGCCACCAAATCCGGCACTGGCGCAAAGGAGGAGCGGTGGCGCAAGGAGAAGCGCCATCGCAGGCGGTTGTACAAGCTCCCAGTCAGCAAATAGTGAGGAAGACCCGGGAGGAGATGTAGAGGACAACGACGGCCGCGGCGATGCAGGCGTTTCATCAAGTCACGAGCCACACATCTCACGCCACCACTGCACCGACCACGGTGGTAGGAAGCCAGGACGAGAATGTGTCCAGTTATGGAGATGGAGGAGTTGGAAGAGATCGGGAGATGGAGAGGAGGGCAGAGCAGTTGTGCCAGTTACAGGATAAGGTGGAGGGGAGGCCGGAGAGGAGAGCTCGAGGACATTTTTTTTCAAGGGAGATTCTCATTGCTCCTTTGCCGAATAATTTCAAGGAGACTAACTTGGTGTATGACGGGTCATCTGACCCATCAAGGCATGTGAGGACCTTTGAAAATATGGTTGTGTTGCATGGATACTCTGATTCTGTGTGTTGCAGAGCCTTCTTATCGACCTTGAAAGGAGGAGCGCTTGACTGGTTTCATCAGCTACCCCTGGGGTCGATCGTGGACTTCGAGGATTTTTCCAGTAAGCTCACTAATCAATATTCGAGCGCGGTAGCACAGAAGAAGACATATTTGACCCTGATGGCGATGAGGCAAGGAGAGAAGAAGTCACTGAGGAAGTATGTTGATCGATATAATCAGACGTGTTTGGAGGTGCACTCGGCTTCAAATGAGGTGAAGGCGGGGGGGATTGATAAGAAGTCTTCGAGCAGGGCCTTGTCGAACTTCCCTGACAAAGACCCCTGTTGGATCATATGAGGATGTCTTGAAGCGTTGTAGGAAGTATATTAATTTGGAGGAAATGGAGATGGAGTTTGCGAAGTTGGAGGGAGCGGCTTGACCAGAGCCAAAGAAGGAGAAGAGCCCACCGAGAGGGAGGTCACCGAGGAGGAGTTCACCCAAGAGGAGTGGGTCCAAAAAGACATCGTTAAGGAGGGAAGGTCGAGATTCGAAGCAAGAGAAGAGGGATGATAGGTGGCATGGAAGACCATTGTCGTTCGAAAGACAGAGGTATCATACTTTTACACCTCTGAGGAAAGATTTGATAGAAGTGCTCGAAGCAATGGAACAAAAGATGTCGACCGAAGATGTGACGTGGCCGAAGACAAGGTTCACAGGCCCGATTCGACCCAGATTGGATATCTATTGTCGATTCCATCGAGATTAAGACCATACCACAGAGAATTGTAGGCATTTGAAAGATGAGATTGAAAGGTTGATTCGAGTAGGACATTTGAAAGAATTTGTGTATCATGACAGGGCGAAGGGGAAAGGAAGGAGAAGGTGTTGGGATGATTCGGAGGAAAGGAGTGATAGGGATGAGGAAAGAAGCGACGGAGAGGGTCGAGGTGGTCGAGGAAAAAGGCTGAGGAGAGATAGAGATAAAGGGGGTCAGGGAGGAGAAGCCCCGATGAAGAGAGGGACAATCTATATGATTTCTG
Source organism: Striga hermonthica (assembly GCA_902706635.1). Taxonomy (NCBI): domain Eukaryota; kingdom Viridiplantae; phylum Streptophyta; class Magnoliopsida; order Lamiales; family Orobanchaceae; genus Striga; species Striga hermonthica. Next base: position 20,117 of record CACSLK010032984.1, on the reverse strand, counting down.
GAGGGCCGACGGATGGTGACTCGAATAGGGCCAGAAAGGAGCATGCTCGCGCTGTGAAAAGGAAGAGAGAGAAGGTGGGGATTACGGCTCGCATGCCGGTGATAAGTTTTAAAACAGAGGATGCTGAGGGGTTGGTGTTGCCACGCAATGATGCTTTGGTGATTACCGCAAGGTTGCGGGCTTTGATGTGAAGAGGGTGTTTATTGATACCGGGAGTTCAGTAGACATGATGTTTTATGACTGTTTTGTGTAGATTAATAAAGAGCTAAATATGGAATTAAAACCAGTGGCCACGGCGCTTTACGATTTTAACGGAGGAGAGGTGATGTCGATGGGGGAGGTGAGTTTTCCTGTGGCACTGGGAGCGGGAGAACTGAGGAAGGTGTGGATGGTGAGGTTTGTGGTCGTAGGAGCAGAATCGTCTTATAATATCATCATGGGGAGGACGATCTTGAACGCATTCCAGGTGGTCGTATCAACGTACCACATGACGATCAAGTATCTTGTGGGTGAAAACGTTAGTGAGATTGCAGGAGATCAACTTACTTCGAGAAGCTGCTACCAGATGATGGTAAGCAACAATAAGCAGTTGGCAAAGAGGCAGGCAAAGTTAAAAGAGGAGGAGGTTAATCGACCAGGTGGGTCAAGGTCGAAGGAAGATAGGCAGAGGGTAGAGAAGGGCAAAGAGAAAGTGGATATCCAGCCGGGGGGTGAAGTTGAGGAAATTCAGATGATCGAGGGTTGTGAGGAGAGGAAGTTCAGAATTGGGAAGGACCTGGAGGAGCCGATCCGGTCGAAGCTGATTGATCTGATTAGAGAGTTCGCTGACATTTTTGCCTATACGACGGAGGAGTTGACGGGAATAAGTGCGGAGGTGATCGAGCATCGACTGAACATCGACCTCAGTGTGAGGCCGATGAAGTAAAAAGAAGACACCATAGGGCGGAGATTGACAAAATCATTGAGAAGGAGGTCGAGAAGCTATTGGGAGCGGGGCATATCAAGGAGATCCAATTCCTCGAGTGGTTGTCGAATACGGTGATGGTGTCGAAGGAGGAAGGAAAATGGAGGATGTGCATTGATGTCCTTGATCTAAACAAAGCATGCCCAAAGGACTTATACCCACTACCTAGCGACCAGCTGGTCGACTCAACGGCGGGGTGCGAATTGCTGAGCCTAATGGATGCCTTCCAGGGATACCACCAAATTCCTTTTGCGAGAGAAGATAAGAAGCAGGTGAGTTTCGTAACGAGTCGGGGAACCTATTGTTACGTGGTGATACCATTTGGCCTAAAGAACGCAGACGCCACGTATCAGAGGTTGGTCAATAAAATCTTTAAAGAGCAACTTGGGAGGAACATGGAAGTATATGTGGATGATATGTTGGTAAAAAGCAAGGAGGAGATGGATCATGTTCGAGACCTAAAGGAAATGCTCTTGACTTTGAGGAGGTTCGGAATGAAGCTGAATCTGGCTAAATATTCGTTCGGGGAAAAGTCGGGGAAATTCTTGGGTTACTTGGTGACCAAGAGAGGTATCGAGGTGAATCCTGAGAAGGTCCGAGCAGTAATGGAGATAAAACCACCGACGAATGTTAAGGAAGTGCAGATCTTAGCTGGTCGAATCGCTGGGCTGAGCCGTTTCATATCGAAGGTGGTGGAGAAAAGTGGCCCATTATTCAAAATGCTGAAAAAGAGCTCGAAATTTCAGTGGACGGAGGAAGTGCAAAAGGCATTTGATGAGTTGCGAGGGGTATTGGCTAACCTTCCTCTATAGGCTAAACCCGTACAGGGCGAAGAATTGGTGTTGTATGTTTTTGTTGGAAAGAGGGCCATGAGTTCGGTGTTGCTGCGAAAAAAAGGGGTAGCGCAGTTCCCTATTTATTACGTAAGCAGGGTGATGCATAGAGCGGAGATGAGGTATTCGGAGATCGAGAAGTGTGCCTTAGCTGTGGTGGTAACTGCCCAAAAATTGAGGCCTTATTTCTTGAACCATAAAGTTAAGGTGCGAACGAACATGCCATTGGGAGAAATACTCGGCCGACCATCGGTCTATGGTCGATTAGTAAAATGGGCAGTTGAGCTGAGTGAATACTCTTTGTCGTATGAGCCAAGGAGGGCCATAAAGGCGCAGGTGTTGGCCGACTTTATCCAAGAAGGCACTAGGATCGAAGAGGAGTCTGGAGGTTTATGGCAGTTATTTGTGGATGGATCTGTGACGAGAAGTGGGGCTGGATTGGAAATTGTCCTCGTCTCCCCTAAAGGCGATTACTTGGAGTTTTCAGTCAAAGTGGGGTTCAAGATATATCCAATAACGAGGAGGAGTATGAGAAAGTAATCAAAGGGCTACAGTTGGCTATGGCGGGAGGAGCCCGAAAAGTGCAGGTGCATTCTGATTCACAACTGGTTGTCGGGCAGTTCCAGGAGGGATTTGAGGTTAAGGAAGATTGGATGCAAAAGTACGTAGCCGAGATGAAGAAGGTAAAAGAGGAGTTCGAATCATTCGAGCTGATACAGATCCCTCGAGGAGAGAATGGTCGAGCGGACTTGTTATCAAAAATTGCTCAAAGTCTGGTAGATTGCAAAAGCATAAATGTGACTCTATTGCACCTAGAGGGGAGTGTGGTCGAGGCAGAAGTGGCGGAGATTGAAGAAGTGGAGGATTGGAGGGCCCCGATCTTATAGGAGCTAAGAGAAAAGGTGATAAAGACGGTAAGGAGATTTTTTGAGCACAGAGGCATTCTCTACAAGCGGTCGTACGTGGGACTGCACTTGCGTTGTGTGACGAAAGAGGAAGGTCGATATATATTGAGAGAAATGCACGAAGGGTGCTGCAGCGATCATAGCAAATCGGGAGCCTTGGTTGCAAAAATTTTGAGGGCAGGATAATTCTGGTCGATGATGAAAGAGGATGCGAAGGTGATGGTGAAGAAATGCTTACAATGCCAGAAGCACGGCCCACTTATCCATCAATCGGCCGAGGCGATGACAATGATGAGCGCCCCTATACCGTTCTCCCAGTGGGGTATCGACCTGGTGGGGCCGATGCCACAGGGAACGGGGCAAAGGAAGTTCTTGATTGTAGCAGTGGATTACTTTACAAAGTGGGTGGAGATCGAACCTTTGGCAAAAATCACGGTGAAAAAAGTAATCAAATTTTTATACAACAATATTTGCTGCAGATTCGGTGTTCCTAAAGTGTTAATTTCCGACAATGGCACTCAGCTCAATGGCAAGCGGATCTGGGCATGGTGTGAAGACATGAAAATCGAGCAGCACTTTGCATCTGTTGCTCATCCACAAGCTAACGGCCAGGTCGAAGTAACCAACTGAATCATACTGAATGGGCTGAAAACAAGGCTGGAAAAGGCCTTGGGGGTGTGGGTGGATGAGTTGAGCTCAGTACTTTGGGCATATCGCACAACTCTGAGGTCGATAACAGAAGAAACTCCATTCAGTTTAGCCTATGGGATGGAGGCACTGCTGCTGGTCGAAGTCGAGCTATCATCACAGAGGACGAGCACATATGACTCGGAGCAAAACAAAGATTTAATGATGGTAGCTTTGGATACTATTGAGGAGCTGAGGGGGAGAGCCGCAATTAGAGTGGAGGCGTATAAGCAAAGGATGCGAGCGGCTCACGACAAGAAGGTGAAAGTTCACAGACTCCAAGTAGGCGACCTGGTTTGGAAACGTGTCGATGTGCTCAAACATGTGGGGAAGCTAGAGCCGAACTGAAAAGGGTCATACCTAGTCAAGCGAGTACACACAGGAGGAACGTACTCGCTAAAGGATTCCGAAGGCCGATCACTTGCCAGGTCATGGAATATAGCTAATTTGAAAAAAATACTATGTGTAAAATTTTTTGCTTTTTTCAAAGAAAGCTAAAGAATTCGAACAAAGATGTAAATTGCAAAGTTTGCTAAAAAAAGTCAATGAAGTTCAGTTATTCTTCCGTTCTACTCGCTTTTTAATGCACATTTTCTTATGCTTGGAATGTTGGTCTAATTTGGATGACAGAATGTATGTGGTGTGGTTTGACTTGGATGGTCACTTGTTTAGAACATCCCTTGGGGTGGGCAGGTTGGTCGAAGACCTCGTGTTTAGAACATTCCTCGCGGTTGGGCAAGTGTGAAGACCAAAACACACCATGACTAAGGCCCTCGGGCTGGGTGGTCACTTGTTTAGAACATCCCTTGAGGTAGGCAGGTTGGTCGAAGACCTTCTGTTTAGAACATTCCTCGCGGGTTGGCAAGTGTGAAGACCAAAACCCACCATGACTAACGCCCTTGGGCTGGGTGGTCACTTGTTTAGAAAATCCCTTGGGGTGGGTAGGCTGGTCGATGACATCCTGTTTAGAACATTCCTCGCGGGTGAGCAAGTGTGAAGACGAGATCCCCGCAACGAAGACTTTATAGCCAAGTAAGGGAACACGAAGATAAGAGTACTGAGATGAGCAGAATTTCAAGCCCAGAGGACAAACACAAAGGCATAAGTGTAAAGAGAAGGCCAATGGCACAGAAAATCCATCATGTTTAAGGCCATGAGGCTGGATGGTCGCATGCTTCGACCACCTCTGAAGGTGGGCATGTGTTCAAAACAGAAAACCCATCATGTTTAAGGCCATGAGGCTGGATGGTCGCATGCTTTGACCACCATTGAAGGTGGGCATGTGTTCAAAATTTAAAAACCATCAGGTTTAAGGTTGTGAGGCTGGACGGTAGCATGCTTCCACCACCTCTGAAGGTGAGCATGAGTTCAAAACAGAAAACCCATCAGGTTTAAGATTGTGAGGCTGGATGGTCGCATGCTTCGACCACCTCTGAAGGTGGACATGTGTTCAAAACAGAAAACCCTATCATGTTTAAGGCCATGAGGCTGGATGGTCGCATGCTTCGACCACCTCTAAAGGTGGGCATGTGTTCAAAATAGAAAACCCATCATGTTTAAGGCCAGGAGGCTGGATGGTCGCATGATTCGACCACCTCTGAACGTGGGCATGTGTTCAAAATTTAAAAACCCATCATGTTTAAGGCCATAAGGTTGTATGGTCGCATGCTTCGACCACCACTGAAGGTGGGCATGTGTTCAAAATTTAAAAACCATCAGGTTTAAGGCTGTGAGGCTGGACGGTTGCATACTTCGACCACTATCGGAGGAAGATACGTGTATGTGTGTATGTTATGACTAAGTTTAATTTATCCAAGTGACGCGATGTACACGTGCAAACATCAATTAAATAACGAAGAATAGGCCGACTAATGACAACATGTTGATCAAATATCAAAGTTCGCATCGATCGTATTCTGAGGACCGTTATGTTTTTTGCATCCAAGAGTTATGCAAGAGGTAACAGGTCGAATTATCGAAACATTATTGAAGATAGAAACAAGCCAAAACAAAGCATTATCATTTCAAGAAATTACAAAGTTCACTGAAGTGCAAGGCTACAGTACGGAAGAAATAGAATACAAAAACAACTACTCGAAGGAGGAAGGGCGGCGGCCGAGTCAGCATTGCTCGAGTTGGAATTAAGATCGGGCTGAGGTCCGGTACCAGAGGTCGAGTCACAAGCCTCATTGAGTGGACATCGTCGGATAGATTCGGCCGTGGTGATTAACATCGAGGTAGGAGGAGTCATGCCATCAGGCAGAGCGAATGTTTTCTTTAATGTATCCGATTGAGCCAAAGTTCTCTCGAGCTGCCCTGACCACCACTCATGCTCGAGTGTCAAGGAGGGGTCCCCACGGAAGCTAGAGGGTACCTTGGGTAAGGCATCCCAAATAGCCCCGGGGTCGAGCTGCTCGAAATCGTCCTCGGCGATCTGCTCGCCAGCCTTTTGCAGGGCAAACTGGAAGCAGTGCACCCCAAAATCTTGCACCTCCTTCAGAAATTGTGGTGACTGCATGAAGTCAGCCACCTCTTGTGTACGATGCTCTCGGAGGAAGAGTTGCCCAGTGGTAGTCGCCTAGAGCATCTGCCTAGCTCGAAGAGCGGTGGCATTGGCGAACCGTGGCTTCTCTTTTGCATAAGCAGCCCTTTCTATGGCCACGACGGCCTCTAGCTCAGCCCGAGCACCCTCCGTTTTGGCTCGAGCCTTTTTCGCTTCAGCTCGAGCCTTTTCTGCTTCGACTCGAGCGGCCCGCTCCTGCTGGAGCAATGCCTCCTTCTCCTTCACAGCAGCTTCATTTTCTGCCACTACGGCCTCCTTGGCCACGAGAGCAGCATCTCTCTCTGCGAGAGCCTTACTTTTGCTAATGAGCTCTTCGTCAAGGGACTTGATCTTGACCTCAAACTCAGTCTTTTGCTCGCTTTGCGTCTCGCGGAGCTTGACGTTATGGTCCAAGAGAGTCGAATTGTTATCCTGTGAGTAGTAGATGTTGCTCTCGAGGTTTTTTATTGACTTCCCCGAGCTGTCTCGGGCCTCCTTGGCCAGAGGCAAGAGCTGGACCAAGCCCTACAATTAAAGAACATGAGACAGTTTAATACGTATGTCGGAAAAGAGTGGTAGAAAGACATTAAGGCATATATAAGGCAAGTAATACATGCGCAAGCCACTGCACAAGTTGGTTACCAACTTCGGGCAGCGTGGTGCGGTCCTTTTTATGGTCGTCCTCGAGGAGGGCACCCTCGAGGCGTTCGGCCACCTCATTCACGGAGGCTGACAGCAGGGATGTGGACTTGGGGCGAGAGGGTCAGGTGGAAGATGACCAGTGCGTCCTCGTTTATAAACCGTCTCGCCCAGGTCGGTGCGAGAATGTTTTCCCAGAACCAACTCGCATCCCATGTCATCATGATTGCCGGACTCGACCAGAGCTTTGATCGATCCGACAGAGGTTGTGTTGGAGGCTATTGGTTGAGGAGCAATTTTTCTTGGGTTTTGGTTTTAGAGGAAGTGTTGGGTTCGGAGGATTTATCGGTGGTTTTGGATGAGATGTTGGGTTCGGAGGATTTATCGGTGGTTTTGGCTTGAGGGTTATCTATAGGATTGGGAGCTCGAGGACCGGCTTTCTATGAGCGATCGCTGGTTTTGTGTTGACGGTCGCAGGTTTTTTTATGGTCGTCAGGTTAGTTTTGGCTGTCTGTGGTCTTTTGACGGTCGTCGGTTTTAGAGGAGATCGAGGTGTTTGCGGTCGAGGAAGAGGCAGATTTGTGCTGCGGGTTCTTCTCGGGGGGCTGAGCTCGCTTTTATGATCCCACCTGTTGATGCTGCTATTGTTGAGGTGAAGGTTGTTGGTCTTGTTGTTGCTTGGGCGGCGGAGGCAGAGGTAATTGTGATTGCCGAGGAGGTGACCGTTGCTGTGACTCGGGTCGAGTCCCGGAAGAGGTGGTCGACCCCTCAGTCCTATCGCTGGTCGATCCAACGGCAGTCCTCGATTTTTTTTCAAAGGAACTCTCCTCAGAGGAACGTTAAAGCTAGGAGCCTCTGCACAAGTACAACAAAGAGATTAAGATCAGCGTTAGCTTTTACTTCGACAGAAATAAGAGCACATATGCAAACACTCGAAAAAACGGGTCAAGAATTACCTGGATCATTTTCAATATGAACGAGATCGAGAATCTCCTCGGTGGGTGGAGAAAGAGTTTTGTGGGTGAGAAGAGCGCAATAATGGAGAAGATTCTCGTCCTCGAGAAGTTTTTCGGACGCAACGGTCTTGGAATTCCAAGTGTGGATCCGTTGGTCGAAGAGGGGGTTTGTAGGAGGGGCCGAGGCTGCCTCTCGCGAGACTTCCTTGACCAAAGGGATGGAAGGCCAAGGTAAAGGGACATCGGGCTGAACAAAAATGAATTTATCACTCCACTTAGGGAGGTTAGTAGGGATGTCATTGATAAAATGGGCACCGTTACGGCTTTTTAGGTAAAGGCCTCGACCTTGTTTGGAAGGGCCGTAGCAATAATGAAAGAAGTCCAGGTCGAATCGACCTAGATGGATGTGACAGAGAATGATGAAAGTGGTTATAAAATGGATGGCGTTAGGAGGAAGTTGGTTCAAAGGGAGCGAGAACCACTCGCAAATACGGAGTATCTCAGGGTTCAAAGGAAAACGCAAGAGAAGCTAAAATTAGATCTCGAAGAAGGTATAGCAATCCTTTGGAGGATGGTCATACTTATTGGATCAAAAAGGGCTATAGAAGGACCAGCCAGCAGGTCGGCCGATTTTCGAGGGACTTACCCAATTGCCAGAGAGAGAAAGGGAAGAGGAGTGCTTGGAAGAGGTCTTAGAAGCAGCTTTGGTCGAGGATTTCTTAGGAGGAGAGACAGAAGTACTAGGTTGGGAGGAAGAAGGAGGAATGGTCGAGGATATAGGAAAAGTGGGCTGAGAAGAAATAACTTCGTCCTCCTCTGGCTCATCCAACGAACCAAAGGCAGGTCGACGACGGCGGAGGGGAATGTTGTCCATAGTATCACCAGAGTTACAAGGGGAAGTACGAGCAGAAACACGAGTGGTAAAGACACGGATAGGAACAGTATCGCCGGGGCGAAAGATAGAGGAACAGCTTTAAGTGCCAAAGGCAATATTTCAACCGAATCAGAGGAGGTGGTCGAGGTAACAGGATTTGAAAACAAAGAGGAAAAGAACAATATCAAAAGGAGAAATTTTGACAAAAAGAAAAGGGGTAGGAGAAGAAGGTTTTCAAAACTAGGGTTTTACGAAGAGGCAATTTTGGAGAAGTTAAAGAAAAAGAGCAGGGATTCGGGGAGATTTTTTAGGAGAGAGGGCGAAATCTACAGTGAGTAGCAGGCGAGAGCAGACATCCAACACACTAATTTAAAACATTCAATCAGTAAAACTTCAGACACCCAATTCAGAAAATTCAAAACGCAGAAGCTCAGACACAAGAAATATAAAATCAGGAGAAGAACAACTTACTCATAGTCATGGATGAGAGAATTGGGAAAGCTTGAAAATTGCAGGAAGAATTGCGGCAGAAGCTAGGGTTTTTCGCAGAGAGGATTTTGAATGCAAGAGAAATTTGGGAGCGATGAAGGTGGAAAAAGCCTGAAAATTTGCTAAGTGTCGAATTTATACCTTGAAGTGCTTAATGGATGAAAAGATGAAGACCGTTAGATTAAAGTTAGATCGTATGGTGAAAAACATTAATTTGCACGGTACTCAAAGTGGGCGCGTTATGCGAGGGGACGTTATCATTAAAGTACCTGACACACACGAACAAACGCGACGGACGATATCTGGCGACAAGCCGACAGAAAGGACTTGAGACAGACGACTTTATTATGGCAATTAATGGGAAATTATTTGAAAGAATAAGCGGGAAACTCGCCAGCTGGTCGATATCTGGCGACAAGCCGACAAGCCACCCAGGAGGTCAATAAACATGAATTCACTCTTAGATCGAGTCATTCAGACTCGACCAGAGTGGGGGAGACTAGATGATATAGAATATTATATACACAAAGCTTAACCGGTCTGTTAAGCCGGTCGAGAGGATCAAATCGTGAGAAAGTCGGGCCAAGGGGCAGGAGGATCGAGCATTTAGGCAGTCGACCAATCCATCGCTCGACCAGATACATGATCGAGCAACCTATTCAACCTCAACAGGTCGATCACTTCGAGGACCCAACAATCGGCCTAGTCACAGGCGCGTGTGAGAGCCTCTAACCGAACCTCAGGAGAATATTTACCCCACGTGCAGGGGGGACACGTGTCGAGAACATATTGGTAGATATCGATAATCACCTCTGGTAGCTCCCAACGCCCCGCGCAACCTCTGACATGCGCTCAGTGTGTCAGAGTACAGACGGGCAGCTTGGGCAGCTAACTCACCTTATCTGGACAGCTATTAGGGCAGGTATCTCACCCATATATAAAGGGGGTGAGCTTTTCTCCCTTGACACATTCTATTCATTCTTCACTTCAGTATACTCATACACACACTGACTTAAGCATCGAAGGCTCTTCACCGGACACAACCCCCGATGTGAGAGTTACTTGCAGGTTTCTGGCATTCTACCAGCAAAGACAAAGATCGATCCGCTCCAGATCGGGCCAGGACGCTTATATTTTCATTACAACATAAAAAGGGTGTTCATTGACACGGGAAGTTCGGTCGACGTTATGTTCTATGATTGCTTCGGGCAGATCAACAAACACCTAAATTTGGAGTTAAAACCAGTGGTGACAGCTCTGTATGGTTTTAACAGGGGAGAGATGATGCCAATGGACGAGGTGAGTCTGACCGTGGCACTAGGGTCAGGCGACACCAGGAAGGTGAAGATGGTGTGATTTGTGGTGGTCGGGGCAGAATCATCATATAATATCATTCTAGGGTGAACGGGGTTGAACGCGTTCCAGACAGTTGTGTCTACATACCACATGACGATCAAGTATCCTGTGGGTGAGAATGTGGGCGAGATTGCTGGGGACCAACTCATATCAAGGATCTGCTATCAAACCACAGTCAGTAACAACAAACAGTTGGCAAGAAAACAGTTGAAAAAGCGGTGAGGAGTTGCCGAATCAACCAGGTGGATCAAGGTCGAAGGAGGAAAAGGAATGACAGACAAAGGGGAAAGAAAAGATGGATGTACAACCTGGAGGTGAAGTGGAGGAGATTCGCGGACATCTTCGTGTCCTAACCAAAAAAGAAGTCTAAGCCAAAAAGAAGCTATCGAGGTTCTCTGTCCAAGTTGAGCACATTCCTCGAATTCTCAATGTCCAACCCGATGCCTTGTCACGACTAGCTTCCAGTGTCAGTATGGAAAGTGTAGAATATGTTCAAGTCGAGTAGCAAGAATAACCATCTACTCAGCTTCCAGAAATATTGACAACCGAAGCGGTGGCATCATCGAAATCTCTGATGTGGATGGATCTGATTATGGAATACTAAAAAATTGGGGCCTTACCCTTAGATTCAAAAGAAGCTCGAGCCCTCCGAATTCGAGCTTCTCGGTTCACCACAGATAATGGGATACTGTACAAGAGAGGGTACTCGGTTCCGCTCTTGAAATGTATAACTGAATCTGAATCTAAATATGTTTTAGAAGAAGTGCACGAGGGAATTTGTGGAACACATCTGGGTGCCCAAGCTTTAGCCTATAAGATCTTACGACAAGATTATTACTGGCCGACTTTGAAGTTGGATGCTGCAACGTGGGTACAAAAATGTCTGAAGTGCCAAATCTTTGCACCAAATGTCAATCAGTTTCCCGAGATGCTCAAGTCGGATTATAGTCCTTGGCCTTTTGCAAAATGGGGAATCGACTTGGTCGGTCCATTACCAACCGGAAAGGGCGGAGTGAAATTCGCCATAGTTACTATTGATTATTTCATGAAATGGGCCGAAGCAGAGCCGTTAGCCCCTATAACTGAACAGAAGGTCATTGACTTCATATGGAAGTTGTTACTATGTCGGTTCGGGGTGCCAAATTCCATCATTACTGACAACGACAGGCAGTTCGAAGGTAAAAACCTTGATTTCTTCTGCGAAGAATATGGCATAAAACATTTCTACTCCTTGCCATATCATCCACAATCCAATGGTCAAGTTGAAATTGTCAACAAAATCATAAAAAATGGTCTAAAAGTCCGACTTGACGCTGCTAAAGGAGCATGGCCCGAAGAACTTCCACAAGTGTTATGGGCTTATCGAACAATTGCCCGAACCTCTACTGGTGAAACCCCATTCAACTTGACATATGGATACGAAGTTGTTATCCCAGTAGAACTCGGTTCACTGAAATATCGAATTCAAAGGTATACCTAATATGGGATATTATATACTAGACTGATCTGTTGGGGCAGCCGAGCAAAGTAAGTCAATGGCTTGGTCGAGCTGGTTCGGGCATAATGGAGGAAAGCCGGTCAGACAGTGAAGAAGATCAGGTTCTGTAGTGTCCGAGGACGTGGTCGAGAAATGATGGCCAGATGAGCGTGGTCGTGTTAGTCGATCACTTCATACCTCATGGATATCTCGACATCTGCTCCAGATTTGGTCGAACATTGGAATATATGGGAGAGTCTTCAGCACGTGAGAAAGGGGACACACGGCGTACAATGAGTGGCCTACAGTGATAACTAACTAATATTCTCTGACACATCTGACGCGCTTTCTGCCACCAAAGATAGTGGAGGAGAAGGCACGAGTAGAGATTAGGAGGATGGTGGAGTAGCATCAACGATAATACCTGCGCTATTGTAAGTCAGCTCGGTCGCGGTGCAGCAGGGAGGACCAATGATGCAGATGGTCGTGCCGGCAGTAGAAGGACTGCCAGGAGGAGCGCAACCACCTCCTGCTCCACAAACGATAACGATAACCAGGGAGGAACTGCAGCGAATGATGGCCAATGCAGCGGCGCAAGCGGTGCAACAGGTCACCCATCCAACGTCTCAGACCACCGCTACACCGACCACAGTGGCGGGAACCCAGGAGGAGGATGTGTCAAGCTGTGGAGGATGAGATCTCAGGGATAGGGCAATGGAGAGAATGGCCGAGGAGCTGCGCCAGTTGCAGGACAAGGTGGAGGGGAGGCAAGATCGTCGTGCTTAAGGACATCCGTTCTCGGGGGAGATTTTGGCCGCACCACTGCCCGCGAGTTTTTTAGAGATAAATCTTATTTTCGACGGGTCGAGCGACCCATCGATATACGTAAGGGCGTTCGAGAATATGTCTGTTTTACATGGGTACTCGGATCTAGTTAGCTGAAGGGCGTTTTTATCGACCTTACGAGGGTATGCGCTCGATTGGTTCCACCAACTCGCCCCAAGCACGATCAAGGAATTTGAAAATTTTGCGGGGTAGCTTATTAACCAGTACTCGAGCGCAGTGGCTCAGAAGAAGACATACCTCACGCTAATGGCGATGCGACAGAGGGAGAAGGAGTCTTTGCGAAAGTACGTTGCTCGATACAATCAGTTGTGCTTGGAAGTACCTACGACAGTCGATGAGGTCAAGGCCGGAGGTTTAATTTGAAGTCTGTGACCAGGGCCTTGTCGGACGTTGTTGGCAAAGACGCATGCCCAAACATATGACGAGGTGTTGAAAAGATGCAAGAAATACATCAATCTGGAGAAGACGGAGGCTGAGTTTGCTAAGCTCGAGGAGACGGTGAAGACTGAGGTGAGAAAGGGAAGGCCGAATTCGCCCAGGAGGGAATCTCCGAGAAGGAATTTCCTAAAGAGGGGTTCATCTAAAAGGGTGTCGCCCAAGAGGGATGGACGAGGCTCATTCCGCGAAGGTCGGGAGGATCGCTGGCAAGGAAGACCTCGCTTACCCAATGGTTAGAGATATAACAATTTCACGCATATAAACGCGCAGGTAGGGGAAGTGCTAGTGGCGATTGAGGAGAAGTTGGACAGTAAAGTGGTTACATGGCCTGCAAAGAGGTTTGAGAGACCGACCAAGCTCCGGTCGAATAGATACTGCAAGTTCCATAGAGATTATGGGCATACCATGGAAAATTGTAGACATTTGAAGGATGAGATCGAACGCTTTATCAGGGTAGGACACTTGAAGGAATTTGTGATACGAGATCGGCAACGAGGCAAGGAGAAAGAGAGATGCAGGGAGGATTCGGTGATAAGAAGTGATAGAGAGGACGATGGGGAGGATGAAGCAATGAGGGAGAGAGGTGGTCGATGGGCGGAAGTGAAGAGGAGAAGGCGAGGTGATGATGGTCAAAGAGAGCAGAGGGGAGAAATGCCCACGAAGAGAGGCACGATTTACATGATTTCAGGAGTGCCAACAGATAGCGATTCCAACAACGCGTAAAAAAGGCATGTACGGGCCATCAAATGCAAAAGGGAGAAGGTTGGTATAACCGATCAAATGTCGGCAATCAGCTTTCGAGCGGAAGATGCTGAGGGGATTTCATTGCCCCACAACGATGCGCTGGTGATTACGGCAGAGGTGGCAAGATTCGACGTAAAAAGGTTGTTCATCGACATGGGAAGTTCGATTGACGTTATGTTCTACGATTGTTGCGCGCACATCAACAAACACCTAAATTTAGAGTTAAAACTAGTGGTGACGGCTTTGTACGGTTTTAACGGGGAAGAGGTGATGCCAATGGGCGAGGTGAGTCTGACCGTGGCTCTAGGGTCGGGCGACACCAGGAAGGTGAGGATGGTGCGATTTGTGGTGGTCGGGGCAGAATCATCATATAATATCATTCTAGGGTGAACGGGGTTGAACGCGTTCTAGGCGGTCGTGTCTACATACCACATGATGATCAAGTATCCTGTGGGTGAGAATGTGGGCGAGATTGTTGGAGACCAACTCACGTCAAGGATCTGTTATCAAACCACAGTCAGTAACAACAAACAGTTGGCAAGAAAATAGTTGAAAAGCAGTGAGGAGTTGCCGAATCGACCATGTGGATCAAGGTCGAAGAAGGAAAAGGAATGGCAGAAAAAAAGGAAAGAAAAGATGGATGTACAACCTGGAGATGAGGTGGAGGAGATTCAGGTAGTGCAAGGGAGTGACGATCGGAAATTTATGATTGGGAAGGAATTGGAGAAGCCAATTAGGTCGAGGCTAATCAGCCTAATAAGGAAATTTGCGAACATTTTCACGTACGCGGCGGAAGAGCTAATGGGAATTGAGGCCAAGGTGATCGAGCATAGGTTGAACATTGACCTCAGTGTGAGGCCAATGAGGCAGAAGAGGAGACACCATGGCATGGAGATGGACAAGATAATCGAGCAGGAGGTCGAGAAGCTTTTAAATGCTAGACATGTTAAGAAAATCCAGTTCCCAGAATGGTTGTCCAATACCGTGATGGTATCAAATCAGAATGTAAGTGGAGGATGTGCATCGACTTCTGCGACTTGAACAAAGCGTGTCCGAAGGGTTTATACCCACTGCCCCGGACGACCAGTTGGTAGATTCCATGGCGCGATGTGAATTGCTCAGCTTGATGGATTCCTCGCAGGTTACCACCAAATTCCCCTAGTGAGAGAAGATTGGAAGAGGGTGAGCTTCATAACAAGCAAAAACACCTATTGCTACGTTGTGATGCCATTCGGTTTGAAAAACGCCGGGGTGACTTATCAAAGGCTGGTCGACCAAATTTTCAAAGAACAGCTGGGAAGAAACATGGAGGTATATGTTGATGACATGTTGGTCAAATCGAAGTGTCATCCTTCGACAATATTTCTCATGCAAGCATCACAAACATAAATCCTAATCGAGTTCATCTCGCATAAATTGAATGCTCTTACACAAGATAATCACAATTTAGGTATAAATATTATCATCCCTTATCCCTACCAAGAGATTAAGCTATAAACCATAAATTCAACACAAATTACAAATAATCTCAATTCAACCATTATTCATGAGTTAAAATGAGAAGAACTTACAATCAATGTTGAAACCACAATCCAAGCTTCATCTAAATACAAAATGAAGAAATATACAATAAAAAGAAAAGAAAAGAAAAGAAAAGGAAGAAAAGAAAAGAAAAGGAAGAAGAGAAAAAGAAGGAAGGAGGGGGAAGAACCCCTCCTTGTTCAATGCATGGGTGGTGAAAAAGATGGAAAAAATGGGATGATGATGGAATGAATTTCAAGCTTAGCAATACCCTCCTTTTGTAGCCAATTGATCCCTCTCATTGCTGAAGATTGATAGCTAGAAATGTCACTTTTGTGATGTTTTCCACGCCATTGAAGAAGCTTAAAGAGATTGGGTATCAACCATTATCAAAAAATGCTTAAAAAGGTCATAATTTGCTAAAACAGGGGTAGTAGCGCCGCTACTAGTGTAGTAGCGCCGCTACTATGCCGACAGAGAAAAGGTTACCCCTGCCGCTACTTAACTAGCGCCGCTACTGCGTCAGCAGCTTGCATGTCTTCACGGTTTTCGCTCGTTCGGGCTCGTTTGGACTCGGAATTGAGTTCTGTTTTTTTCTACGCGTAGCTAACGAACCCCTCTATCAAATGGTGCTTGAAAACCACACTTTTGCCCAAAATACAATATTTGGAGAATTTCCAACCTTTAAAGGTCGATAACTTGCCCAACTTTACATTTCAGCCCCGTTTGGATTCATCCGAACTCAAAATCGAATTCCGCTTTTTCTCACTTATCACCAACTAACTTATCTAGTTAGTTGTTCTTGAATGGTCAAGTTCCAAGCTTAACCCAATCCTCACGGGATTTTTACCTGCACACCAAAAACAAGAAGAAAACGGGAAAAATACACGAAAAACACAGGAAAAACTAAAATAGATCAAAACACATAATAAATCATAAAAACCAATAAAAAGTCCTAAAATGAGGAAAAACGAAGAACAAAACAATAAGGAAAAATGCAACAAAAATAGTACAAACAATCTGAAGGAGACTTTCCAAACGCTGAGGAGGTACGTTATGAAGCTCAACCCAGCTAAATGCTCATTTGGTGTAAAGGCAGGGAAGTTCTTAGGCTATATGGTGATAAAAAAAGGAATAGAGGTGAACCCTAAAAAGGTGAGAGCGGTGGTCAAAATAA
Organism: Striga hermonthica; assembly: GCA_902706635.1. Lineage (NCBI taxonomy): Eukaryota > Viridiplantae > Streptophyta > Magnoliopsida > Lamiales > Orobanchaceae > Striga > Striga hermonthica. Next base: position 3,669 of record CACSLK010032984.1, on the reverse strand, counting down.
AACTGTCTGCTAATGCAAAGGAGGTCCAAATACTGACTGGTCGAATAGCGGGCCTGTGTAGGTTCATTTCAAAAGTGGCCAAGACGAGTAGTCCTTTGTTCAAAACGTTGAAGAAAAGCTCAAAATTTCAATGGACAGTGGAGGCCCAGAAGGCTTTCGAAGAATTGCAGGATGTGTTGGCTAATTTGCCCCTGCTGGCTAAGCCTATACAAGGGGAGGAGCTCGTGCTTTACATATCCATTGGAGAGAGTGCAGTGAGCTCGGTGTTGTTACGCGAGGAGGGTATGGAAAAATTTTCAATATATTATGTCAGTCGAATAATGTAAGGAGATGAGTTGAGATATTCTGAGATCGAAAAGTGTGCATTGGCGGTGGTCATAACGGTTGGGAAATTGAGACCAAATTTCTTAAATCACAAGATCGAAGTGCGAACGAATATACCCTTGGAACAGCACTTTAGGCCGACCAGCGGTATCCGGTCGACTAGTAAAGTGGGCGGTCGAGCTAAGCAAATACTCCATCGTGTATGAGCCAAGGAGGGCGATTAAGGCACAAGTCCTGGCCGATTTCATCCAGGAGGGTACTAAGGTAGAAGAAGAGATAGAAGGAGTATGGCAACTATTTGCAGATGATTCAATGTCGAGGAGCGGGGCTGGATTAAGAATACTCTTGGTTTTGCCCAAGGGAGATTACTTGGAGTTCGCTGTTAAAATGGGATTTTGAGTGTCAAACAACGAGGCGGAGAATGAAGCGGTGATTAAGGGGCTGCAACTTGCTCTGGCGGGAGGTGCCCAAAAAATTTAAGTCCATTCTGATTCCCAGCTGGTGGTCGGACAGTTCCAAGAAGGCTTCAAGGTCAAAGAAGATAGGCTGCACCGATATGTGGGCGATATGAGAAAATTGAAGGAAGAATTTGGGTTGTTTGAGTTGGTACAAAAACCGAGAGGGGAGAATGGTCGAGCTGATTTATTATCCAAAATCGCTCAAAACTTGGTGGACTGTAAAAGGAGGAGCGTGGCGTTGCTCCATATGGACAAAAGTGCGGTTGAGACAGAGATCGCAACGATCAAGCACTTACAACCAGAAGAAAAATAGAGAGCTCATGATGGCCGCCTTGGATACGATCGAAGAACTCAGAGAGCAAGCCTCGACCAGAGTTGAGGCCTACAAATAGCGGATGAGAGTAGCTCATGACAGAAAAGTGAAAATCCACAGATTCCAAGTGGGCGACCTAGTGTGGAAAAGGGTTGTTGTGCTAAAACACGTCGGCAACCTGGAGCCCACTGGGAAGGACCATATCTGATCGAAAAAGTCCATGCAGGAGGAGCATACTCCCTGAAGGACGCGGAAGGCAGATCATTAGCCAGGTCATGGAATGTAGCCAATCTTAAAAAATATTATGTGTAAATTTTTTCTTTTAATACTCGAGCCATTAGAACGATGTAATCCCAAATCAATCTCTTTTCGAGAACTATCAAAGTGATGGATTTCTGTGGTGAAAGATTCCCTCTATAACTGTCATAAGTTTACTACATCATTTTGTTTACAAGTTTAATTTGGTCTAGTGAGAAGACCAAAGTCCTTCGTTTCGGAACACCCTAACCAAAGGGTGGGCGAAGGTCGCTTGTTTTCGAAACATTCCAAGGGGTGGACATGTGGTCGACAACGTCCATGCCTCCAGGTTGGACGAACACAATGTTTTCAGAATGTCCCTTGGGGTGGGCAAGTGAGAAGACCAAAGTCCTCCGTTTCGAAACACCCCGACCAATGGGTGGGCGAATGTCGCATGTTTTCGGAACATTCCAAGGGGTGAGCATGTGGTCTACAACATCCACGCCTCCGGGCTAGACGACCACAATGTTTTCGAAACATCCCTTCGGGTGGGCAAGTGAGAAGACCAAAGTCCTTCGTTTCGGAACACCCCGACCAAAGGTGGGCGAAGGTCGATTGTTTTCGGAACATTCCAAGGTGTTGCCTTGCGGTCGACAATGTCCACGCCTCCGAGATGGATGACCACAATGTTTTCGGAACATCCCTTGTGGTGGGCAAGTGACAAGGACAAAGTCCTTCATTTCGGAACACCCCGACCAAAGGGTGGGCAAAGGTCGCTTGTTTTTGAAACATTATAAGGAGTGGGCATGTGGTCGAATACGTCCATGCCTCCGGGCTGGATGACCACAATGTTTTCAGAACATCCCTTGGGATGGACAAGTGACAAGGAAAAAGTGCTTCGTTTCGGAATACCCCGACCAAAGGGTGGGCGAAGGTCGTTTGTTTTCAGAACATTCCCAGGGCTGGGCATGTGGTCGACAACGTCCACGCCTTCGGGCTGGACGAATTCGGAACATCCCTTGGGGTGGACAAGTGACAAGGAAAAAGTCCTTCATTTCAAAACACCCCGTCCAAAGGGTGGGCGAAGATTGCTTGTTTTCGGAAAATTCAAAGGTGTGGGCATATGGCCGACAACGTCCACGCCTCTGGGCTGGACGACCACAATGTTTTCGAACATCCCTTAGGGTGGGTAAGTGAAAAGGAAAAAGTCCTTCTTTTTGGAACACCCCGACCAAAGGGTGGGCGAAGGTAGCTTGTTTTTGGAACATTCCAAGGGGTGGGCATGTGGCCGAAAATGTTCACGCCTCCGGGCTGGACGACCACAATGTTTTCGGAACATCCTTGGGGTGGGCAAGTGACAAGGAAAAAGTCCTTTGTTTCGGAACACCCGACCAAAGGATGGGCGAAGGTCGCTTGTTTTTGGAATATTCCATGGGGTGGGCATGTGGTCAACATCATCCACGCCTCCGGGCTAGACGACTACAATGTTTTCGAAACATCCCTTGGGGTGGGCAAGTAACAAGGAAAAAGTCCTTCGTTTCGAAACACCCCGACCAAAGGGTGGGCGAAGGTCGCTTGTTTTTGGAACATTCCAAGGGGTGGGCATGTGGTCAACAACGTCCATGCCTCCGGGATGAACGACCATAATGTTTTCAGAAAATCCCTTAGGGTGGGAAAGGGACAAGGACAAAGTCCTACATTTCGGAACACCCCGACCAAAGGGTGGGCGAAGGTTGATCCTTGATAATCGAGATAAGGAGGCATAGAACCTACAGGGAAACGTGGCGATAGGCCGATGATTTGTACGTGATTTCACATGGTCGTATGAGATTTGAAACTCGTCAGAGCTCAATAATATGATCATACTTGTTTCAAAGCGGCAAGTTAATTCCCATTCAGGTTTATTGTAATACCCCATTCGATTGTGGATTTTTGGAGTTATTATTTATTTATTTTTTCTTTATTAATATTTGTCTTCTTTATTGTTATTATTATTTGCTAATGTGATTATATTATTATTATTATTATTATTCTTGTTGTTGTTTTTTTTTATATATAAACATCCCAGATTGGGATGGGGGGTTGAGGCTACACCCCCAACCTGTGAATATAATGGCCCAGCTAGGGCTAAAAAGAGTCAATGGTCTACATCCAAGTCGGAAATGCATAGAGCAACATCAAAAGCAGAGAAAGTAAAAAAAATACAAGGATCACAAAAATATCCACTGTGTATCTAAAATCAAATCCTCATAGAAGGTCGTCCTGGTCAGAGTGACCTGGCATGGAGTCTAATGCAAGTGTAAGCGTCCGGGTCCGGTTTGGAGTAGATCGATTCTT
>CACSLK010032919.1:7518-20454 GCA_902706635.1 Striga hermonthica | reverse complement strand
GCAATCATTCTCTTTTGGAAAGGTAAGACAATTTGGAGCGGTATTCTCGACCTTCATGTACAAAGCTATTCTCGACTCTTGTTCAGTGGTCGTGTTTAATCGATAGGGGTTTATGGTCATTCTTTGTGTACTCTGGACAAACTGTTGAGGAGATCGTGATGCATATCGACATGGTTGAGATTATTATTTGGATGACTAACAAAATGATGGGGTGTTATTATATCTTGTCATATTCGATGTTTTCCTTTTCGACCTCAGTGACAGGTCGAAGAATTCGAGCACACGTTACCATGCACAACCAGGAAAGGGAGGTAGAAAAATACATTCGACATTCTTTATCTCGTTCGACGTAATTATATATTTGATGATACTAACAGAGATGATCACTTGTTATCATATCTTGTTGTGCTCGATGTGTTTCTGTTTGACCTCAGTGGCAGGTCGAAGAAAAAAATCCACCATGACTAAGGCCTCCGGGCTGGGTGGTCGCTAGTTTAGAACACCCCCTGGGGTGGGCAGGTTGGTCGCCTGTTTAGAACATTCCTCGGGGTGGGCAAGTGCCTGAAGATAAAAAATAAACCATGACTAAGGCCTCTGGGCTGGGTGGTCGCTTGTTTCGATAGGCCCCCACGGGGTCGGCAAGTGCCTGAAGACAAACTCCACCATGACTAAGGCCTCCGGGCTGGGTGGTCGCTTGTTTAGTACACCCCTTGGGATGGGCAGGCTGGCCCCTTGTTTCGTACATCCCTCGGATTGGGTGGGCAAGTGCCTGAAGAAAAAAAATCCACCATGACTAAGGCCTCCGGGCTGGGTGGTCTCTTGTTTCGATAGGCCCCCTCGGGGTTGGCAAGTGCTTGAAGACAAATTCCACCATGACTAAGGCCTCCGGGCTGGGCGGTCGTTTGTTTAGTACACCCCTTGGGATGGGCAGGCTGACCCCCTGTTTCGAACATCCCTCGGATTTGGTGGGCAAGTGCGAAGACACGGATAGCTCGAGCAGACCTCGGAGGCAGGTCGATGATTTCTATAAGGTTCTGTTTGATCTGGTATTATTGTATATTTGTTCCTAACCCAGTGGCAGGTTGAGGGAAGACAAAATCCACCATGACTAAGGCCTCCGGGCTGAGTGGTCGATCCTAGTGTTGGGTCGTGAGGACACGGATAGTTCGAGCAGACCTCAGAGGCAGGTCGATGATTTTTATTCGGTTCTATTTGATCTGGTATTATTGTATATTTGTTCCTAACCCAGTGGCAGGTTGAGGGAAGACAAAATCCACCATGACTAAGGCCTCCGGGCTGGGTGGTCGATCCTAGTGTTGGGTCGTGAAGACACGGATAGCTCGAGCAGACCTCGGAGGCAGGTCGATGATTTCTATTCGGTTTTGTTTGATCTGGTATTATTGTATATTTATTCCTAACCCAGTGGCAGGTTGAGGGAAGACAAAATCCACCATGACTAAGGCCTCCGGGCTGGGTGGTCGATCCTAGCGTTGGGTCGTCAAGACATGGAGCCTATTAGAGACCTCAGTGGCAGGACGATCAAACTCGCTACGGATAGATCGAGCAGGTTAACGGATTCATTTGATTTGGTTTTGTGCTATTTGTGCCTCTGACCTCAGTGGCAGGTCGATCGAATTCACTACGGATAGCTCGAGCAGACCTCAGTGGCAGGTCGATGATTTCTACTTGATTCTGTTTGATCTAGTGTTATTGCATATCGAGATGGAGCTCATTACAGATAGCTCGAGCAGGTTAATGGTTTTATTCGATTTGGTTTCGTGGTATTTGACGTTTTCGATCTCAGTGGCAGGTCGACGATTTTATTTGACTCTGGTTGCGTCAAATTGATTTTTCGACTTAAATGGGAGGTAGTATATTCATTTTTGCTCGAGCAGCTTGTGGATGATTCTGGTTTATCGAAATTGTTTTTCGACCCCAGTGGCGGGTCAGGTATATTCATTTTTGCTCGAGCAGGTTGTTTGTTGATCCTGGTTTGGTTGTTTTTTGATCATGATTTGTGGAATTGATTTTTCGACTTCAGTGGCGGGTCGAGTATATTCATTTTTGCTTGAGGAGGTTGTTTGTTGATCCTGATTTGGTTGTTTGTTGATTCTAGTTTTATCGAAATCATTTTCCGATCCCAGTGGCGGGTCAGGTATATTCATTTTTGCTCGAGCAGATTGTTTGTTGATCCTGGTTTGGTTGTTTGTTGATCATGGTTTGTCGAATTGATTTTTTGACTTCAGTGATGGGTCGAGTATATTCATTACGGCCTGAGCAGGTTGATTGTGCTTTATTTGATTATGCTTTCGTCGAATTGATTTTTCGACTTCAGTGGCGGGTCGAGTATATTCATTATGGCTTGAGCAGGTTGATTGCGCTTTATTTGATTATGATTCTGTTGAATTGATTTTTCGACTTCAGTGGCGGGTCGAGTATATTCATTACGGCTTGAGCAGGTTGGTGGTTGATTTATTTTTCAAAGGAATATGCAACAGGCTTGAATCTTAAACTTTGAACTTAGGGGTGATAGGACGAGGTGGTATAAGAGAGCTCGAACATGGTGATCGAAACACAACATACCTAAATTCAAATTTTCAAATTCAAGATTTCAGGGAGCGATCATTCGGCCTATGTCTTTCGACCACATCGGCGATTATCAGTTCTAAGCGGTCTTGACTCTCGGTTTTCGACCTCCCCGGTCTCGACTCTCGATTTTCGACCTCAGCGGTCTCGACTCTCGGTTTTCGACCTCAGCGGTCTTGATTCTCGGTTTTCGACCTCAGCGGTCTCGATTCTCGATTTTCGATCTCAGCGGTCTCGACTCTCGGTTCTCGACCACTTGCGATCTCGATTCTCGATTTTCGACCTCAGTGGTATCGACTCTCAGTTCTCGACCTCTTGCGGTCTCGATTCTCGATTTTCAGCCTCAGCGGTCTCGACTCTCGGTTCTCGACCTCTTGCGGTCTCGATTCTCGATTTTCGACCGCAGCGGTATTGACTCTCGGTTCTCGACCTCTTTCGGTCTCGATTCTCGGTTTTCGACCTCTTGCGGTCTCAATTCTCGATTTTCGACCTCAGCAGTCTCGATTCTCGGTTTTCGACCTCAGCGGTCTCGATTCTCGGTTTTCGACCTCAGCGGTCTCGATTCTCGATTTTCGACCTCAGCGGTCTCGACTCTCGGTTTTCGACCTCAGCGGTCTCGATTTTCGGTTTTCGACCTCTGCGGTCTCGACTCTTGGTTTTTGACCCCGACATCAGATCATTTGATTTCCGACCTCCGTGGTCTTTCAGTTTTCGATCTTGAGATCTCAAAGCTCATTTGGAGGATATTTCAGTGATTATTCAATGGTCATTCGACTTTCGATGCTTGATCTTAGTGGCAAGTTGAAGAAAACAACTCGAAGAGGCATTTCACTCTTGGATCGAGTTATGCTTACTCGACCAGAGTGGGGGGGACTAGATGATATAGGATATTATACTGGACCAGTTTTAGTGGATATAGCGGATACGAATATATGTGGATTATATGCTGATATTCATGCTTAGTGGATTGGTATAAGATGCTTATGATCATTTAAATTTGATTAAGTCTCGATGTGTTTAGCATGCAAATTTGTTGTTTTTCGTGCCTTTGTATCATGCCAGTATGCCTCCAAGACTGTGGTTCTTGGAGTTGAATTCTTCTTGAGAGATATAGCATGTTTTGTGTGCTTTTAGTGAGGTTCGAAATTTTGTAAATTCGATCTAACTTGAGGGAGATATGGTTATTACAAAAAGATTGTGCACACAGTTTTCTAAGAACCCGACAGCATGTTGTATAAAATGTTTGGTATGTTTTCGATGTCTGAATGTGCTTATATTCAAACATGGTCTGCATGAGATATGTAGCTTTATGTGTTAGCTTCCTGTTAGTTTTTGGAATCAAGCCAAAAGCATGTCTGAAGCATGAGATAATCCAATTTTAGTGAGGCTCTGTAAGTTGTATAATCATGTTCTCGGACTGCAACCATGTTTCAAATGTTTGATGCATAAACTATGATATGACCTTATTTGTTTTCAAGTTCTTCATAAGTTTTGTAGCTGCACATTTTAGGATTTATATGTATCTAGAATCATGCTTATTCGATTTATGCGTTGCAAGTTATACCTGATTTTATAACATTGCTCGTGTGCCATTTTCGCAACTAGTGTTAAGTTTCAAAAACGAGTTTTCACCTTTATTCTGCATGGCTACGTGACATGTATGTCCTAACTGTTTGATGTTATATTGTTGACTGGAAACACTTACGAGAAAAGCTTCACGCTGAGATCTCGAAGTGAAGAAGCTAGAGGCAGTATAAGCGAGTTTGGCTCGTTTAGGACTGTTGATGATTAGCTACCTGAGTAAGAGCTGACATGACGACTGACACTGTTAGTCAGAAGAGTAAAACAAGCTAGCTATTTTATTTATTCGGCAATGACCGCTGAGTTAGGATTATTCCTAGCTGTGGATGTCGATATTAAATCTCTCTGACTTTTCTTCCATTTCCTATCATTTATGTCCGTGTGCTTAAATGTTTCGATTGAGAAAAAAGGTGGTGAACTTGGAACTCGGCTTTTGCCTTGTGTTGATTTGTAGCCCTTGAAAACTTTTTGAGATTTGCTTAATGCCTAGATCCTGGAAGAAAATTGTTTTGTTGAACCCCAAACTTTGTCTTGTGGAAATTTTATCTATCTGAAAACCTTGGATATTTTGAACCATGAAATTGTGAACTTTTTGACTGCACCTTGACCCAAAAACTGACCCTGACTGGGTGTAGCCACGCGAAGTGGTGTTCGAGCACGCAAGCCCGTGCTGAGAGACGTTAGGCTACTGGCCGGGACCGATCGTTGACTCGCACATGAGCTGCAGCCACCATCACCGAATGCACGAACTCCCCAGAACAGTGTGTACGTTCGACCCTTGACTTTGAAGCTTTCTTCTGAACTTTGAACCAAGAGCTCCAAGATTCACTGAACTATGATGTGGTTTCCTTAAATCAATAAATTTCGGCGAGTGAGACTTGTTGTTTGTCTCATTTTTGTGTCTTTATTTTGGGTTTATTTTCTATTTATTTTTCCCCACTTATAAGATTTTCGTAGTTTATTTGGTCCAATTATGTGTTCTTTGCGTTTTCTGTCTTTCGTTTCGTTTTTGTGTATTTTTGTTGTCTTTCGCTTCGTGTTTCTCTTGTGTTCGTGTTTTTCAGGAGTTAGGATGTGCCGATCGAGGGCCAGACTATTGGAGCCGAGACCGCGATACCCAGAATACCAAGTTGCCGAAACCCGGAAGCTGAAAGAAGGACCAGAAAAATGATCAGAACGGGAGACCCGGTTTTCTCGCGACTCGCGAGTCGTGTCGCGACTCGCGACTGGAGTCGCGACTCGCGAGATTTTCAGAGGCCCAACAGCTTTTTCGAGACACGAGTCGCGACTCGCGAGTCAATGTCACGACTCGCGAGACACGTCGCGACTCGCGAGATAGGTCGCGAGTTTCCCCAAAATTTAAAAACTTTTCGAAGACGCGCGAGTCGCGAGATGTCGCGACTCGCGACTCGGCAAAAATGTAAGTCGCGACTTAAGTCGCGACTCGCGAGTTGGCCGGCGCGATTTTCGAGGTCGGGATTTTAACATCAGAATTTCGACCTAGACATCATTATTCACATTCCAAACTTCGATTTTACACTTTTTCTCTCTAGAAACTCATTCCTTTTCATACTTTTGCTATTTTGGATTGGTTTTGGAGATTAAAACTCTGTTTTCTGGCTTGGATTTGGATTGTTCAGTGGATTTGATATTGGGATTCTTTTATTAATCGTAAGTTCTTCTTTTCTCAATTGCTTGATTGATGATGATGGCTTGGGTTTTTGTGAGTTTTGATGTTGAATTCCATATGAGTAGCTAAATCCATACGCTAGGGATAGGGGATGATTGATTAGGTTCGATTATAATTGCTTGTTCTTAATTGTTCATATCTATTCAAGTTGTTCTTATTCTAGGGTTAGTAGATTGATCACCTTTCTAACCTAATTAATCAACGTGTAGAACCGAGAGGGGAGACGTTGGTCGATATAGGCTTGTTTAGAGTAGACTTGTTCGTAATAGTATTGTCTATGGGTTGTTGGAATTGATAGTTGATCGTGTACGTTCACTCTCTTGTTACGAAGAGTTAGTGATAGTGAGCCTCTGGACGAGAAATGATTCAAGTCCCTTAACCGAGCAATTGATTGCCGGTAGTTGTGTTAGAACCGAAAGCAATTATCCCCGATTCCCTAGCACTTTAATCATTCGAGGTTATTCACTTGCTATTTAATTTGTTTGCTTTAGTTTTAAATCTTTAGCTGATAATTAAATCCCCCAAAATTATTGAATAGAGTGTTTAGGAATTTTTCTTTTCGTTCTCGTGATCGAATAATACAATTGAATCCGGCTAACCTTCCTTGCGATACGACCCGGGGAACGAATCTTTCGATTCTACTCCGGTAAAAATACTTACAACAAAATTGGCGCCGTTGCCGGGGAAGGTTTAGGACTTTAATTGTGCGCCTATTCGCTTATTTTTTGTGTTTCTCTTGCTTTCTTTTAATTTGTTAGGTGTTATTTCTTCGTTTTCTTTTGATTTCTCTTGTTTATTTTCTTCTGTCTATCATTGGTGCTCGTAACCTTGTTGGTCTTAGTGTATGCGTATCAGGAGTGGACGCAAATTGCTATCGCCGATCAACAAATCAGTTAACGAGAGCCTGAGGAAGCTGCTGGAAGAGCTCACTCTGGAATCGCAAGGTGAAGACGAACATTCTCCAAAATCATCAGAAGTCAGCAACCTAGAAATGGGTGAACGACAACAACAAGCTCCCCGTAACACCCTCCGAACTTTGGCCCAGCCAGTTATCGAGCCAGTCACTTCATGCATCCGTTTGCCGGACGCTGCACGAAACTACGAGCTCAAAATGATTCACTACAATCAGCTGCCGGCATTCCACGGGCTTCCAAGCGAGGACCCACTCAACTTCATTCGAGAATTTTACAACGTCCTTAACACCTTCCCTCTCGGTGAGCTTAATGACGAGCAGTTGAAGATGCGGTGCTTTCCTAAGACACTGAAGGATCGGGCCAAGGCCTGGTTCATGACGCTTGCACCTGGTTCTCTAACCACTTGGACCGAGGTGTACTCGAAATTCATTGGGAGGTTCTACTCTCATCAAAAGACCCAGGAGCTTCGGTCAAAAATCGTCTCATTTGCTCAACTACCGAATGAGTCTCTTCATGAGGCTTGGGAGCGGTTCAAGGATCTCCAACGGCAGTGCCCCCATCACAACCTCTCTCCGGGGCTACTCATGAACTGCTTCTATGATTCCCTCCACCAGAACTTGCAGTATATGGTCGACAATGCGGCAGGAGGTGATATCGGAGCAAGGACAGCCGAGGAGATGTTTGAGATTTTTGAGACGATGAGCACTAACTCGTCGCAGAAGAGCACTCGAGGGAGGAGAGCAATAGTGAACGAGGTCGGAACAGGCAATGATATGGTGGCCCAACATCTAGCTGAGCTTACTGAGCAGATGAGGTTGCTTACCGCACGAGGATCCCAGCCGGTTAATACTTTCGCTGTTGATACATGTGGGGCATGTGGAGTCCCAGGGCATAGGTCCGAAGTATGCCCTTCATCATTCGAGCAGGATTCTGGAGAGCAGTATGCGGATGCCAGTGCCTTACAGGGATACCAGAACCGCTCAGGCAATGACCCATATTCCAACACGTACAATCCCGGATGGCGGAACCACCCACACTTCTCGTGGTCAAACAACTCGAACACCCTTCAGCCACCCCGTCCGAACTTCATGCAGCAACAACCTCGACCCAACTTTGTGCCCCGGCCGAACTATCAGCCCCAGCAGCCACTGCAGCAGCAGAGGGGACCGGAAGCGGGGTCGAGCTCGAACCTCCAAGACGACGTTGCCAAGATCCTACAGCTTATGGCGAATAGAGAGCAGCGAGATGTCAATCAGGACGCCTCCATCAAGCGCATTGAGACACAGTTGGGCCAACTGGTCGCTCGAGTCGGTACAATTGAGACTGAGATGAACAAAGACAAGCTACCTAGTCAGCCCGAGCAAGCAAAAGCTATCACAGTTCTCAGAAGCGGGAAGGAAGTGGACAACAAGGTGCAGATGCCCGAGCCCGAGGATCAGGAGACTCATTCAGAAAAGATCAAGGAAGCAGAGTCCAGAAAGGCGACAGACGAGCCGGTGCTACATAAGTCGCCGAATCCGTACAAGCCACGCATTCCCTTTCCGGACCGACTTAGGAACGAGAAGCAAGAGAAACAGTTCCGAGATCTTTTCAGCATGCTCTCCAAGGTGAATGTCAACTTGCCGCTTCTGGATGTGATTAACAATATGCCATCATATGGTAAGTTCTTTAAGGACTTGGTGACCAAGAAGAGGAAGTTCGAAGATGGAGAGAAGGTGGTCGTGTATGAGGCGGCAAGTGCTATGCAGCACGACTTGCCCAAAAAGGAACGTGACCCCGGTGGTTTCATTATCCAGATAGCCTTGGGGAACGGGAAGGTGGCTTCGGGGATGCTTGACCTCGGTGCCGGAATTAATCTTATGCCCTTCTCGATTTTTCAGAGGCTTGGCCTTGGGGATTTGAGGCCAACTCGCATGTGCCTCTAGTTAGCAGACCGTTCCATCAGGTACCCAAAGGGGATAGTCGAGGATGTTCTCGTGAAGGTGGGTAAGCTTATCATTCCAGTGGATTTCGTCGTTCTAGACGTTGGGGATGTACACGAGAATGGGAAGGATCACACCATCCTTCTCGGGAGACCTTTTATGGCTACGACCAATACTCTGATCGATGTGAGGAACGGGACCCTGAACATGACGGTTTTAGGGGAATCGGTGTCTATTTCTGTCCGAGAGGCCATGTCTTCATCTTCGGTCAATTTCATAGAAGAATGTGCTTTTATTGATGTTGCTGACCCTTTTGTGGATGGGATGGTATTTCAGGAGTTCGAAGACTTCTTGTTGCCGGCTTTTGAGGAAGAGGAAGAGCCTATAGTGGAGCTTTTTGAAGTAGGAGAAGGCCATACCCGAGCTGAGACCACACTCGAGCTTAAGGAGCTTCCCAAGCACCTTAAGTATGTTTTCTTGGATGATGCCCATCAGAAGCCGGTGATCATTTTTGCTGAGCTCGACAGTGAGGAAGAGGAGGAGCTGATAGTTATGCTTAGAAAGAACCAGAAAGCAATCGGGTGGAGTCTGGGAGACATCAAGGGGATTAGTCCCTCGACATGTATGCACCGTATTATCTTGGAGGAAGGTGCCAAACCGTTTCGAGATAGCCAGCGAAGGCTAAACCCGAATATGATGGAGGTAGTAAAGAAAGAGGTGCTGAAGTTATTCTCCGAGGGATTGATATATCCGGTGGCGAGAAGTGAGTGGGTAAGCCCTATTCATGTGGTGCCGAAGAAGGGAGGCATAACCGTTATCGAAAACGACAAGAAGGAGTTGGTCCCCACCCGCATCACTACCGGGTGGCGTATGTGCATCGACTACAGACGACTGAACGCTGTGACCAAGAAGGACCACTTTCCATTGCCGTTTGTTGACCAAATCCTTGATCGTCTTTCGGGCCATCAGTTCTACTGCTTTTTGGATGGGCTCTCCGGCTATTATCAAGTAGCTATAGCACCCGAGGATCAGCCCAAGATGACATTCACGTGCCCATTTGGTACTTTCGCGTTCAGACGGATGCCCTTTGGCCTTTGCAATGCACCGGGTACGTTTCAGAGGTGCATGTTCTCCATTTTCTCGGATATGCTTGAGGACTGCTTGCAGGTATTTATGGATGACTTCTCTATATTTGGTGATTCATTTTCTCATTGTCTCCGTAATTTATCTCGTGTCCTTGAGCGTTGCATTGAGTCTAATTTGACCTTGAGCTGGGAAAAGAGTCATTTTATGGTGAGGAGTGGAGTTGTCTTAGGTCATATTGTATCTAGCAAGGGAATTGAGGTAGATAAAGCTAAGGTAGATGTAATTGAAAAGCTTCCCCCTCCTGTGAATGTTAAGGGGATTAGGAGTTTCTTGGGGCATGCGGGGTTCTATAGGCGTTTCATTAAGGATTTTTCTAAAATTAGTCAGCCCTTATGTCATTTGCTTGCTCAAGACGTGCCATATGTTTTTTATGATGCTTGTTTGTGTGCTTTTAATGAATTAAAGAGCAAGCTTGTGAGTGCCCCTATTGTGATTGCCCCTGACTGGTTTATTCCTTTTGAAATCATGTGTGATGCGTCTCATCTTGCAGTGGGCGCCGTTTTGGGTCAGCGAGTTGATAAGTTGCTTCGAGTGATTTATTATGCTAGCTTGACTCTTAATGGGGCCCAGCAGAATTACACTACCACGGAGAAGGAACTTCTAGCCGTGGTCTTTTCTTTAGAAAAATTTCGATCATATATTTTGGGTTCTAAAGTTATTATTCACTCAGACCATGCGGCTTTGAAGTACCTTTTGAACAAAACTCATTCTAAACCACGGCTCATCCGGTGGATTTTGTTACTGCAAGAATTTGATGTTGATATAAAAGATAGGAAAGGGACTGAAAATGTAGTTGCTGATCACTTGTCACGCATTTTACCATCTGAGACATCATCTTCATTGATTGTGCATCATTCTATTAATGATAATTTCCCTTATGAACATGCGCATGAAGTGTCGAAAAGTGTTTGGTATGCTGACATTCTGAACTATTTGTGTTGTGGTAAACTGCGGCCTAATCTCTCTTCCCAAGAGAGAAAGCGTTTTATTGCTGTGTGTAGGGACTACTTCTGGGACGAGCCATTTGTTTTCAAGATGGGGAAGGATGAGGTGCTTCGAAGATGTGTTCCAGAAGAGGAGCAAGCTGATGTCCTCACATTCTGTCATGCGTTCAGTTGTGGAGGCCACTTTGGCGGTCAGAAAACCGCCTTTAAGGTATTACAGTCAGGTTTGTTTTGGCCATCCCTTTTTAAAGACGCCCATACTTTTTGCCGTTCTTGTGATCAATGCCAAAGAACTGGGAATATAGGTCGCCGAAATGAAATGCCCTTGACTAACAACCTTCAAGTCGAAATTTTTGATGTTTGGGGCATCAATTTTATGGGACCGTTTCCTAAGTCTAATGGCTACGAGTACATTTTGCTTGCTAGATTACGTGTCTAAGGGGGTTGAGGCAATCCCCACGAAGACATGTGATGCTAATATTGTTATCAAGTTTGTGCAAGGGTATATATTGAGTAGGTTTGGGTTCCCAAGAGCAATTGTGAGTGATGGAGGGAAGCACTTTTGCAACAAGCTTTTTGAGAAGCTGATGAAAAAGTACTGCATATCACACAAAGTGGCTACTCCATATCACCCACAAACTTCGGGCCAGGCTGAGACCAGTAATAAGCAGATCAAGACCATCTTAGAGAAGACGGTCAACTCATCAAGGAAGGATTGGTCGAGCCGGCTCGACGATGCATTATGGGCCCAACATACAGCGTACAAAGGCGTTTTGGGCATGAGTCCATTCAGATTAGTCTATGGGAAGGCTTGTCATCTACCAGTTGAGATTGAACACAAGGCCTTGTGGGCGATTAAGAAGGCGAACTTTGATCTAGATGCAGCCGAAAAAGCTCGATTGTTGCAGCTCTCGGAGTTGGAAAAAGAAGGAACGAGGCATATGAGAATGCAAAAATATACAAGGACAAGGTGAAGAGACTCCACGACGCTCACATAGTTCGTAAGGAGCTGGTACCGGGCATGAAAGTTCTTCTCTACAACTCCCGACTTCGTCTATTCCTGGGGAAACTCAAATCCCGGTGGAGTGGCCCGTACATTATTGATGAGGTGCTGTATTTTGGGGCCGTTAGACTGCGTAATCCGGCCAATGATGAGCTGTTCACGGTTAATGGACAACGAGTGAAACCCTACTTCGAGAGAGAGTTCGGGAAGTATCATGTCGAGACCATCGGTCTCGGCGAACCAGCGTATCCTTGATCTAGCTGAGCTTTATTTGTACTTTGTGTATATATATATATATATATATCTATATATTTATTTCTTTCTTTTTCTTTTTATATATATATAAAAAAAAATGAACTTTCGCGACTCGCGAGATACTGTCGCGAGTCGCGACGTGCCTTACGAAAACAGGCCGTTTTCTCTGTTGCTCTCGCGACTCGCGGGAAAAAGTCGCGACTCGCGACAATTCCGCGAGTCGCGAATTCCCCACATCTTTAACCTGACGGCCTCAGTTTCTTTCGCGAGTCGCGAACATCGTCGCGACTCGCGACTTACAAAAAAAAAATAAAAAAAAAAAATAAAATAAAAAAACTGGGCATAAAAACGGGATTTATTGTGCAGGTCGTCCATTTCTCTCTCGCGAAGAACGACAGGACCACAGAAAATAAAAATCGCGACCCAAAGCTCCCCTTCTCAAATTCGCCGGCGTCCACCTACTCCGACCGGCGATCGACGGTCCTTAATCACCGACGACCTCGACTTCTCCGGGTATTGACCCTTGCACGCACTCCACCTCTGCCAGTAGCGAGAGCCGAACCCTAGGCCTGTGAATTTTTTTTCGAGCAATCGTCATCTACTCCGGTCAACACTTCGCCGGTGTTTCTCCGGCCAGCGACCATCGTCATCTTCGCCAGGTACAGTCTTCTCTCCGGCAAATTCATCCTCCCCCTGTCGTTCTTCAGTTCCGGATTCCACTCCTCAGTTTCACGGAGAGCTCGAAATTTCATGCCCCGGTCATCGACATTCTTGTTATTTTCTAAACGTTAGTTTTGTTTGGGTTGGATTGTGCTGAATTGTGTTGTGATTGGGGGTCATTTCGGGTTGTTCCATTGTCGCTTGCACTCAAGCCTTACCTTCAAGTTGTTGCACA